>VWZV01009597.1:247420-381014 GCA_013397155.1 Irena cyanogastra | reverse complement strand
ACCGGGCCGGGGTGCGGGACAGGAGACACCGGGCGGAGCCGCGGCGTTGGAGCCGGCCGGCAGCGGAGACGCGGTGACGAGCATTTGTCACGGCGTTTCCCTTCGCCCCCAGCTGCGCCTGGAGCAGGGCCCGTCCGAAGGCTGGCAGGTGGGCAGAGAAGCTACGAAGAGTTGTGCCAGGTGACCTGTGACACGGCGTCTGCCGGAGTCACTCGTAAGGCTCGAGCTGTGCTTGCCACAAAAGGCAGCTGAGCAAACGTCCCTAGTCTGGGCACAGAGGGAAGGGGTTGGGTATTTTTCCCTCGGGATGGCAGGACCCGAAGGAGCAGCTCGTGCTCTCTCAGGGGACATTTAGGTTGGGTGGGTGGAATGGTTCTTCCCCCAGAGGGTGGTCGGGCACTGGAACAGGATCCCCAGGGTGGTGGTCACAGCCCCAAGGCTGTAAAAAGCATTTGGACAATGCTCTTAGGCACATGGTGGGGCTCGGGCTGTCCTGCATGGGGCCAGGACTTGGACTCACTGATCCCGATGGGTCCCATCCAACTCCGCATATTCTTTGATTTTATGTTCCATTTTACATGTTTTGTTGTCACACATGCAGGAACTTGGCTAAACGTTTCCTTCCCAAACACACAGCAGGAAAATTGTGCTTTACAGGCTGTTCCAAGCACATTTGGTTCCTACTTCATCTGTCACTTGTTTTTCCTGCATAGGTGAGCAGTGAGTATGGATATGGACAGCGTGTTCTCAGGCTCTTCTCTGCAGAACCTTGCCAAACTGCTGCGTGATGCTCCAGAAGAGGATGATGATGATGATGATGATGATGAGGTGAGCCTTTCATAAGAGTTGCTGCTTGTTTTACATATTGTACCATAGCCTCATCTTGTTAATCAAGGAGAAGCAAATCTCTTTTTCTCCAGAGTGAGTAAAACCAGAATGAAAACCTTAGAGGGTTTTGGACTGACTGAAACAGCTTGGGGATACTTTCAGAGTAACAAGCTCTTGAGAATGAGCAAGATGCCCCAGGAAAACAAGGAGACATTGTGATCACAACATATGAGGGAGGTTTCGTTTTTGATGCTGAAGGAAATGAGAACATGGACTTGAAAGAGCTGTAGATACTTCAGACTTTACTTTTCCTTGAACTCTGCTGGAGATGAAGGCAGTTACAGCCAGATATGAGGGGAAAAATTTACTGCTCAACTTCTGAGTAAGGACCAAAATATCCAGAGGCAACTGAGTGCATTAATTGTATATGTCAGGCATTGAAGAAATGTAGAGATAATTGATCACTGAAGTACAATAGATATTTTGGTGGTTGTAAAATAGGGAAAGGTGAGCAATCATTTGGTGGTTGTAAGATAGGGAAAGGTGTGCAATCATTCTAAGGTGCATAATCTGAATGAATAATGAGAGAAATATCTGAATGTATTCTTCTATATCAGTTCCTCTCAGGAGCAGATGAAAATCACAGTGTTTGGAGAACATGCATTATTCCTGCAACACGCAACACCTGCTTTTATTTAGGCCTGCCTGTGTGCTGGGAAGAAATATTCCCAGGAGCCCCAAGGGTGCCAACCATGTAGAAGGCCTCTGTGAACACTCAAAACTTTGCCAAGTCTCTCAGGATTTTGAACAGATCATATTATGCCATGGATAACAAAAAAAAAAACAAAAAACAAACAAACAAAAAAAAAAGATAACAAAAATGGCAAATTCCTGAGTGTTCCTTCAAATCACTCCTTAACAAAGAGCTGACCAGCCCCACTAGTGCAATGCAATTATTATTTGGGATAAAAGGGGTGCATATCCCTTGAAGTTTTCCTTCAGTGGGTTACAGATGTGGTCCTTCACACCCCAACTATCCTCCAGCTGTTCAATGCCTGCCTTATAAACCCTGCATTATTGCTGTACATCTCTGCAGTAAACATCCTGATTTTAAAAGGAATTTGTTTACATCTTATTAATAAAATGAATGACACTTCAGAGGCAGAAATGGAAAGTTGCCACAAGAGATGTCAATTAAGTCTGAGTCAATCTGGGTAAATTGAAATCTTTATTTTGATTTAATTTAATGCTCTGTGCATATGAGGCACTTTTATTGAACCAAGGAAATCTTCATATATAGAGAAATGCCTCACATTGGCCTATTAGCACTAAATTGATTCATAATTAGAGGAAAATGTTGTTGCCTCATGATCTCTACTGTAAGAAGGAGTCCAAATGCTGTGATGGGGCTTTCATGTAGCACCCTTGGTTTCCTGTAATATTTTCATGGCAGGCAAAGCATGGAAATTTTGCCAAAATGCCATGGAAACCAAAACTCACAAAGCACATCTGTCTGTATTACTAGGCTTCTGTGAGTCCTGCTTAAACCCAGTGTGTCAAGGTCACTTTCTGCTGCGTGAGAGTGAAGAAAAGAAAACGTTCAGTGGTTCAGTCATGAAACTGTGGGATAATGCTTTTTCAATTCTGTCAGGGATTTGTTTGGCCTTAGATGATGTGTTGTATTTACTGACATCATGGTTGTAACCCAGCTTGGCTCTATAAAAATTGATTTAAGATCCTCTTGCCTTTCTTTGCAGCCACGCTGTTCTGTTGGTGCCATGACTCCTGGGAGTGTTGGACCAGTAAAGAAAGAGACCACCAGTAAGGAGGAGTATTTGTGTGTTTCAGCATTCAGCTCTTGTCAGCAGACTGTAACAGCTGTAGTAAGATACCACTGCAATAAAAGAGGGGTCACTGACATTTGAGATGGGCATAGCATGACATTTCTTACAATTACACTGTAAAATTATTTCTTTCCTGAGAGCTTAACTCTAAAACATGCAAAGAGGAGCAGAAAGGGTAATGCCAGAGCAGCCTCCAGTGGAGATGATAACAGTTCAGAGCACAGCCTGGTCAGGGGCTGCAGTGATCATAACTGAGCAGCAAAAGCTCCATGTAAGTACTCAGGAAAGACAGGAAGGCAATTTTGGTAAAGACTTGGCGAAGTTAATGTTAAGTTTTTTTGGAGCTGAGTCTGTCACATTATTGAGCAGTTTTGCTAAAAGCCCTAAGAAAGGCCAACAAGGGTCAGGTTGAGTTTTGCAGGAAAGGAACTGGGGCAAATATAATAGATTATTTTTGCTTTTATTGCTATCCAACAATAACCAGAGATTCTACTCTAAAAAACTTCAAGTTTCACATTTACCAGCGTACTAAAAGAATATTTTTCCATGAAGGACAGACGTAAACCATACTATTCTGCCCAAAAACTTTCATGTGTCTTGAGCACCTTGTCTGGGCTGTGCCCAATAATTAATAGGAAGAACTGGATTTCTGTGTGAGGAGGTGATCCTCTTGTGAATGACTCTGCTCACTGAAAATCTCATGTCAGGGGGCTTGTGGAAGATTAGTATTTCATCCCTCTACACTTTACTGATTTTGAATTGCTAGATATTATATGCCAAAAAGGAGGATTTCCAGGAAATAAAGGTTGGGTAAAGGAGATTTAAGTGAAAGGAAAACATCCTCCCTCTGCAAATCCTCATTCATAAGAGAGTAAGGTGAAGATGACTGTAATCATTACCTAGAATGCTTTTAATGCAAAGATTTTTCCAAAGCCTAGAAATACTCTTCTAGGCTTTAGAAATGGCTTTTCTTTTTTTTTTTTTCATACTTGAAAAATATTCTAAGCTTTCAGCAAGGCTTGACGAACAGAGACATTTCGAAATGTGTCAGTCCAATTTTTCTCCTCACTTACAGGTACTTTTCAAGTGAAATCTGAAAACAAGAAAACCATTTGGAATACAGAGGAGGTCCCAGAAGGATCTGAATTTGATGACACCTGGGACCCTAGAGAAAAGCCAGAGTAAGAGAGCTGAGATTGCCTGTGTGGGCTTTACATAGCATTAATGGAAATGAGAGTTAAACAGCATCTACAGCCAGCTGAAAAGCTTATGTCATGCTTTCAAGAAGAAAGAAAATATATCAGTGCTGCATCTAAAGCAACATGTGAGGAATGGTTTTAACCCCTCTCTTGAAATCTTCTGATCTCAGAACAGAAACTTAGTGTTGGTTTTTCCAACATAAGTTTATGTGCAGTGTCAGTTACTGGTATAAAGTGGGATTAGGAGGGGAAGTAGGTCAGAAAAAAACGATTTATTAACTTTAAAATATGCCATTTGTGTGAAATACCTGCTTTTTCCTGCTGCAACTGAGATGCATCCATTTTTCTATACTCAAAAATTCATAAAGTACTCCAATGTATATTTGCATTTCAAAGATTTAAGCTCTTTAGAGACAAATAGTACTGCAGAAGAAAAGCTGTGTGCAGGCAATTTTGAGCTCTTAAATCTTGTCATTCAATCTTAGTCTGTCAAAGCACAACTTGAAACCAGAGCCTTCTCCCTTGCTCATAGAAAAACAGTAGCAAAAATATTCTGGAAATCGGGCATGTAGGTTAGAGTTTGTAGAGGTCAGAAAGCCCTGAGGGTCAGTCCATAAAGCAGCTTTTGCATTTCCAATCATTGTTTCAATGCCATGTCCTGAAGTGTTAAATGCTGGAGTATATGGACTGTAGCCCACGAAGCTGCACATTGCACACCAGAATCTTCACTTTTTCCTGCATGTAAGCCAGGACATGAGGAGTCCAATTTCCCTGTTAATCACAGGGCCTGAGACCCACCTAAACGGGCACTGAGCCTTTCTGAAAAATGAGGTTTTCAATTTCCCTGTTAAACACAGGACCTGAAACCCACCTGAACAAGGACTCAGCCTTTCTGAAAATGATTTGGAATTCACCCTCATGCATAGTTGTCATTGAAATGGTCACCTGTCAGGTACAGAACATGCTGTCTTTGTATTGTGGGCACAAGGAAGCTTTTCTTGTGCTATTCTTTGACCCTTCCCCTCTGCAGTGCTTCTCCAGCCTCAAGCACTTGTGACCCCTGTTGCACAGATGAACAGAGAGTATGTCTTTATGATAGTTCATCAAATGAAGCAAAGAAAATGTGCTAAAAGGAAAACAGATGGCTACAGAGGTGCATCCAGAGCTATTAGACACATTCGTCATTGACTTAGGAATTATTACGTATGCAGATGCACACTGGAGATGTGAAAGACTTTCTAACAGCTTAAATAAGTGATCCACCCCAGTAATTTTGCTGAACTTAGTAGGAGTAGCATATGTTATAAATACAAATTCAGCTTTCCTTTCCTCATTCATTAATTACCAAGAGCAAGGGAATACGTGATTCTACATTTTGTAGATGTCAAGGAGAAGAAAATAAATGTTGGCTGAATGCAAAACAGCTACAGGCTGGCTTAGGAATGTTATGCTCAGGCTGCAAGAATATGCTGAAGGACAGAACAGAACACATGTAATTGTGACACCCCCCTCTTCAAATCCATTCCCCAGGAGTTTGTGGTGTTTGACTTGTTGATAAGCATCATATCCATTTAGGAAGCATTTCCTGATCCTGCCAAGGCTGGTTAGGGAAGCAGAGGCAGCATGGTGAGTGCTTTGGGAGGTGGAGCGAATGATCTTCACCTGTTTTCCAGCTGTCTCAGTCATGGCTCTGAACAGAAACCCAGTGCAGATGGACTGGAGCCTTGAAGGGAGACTGCACAGGAGGAGAGACAGTGTGAGGAGGATTTACAGTCCTCTGAGAATCACAGTCTCCTTTGGTCTCCTGCCCCTGCTCCAGTATTATTAGGCAATGACTTCTCTTTGGCAGGTATGAGATTTCATTCAAGCAGCATGTGGGAACAGAGGATGTTTTCTTTGGGATGACTGGGAAAGACCCCTCCACTGCCTGCTGTGAAGATATAGTGGTGAGCTGAGCCTGGAGCTCTGATCCCTTCTTTGTGCTCTTTCTCTGCCCTTTTCCATCTTCCCGTCTTTCTGGGGGACAGAATGTAAACACCAAGCTCCACTGCTGCTTTTGACCTCCTGTAGCATTTTCTCGTGGTTCTCCAAGCATTTTTACATGACATTTACACTTGCTAACCTGAGGAACTTGTGTTATCTCCTCAAGGACCAAGTGTGCTCAGGGGAATCTGTGCAAATGTATATGCCCCATATAAACTTAAAAGGAATAAAATGTAGCTCTAAGATGAAGTTTCATCTTGGATCTAGTTCTGAGAGGAGAAGGGCTGGGAAGGGGATTTTTTTCATCTTCCTGCGTTTTTTACAAGGTGTGTGGGCTAGCAGAATGCTACAATGCTGACAGCCTTTAAAGTTCCAGCTATCAGATCCTGCCTCATCATTATATAATCAAAGACCTCTCTGGTTTCTGAGCTCCAGGACAGGTAGAACTGCTGTGTTATCTTTGTAGCAAAAGCGAACTGTCCCTGCAATACACAAAGCCTGAGGCTTTTGCTGGGTGTCGAACACCTGTCAAGCACATTAGCAGCTCAGGATGTGGAAGAGAATAGGATATCAATACACATCACTAAGCTATTGAAAGCAGTCATTATCACTGTCGTATTTTCTCTGATACAAATTACCTACTCAAAACGTTGCTCTTTGATACTAGCATTGAAATATTCATGAAAATGAGCTCTTTTATGGCTTTTAGGGCAACATATGTAATCACGGCTTTACCTCTGCCCATCATTTCAGATTAAAATCAAGCTGCCAGAGACAAAGTACTCAGACATCACATTAGACATCCAGGACAAGGTTCTTGACCTTCGAACTCCCAAAAAGTAAGTGTAGCACAATTGTAGAAGTACAGTTAATATCCTGTTTGAAATGGGGTTTAGCCAAGCTTTTAACTGCAGTCTGTGTGGAAAGCAAAGGTAAAGATTGTACTATTAATTGCTCATGAGAAATAAATACAGAAAAAACCACCCATAGTCCATCCATAGGTGTACAATCTGCTGGCTTTCAGTCTGTGATACTGTCCAGTAAAAGGCAGATTTGGGACAGATTTGGCTACTTAAACAACAAGGTTTCAAGAGCCCAAAACACCTGGCAAAAAGCTGCCCAAGGTCTTGAAAGACTTAGTCTAGTATTCCTAAGCACTAATTTGTACAAATACATATGACTGAAGATGGTAAAAAAAGTGCAGATAAATTTTCAGTAGCTGAAAGCCAAATTATGGACATATCCAATCACAGATGCAGAGATGAAAATGTTACAAGGTTTTCTAAAGAGATTTCCTTTGATTTTTTTTAATAGGGCTGTTTGAAGCCTACAAAGATAATCAACTGACTGATACACTTGGATTTCTCAGTCTTCCTCCATCTCTCCCTCCATGTGCTATTCCCCTGCCTGAGATTTCCAGATAATTCCCATGTCTGTTTTGCTCAGAGTCCTTCTTCACAAAGACTGCTTTTATAAGAAACCTTAATCCTCTCTGGGCTGACTTGCTGCACTGAATGGGCTGTGGGAAGATCTATATGTGAATAGCTTTCTGCAGATAAATTCGAGGTGCAGACCATGGATTAAGGCCTAAATAAGTCCCCAGTAGACTAACTATAGAAAAGCCACTTTTCTCTGCCAAAAGCAGGCAGAATCAGTTACCCTGTGGTTGGTTTTAACCCAAGGATGCAACAGGATTGGAAGAAGGTTTGGGAATGTTAGTTTTGAAACGGGAAAATTGGGAGGAATAATTGTTCAGCTAATGACTTGCTGAACCTATGGGCAGTAAAAGAACCAGCTTAATGCAATGCTGCAGATGTAGGAAAACTTCAGCATCCTTTTCCTTTTGCAGTTCTATTTTTTTGGTGACTCAGATCTGCCATTATCTTCTCAGTACCCAGCTGTCTCTAGTCACAAGCCTAGCAAATAAAAAGTTCACTATAAATCTGATGGTTGCTTGGGTACAGCCTGAACCAGTGCTGCTTTCACAAATATAAGTGCAAGTCTTCTCATATGAAAGAAACAATCAAGATGTCAAGTTCTACATACTGAAAAACTTTGTTCTCCCACAGATGGGTAGAAAGACTCAGAGAAACTGCTTCCAGCTCTGTAGTTTTGGGGCTGCTTCTAAGCCAAGCTGTTTTTAGGTGATGGAAATATTTCAATCCAGTCTTGCTGTGCATGAGGTGTTGCAGGAACCCCACAATCCATCACAATAAGGAGATCTATTGGAATAACACTCCCTGGCATACTGACTGAGGAACTGCAGGAGTAACTTGCAGTGATATCTCAGCTGCTCAGCTGATCTGAGACACTGACATTCACTGTGTCCTCTTTTACAGGAAGCTGCTGCTGCACCTCCCCTACCCTGTGAACAGCAAGGAGGGTAGAGCTCGTTTTCTCTCTGAAGAGGAGATCTTGGAAGTCACCTTGAGAATATTAAGGAAGTTTGATTTCATAAATTTTTCTGATGGGTAGAGAGATAGAGAAAGTTTGCAAAAACTAATGTTCTAGTTTGAGCTCTTTTGGAAACCCAATTTGTTCTGAAATAGTAGATGGTTTGAACAGGCATGGGGAATGTCTCTGGAGAAATGAGTCAGGAGGAACACAGCACCCACAGATTCTAACAGCTGATGCTGTCTGGCTCTTACTGCTCTGGTTAACTTTCTGCTTCCTTCAGTCTGATACAGACCCTGTGTATGAGAAAGTGGGAGATTTCAGTTCTGTGAGGCAGAGAAAGCCTTTTGTGTGGTTGTGGCTGAGAGGTAGCACAGTGAGGCTCTGGACAATATCTGGGTTTCAAGACTTGCAAGTGCTAATGTCCTTGCTCGGTTTCCAGTGCTGGGTTCCAGGGCTGGTTCAGAATCTTCTCTTGCCTATTTCTTGGTGAGAAGATCAAAGTTCTTCAGGGATCCATATCCACATCTGAGGCTCCTTTACACTGGCAGAACAAGTTAACCAGCTATAGTTGGATTGCTGAACACCTCTTTTGAACAGTTTTTTTGACAATTTATGGTTCAGTGTTGTCTATTCATCTGCTGTCCCTCCACCTATTTTTCTGATCTTTCTTGATTAATAAAATAAGAAGTTCTAAGGAACAGTTCCAGTTATCTTTGAGTCTGCCTTCTCTATATTATGCTTTGAGAGACCTCATAAAAGTTGAGATAAGAGGAATTTTGCGTAACAAAGCTTCTCTCAAAGGGTTGAAATGCTGCAAAATCTGTTCTTTGGCCTTCAGGTCCAGTCTGGAGATACAGAGTTGGGTAACCAGGGTGTTTCTCTCAGTAGCTGCTGGGCAAATATATTCATTTAACATTGTTAGCCCTGCAGGAAACAAAGGTACTTGCTCAATGATCAAAGTGGAGAGGACAAGCAGGCCCTGGCACATTCATGGTACACTTAACCAAAAGCCTGTGAGTACTTTCAGAACAAAATGGCTTGAGCCCTGCATTCTTCTGGGGTGGAAGTAGAGGAAAATAATTGACCAGCTAGGCTGCAGACAGCACCCATGCAGCTAAATTTGTGGCAGGCTGTAATGAGAAGATGGATACTCCATGATGGATTGCAGACACTGACAATGAGTTTAAAGGTGTAGTCACTGTATGTTTGTAATATGCTACATTATAACTCCAGGACAAATTAGGCTGATGTCTGGACATTCAACCACTTCCCCGAAAAGTGAACCATTGCTTGGGTCAGAATAATCCTAATCAACTTCTGCTTTAGCCTTAATGCACTGGAAAGCAGATACTTCATTTATGATTCATCACAAGCTATGAAATATGCTGATGACACTCAGGGGCTACTCCAATTGGTATCTGCTTAAGCTTCCATAAATTAGATCTGAATGTCTCTTATTCCAAAGCTGTGGTTGAGCAGGACAATGTAGATGCATGAGAAAAGGCTGACATCATTCCTCCTGACTCAGTTTTTCCCTCCTGTGCTTGCCAAACAAGCTGTTTCTTGGAAAAGGTTGTCTTTGTGGTCCCTAGACAATATGCTGCTTAATTTTAGCATTTCTTATACACGTTGCAAGAAAAGTGGAAGACTGACCATTATTTATATGCATGTGAAGGTAACATTTGTCCAAATTAATGCAGTATATCCATGGCAGGGTACAACTCTTCTGAGCCCTATTCCAGTGCTCTATCCACAAGGTTATATTGCCTTTATAATTGGCAGTAGTAATTTACTAAGCCTTAAATCATCAAGTTCTGCTTAATTTAATGTCAATGTTTGATACTGAAAACAGTGATGAGTCTGGCTCATTGTGCCTTTCTCCAGTGTTTTAGTTTCTTATGGAAATGAGCATATGCCACACTGGTATCCATATCATAATTTATCTCCAAATATTTTTTAACCTGAGGGCATTTTATCAGCATTCAGGAGACAAAAGTCTGAGGTAAGTATGTTCTGTAAGAAAGACAGCTGCTGAATAGAAAAGGGAAATACAAATTTGTACTGCTTAAGAGGGAGGTTATAATGTGATTTCTTGTACCTGCTGGCCACTCTCTCTGTGCATCCACCTCCAGGCTCCTGTAGGCCATCCATGAGGGGGAGCTGGCAGGCTGGTGACACTGGACCAGAAAAGGGTGATATCCTGGCAGGGGGAGGCTGAAATCACAGAGTGAGGACAGAGGAACACAGGGCGCAAACTCATAAGCAACCTTTGTGTGTGCCACTCAGGATAAGCTCTACTGCCCTTTTCACTAGAGTAGGGACACTGCTCTGGAGGTGGGCAGTTTGCTGGGCTGGTCAGATCCACTCTCTGAAAGCACCATCATCACCTGGAGAGCCTCTCACATTCTCACTTTCTTCCTGTCAGGGACACAGAGACTGCCCTAGGCAAAAGTTTGAGGTTTGGGGTTTGGATTTTTTTCCATATATCCTCCCAAAACAACTCACAGGTTGTCAAAATTTCCAGAAATCTGGAGGCTACTGCCAGCTTCAAGAGTTGACTGTTTTGCACGGGTTTGAGGGCAGCTTTGCTTTGCTGAAGTAGCACTGGCAGAAATCCTCCAGGAGGGGAACCCCCTTTGCCTCTGAACATCAACACTGCTGCCGAAGTGCCACTCCAACACCTGCAAGCATCTTAATTAATCAAAATTATGAGCCCAGTTAAACAACCCAGCCATTAAGCCCCAGCCATTAAGCATCATCAAGCTTTATTTGGTTCCCATAAGAAGCAGCTTGATTAAATGTATTGCAGTTAAGTAGAGGGTACTGCAGATGTGGAACTGAGATAGAGGCTTATTTGCTGTAGCATCCCAATAAACTGCAGGTTCTCATCTCACCTTGTTGACACATTCTGTCCTCCAGTTGTGGCTGCAGAGCCACCATCCCCATTTTGACTTGTTCCTGCCTTCTCTCAGAACAATGGTGGCATGCTAAAACACATGGCCCAGCTCACTCTCTGAATGTCACCTCTCCTCATAGTCCCTTTTGTCCACTTACTGCTGTGGGGCCAAGATACTATAGTATCTATAGTTTCTATTCCTCTATAGCTTGAGGACAAGAAAACCCAGAGGAGTTGCTCCATATAAACACCTGAGACAGTGCAAGAACTTAAATTTAGATTTTTCCCTTAAACCTGCAGGCTCTCATTCTCATCTTCCTCCAGGTCTGCTGTTGATATCATCATATACCCCTTCTATTTGTCTTAAAAGACTACATCATTTTTCTGCTGTTCAGTTTAAAGTTTGTATCCAAACTTTGTGTACTTCTTGCACTGTGTGAAACACTGCTTTATCAGTATATCCTTCCCTGCAGACAAAGTTTATCTAAAATGACTAAGCTGTACCTACGTGTACAGACAGATCTGTCTCCCTCATGCTGGAGCAGCTCCTTTTCAACCTGCTGGTGTTGGTGTAGACTTTTACCAGCACCTGCAGCTTGGATTGCTTCTTGTTCTCTGGGATCCCCTGGAGGAACTGCTGCCACAGACAGGCAGTCATTGTTGTCTGCCCGTGGTCCTGGCTCCAGGGAAGGTGCCTGGAATATGCTGGGGGCTGGTTTATTTTTTTCCTGTGATCTTCACAAACAGGAGATGATTTGTCTCTCGGTGTCTCTCTTTGTTCTGTTTTCTCCTTTGGGCAGAATTCACTTTCAGATTGTGATGAATTCATCAGAGGATGGTGAACAGCATCTCTGTTTTTACCTTTCCATCGCGATTGTCTGTTCTGTCCTCTTTTCAGGAGACTCTGATCTCTCCTCACCTTTCCTAAGTGCTTTATCTCCCCTGATTGTTCTCACATTAGGACATTTCTCACCAGAGCCTCCTGGCAGGTTGCAGTTGACATATCTGACCCTTGTTGGATATGCCTAATGTGAGTGATGTGTGTGATTCATTTCCCCTCACTCAGATCAATGCTGGCTGAAGAGCTTTGTCCTTCCTTGATGTGTGTCCTATCCCTGTGGGTGGGAAGGGGACACAAGCATGAGACCACAGGCAGAATCTGGAGTGTGCTAAGGCACTTAGAGTGAAGGACCATGGCACAAAAGCAGCAGATGCTGCAGGCTGTGTGAGGAGTGTTGACAGAATTGAGAGGCCTCTTGAGCCCTTGCTTCAAATGTAGCCAGTACCACACGTCCCCACTGCAATCTGGCTATGAAGAAATGAACCAATTCAGAAAAAGTCAGAATCATTCAGAATTTCAGCCTTCCCCAAGGCCTGAAAAGTTTCTCTCTGCTTCCTGATGTGTGTCCCTACATCCCAGATGAATACTTAAAGAAGATTTTGAAATCCACTCCAGGGCAACAGTGACACAGGCAACAGAGGAATGCCTTTGGTTTTGCAGTACTTCTCTCAATCCATAGGAATCTTTGATCATCTGGGGCTTTCTCATCTCAAGGCCTCCCTTTCATCTTTTTTCTCTGCCTCCACACACTCATTTCTGAAGAGATCATAGGAAGTTTCCAGAACGATGGCAGATACTGTCCACCTACAGTCCTTAGAGACCATCTCTCTTTAATTGAGTGTCTCCTTTGTGGATCTCAGCAGCCTGGAAACTCACTTCTGATGCTGATCAATATTTTTTTTAACCATGCCATTTTAACTCGATGGTATCACAACCCAGCAAACACTTCCAAGAGTGCTGTGTTGTATTTACTGAAACAATTCTCTGATTCTATTTGGCAGCCTGTCTCCTGCAGCTGCTGAGCAGAGAGAAAAAGAGCCACACACCTCTTCTGGAAGGCTCTTGTCATATCAGAAAGCTGTGTAAAAAGGAACAGGATAGGAATGGAGATGGACACAGCTGATTTTGTTAACTCATCAGGTGATGTGGGCAAGGCAGACATTTGCCAAACAGTGGCAGATTGGGAACTGTACAAATGTAAGCACCAATACGTGAGTTAAATGATACTGAGAGCTCTGGGTGGGTTCTACCCCTCACAGGGGCCCAGGTAATGAGAGTTTACCACCCTGGGGATTTCTGTGACTGGGAACCCTGGTGATGGGATCTCCTAGCCCAGATTCCTGCAGTTACATCCCCAAAGCTCTCTTGGGTGGCACTGTGGCAAGCTAGCAAGTCCATAGAGAGGGATGAGGGATTGACTTCACCTGGGATAGTCAGCTCTACCTTTTCTCACCTGAGCTGAGCCCAAGAGAGCCAGAGGATTCCATCCAGGATAAGTTAAATGGGGAGGAGCAGCACTGTGAGAAACTAGATGAGCAGGGGCTGTGTTTAAGGCAAACTAAATGGTGGGTGTGGATTAAAACACTGAAAGTGAGGGAGTGATGTGAACTGGGCAAAAGCACAAGTGGCAGAAGAAAGACATTATCAAAGTTTCTTTAAAACCACCGTGTTGAAAGGGAAGTTCAGAGCAGGCAGCCACCCTGAGCTAGGGTTGATGAGATACCTTTGTTAGAATGTCACCAGCACTGAAAATCCTGTGGCAAAAGAAGCTCTGGGAAGGGACTGTGCCTGGAATAGCTATGAGGTTTCCAAGAGGGCCTGAGAGCTTGGGTCATGGGGATTTGTTAGGCTGGGAGCCTTGTCTCACTGGGGGTCAGACTAAGGTGGCCCTTTGCAATTACTTTTATCAACAGCAGATGAAAGGGGAATTGGTGTTGGGAGTTCATGAACCCTCTCAAATGCTCCCAACAGCCTGAGTCTCTGTGCTGTCCTTGCAGCACCTATTTCTGGGAAGCAGAGTTGTGTGTGCAGTGCCTGGGTGACAGATTGCTGTGCCCTGACCTGGAACAGGGGATGTCACATCTAGTTTTAGGCCTACATGCATATGCATGCTTGCCTCCATCCTTTTCCCTATTTAGAGCAGCCCATGTTTATTTTCAAAAAACCCCTAAATTAAAAAAAAAACCAAAAAAACACCTAAACCCAAAAAAAACCCCAAAACAACAACAACAAAAAAACCACCCACAAAAATAAACAAAAATAAATACCACAAGTTCTGCTCTAAGATCAGTAGGTAAATAGATAAATGAGGGCATTAGAATTGTTCTTATTCTGGAGCCAGGTGCTACCTTCAGACCAGGGGTAGGGCATCCCTCAGATGAAAAGTTTCACAAAGATTCTGCAAGGTTATCTTGAACCAGTACTTGGATAAGAGAGCTGAAGGTGATTAACTGCTTGCTGTGATACAGATGCTGAATGAAGAGAATGGCTGAAGTAACAGAAAACCCCATTTCTGTTCTCTTGCATCACAAGTTCCCAAGTTTACGCTCAGTGAGTTTATTTAAATTGGACCACTGCTTCTATTTGGAACTAATATTTTTGTTTTCTTGAATAAAATGTGTTTTCCAATGTTGTTGCCCCTCCTCAAACCACAGCCAAGCAACATCTCAGCCTGCTTTCTTAAATCAAGAGAATTGTTTATGTCCTTGGGAGCTGGCATAATAACATCTGAAGGAAGCCATGAGACACAACAGGAATTCATTCTTAAGTTAATGAAAGCTGTGCAATGCAGCATAAGGATGATCAGGGCAGGTCTTGGGCAGCATTTGTCAAGCTAAATTCCTTTCTGTTGAAATTGTTTTCCTTGGAAGAATCACAGACCAGCTTAAATACTGCTTCTATCCAAGTTTGTTATATAGTATTTCTTGGTACAAAAATGTGTAATAAAACAGGGTACAGGACAGAAACAGGAGGAAGTTGATATAGATCAAAAAAGAAAGATAAAATTGCTTAAATGCCCTACCAAAGAGGTGGGGGGAGAAAGCCATCTGGGTAGTGTGGCATATTTTCCATGGAGTTTGTCACCTAGAAGCAGAATGTTTTGGTACTCACTGGAGGAGACTGAAGTGGAGATGGGGCTGATGCCAAACACCTGATAAAACCAAAGCACACAGAGCCTGAATCCATATGAAAAAAAAACTCTGAAAGATCTGGGAATGAGTTTGCGTGCAAGATCATAACCAGAAGACGAGTGCTATGGTGAGCAAGGCCAACTCTCCCCCTTGCTTTGGGATTGCTTTGTGGTGGGAAAATGAGGTGCTAGAGTAAATATGGACTTGAATGCTAAAGCTCTGCCTCGGTGCTCCGAGCAGGTGGACAGAGCAGGCCCGTGGTGGAATATCACAGCATCTCTTGGGCTATGAGTCAGAGCAGACTTGTCACCGTCACGCGGCTTTCCCGTCACAAGGACGTGTTTGTCCCCTCTTGTCCCCTCTCGGACTTGCACTGCCACGTGCCTTCAAGGAAAAGGAGCCACAGCTCAGTTCTGTGCCTCACTCTGCCACACGCCTGCAGCAGGACTCTGTGCCCAAAGGAGCAGACCTGCTTCTGTTTCCTCTTGCTGCAAATCCAAGTGGCAGTGTGGGAATGGAGATGGCCAAGTGCCCTCCTGAGGCACGGGCTGGAAGAGAAGCTGGAGGTGTTAGCCCTCTCCCACATGGAGATGGTGCTGTGCTTTTCCTGCCTGGGAAAAGTTGAACAGAGTCAATTTTGCACGTGTGAACAACCTCTCTGAAATGAGAGCAAGGAGCTGAGTTACCCAAGCCTGTTTTCTGTGGATCTGCCCCGCAGTGCACACAGGAGGATCTAACACAGCCCTCGGTGATCAGAGCTCTGGTGCAGAGCAGGATGTGCCTGTCATCCACATGGATTGAGATGCCTGAATCAGCACACTCGTTTCCCCAACAGTGGGAGCATCAGTAGGTTTGTTTCCCATCTAGATGCTTGTTGACATGCATGGTGTAAACCCATCATTCCAGCTAACACTGACAGAGGCGCAGAGGTCTCATAGTAATTAACCACCAAGCTCAGATGTTGCTGGGAGTGGGAGGGGAGAGGAGCTGCAAACAGCATACTGGCATCAGCTGCCTCTTTCTTAAAAAAAAAATAAAAATCTGCCAAACAAGTTTAAATTGCTTAGAAAGCTCTGGGAGTTACAAATAAATAAATAAATAAATAAATAAATAAATAAAACCAACTGCAATTGCTCTGGGGAAGGAAGAGAGAGGCAGGTTTGTGGTACTCTAACAAAGCTGCCAAAAGCCTAGCTCAGAATAGCTACAGAAGATAGACATCATGCTTGCAGTGACTTCTCAGGCTGCAAGGGGTTAACCAAGCTGTTAACTTTTCCATTCCCAGCACCTCGGGCTACCAGACAAAGTTGAGTTCCCAGGAAAGACTCCATCTCTAAACATTGGCAAGCTGTGAGCTACAGCTAGTGTTTGGCTGAGACTAATCCTTGAAAGCCCAAAAGCCTGCGTTCCCCAAGGCTGATCACCAGGCTGACCCCAAAGGAAAGATCCACATGCAGCACCTCAGGTAAACGGAGGCACAGGTTTACTCACAGGTTAACTGAGGCAGCGGCTTTTTCATTTGCTGCAGTACTGCTTCTGCTTTTTAGGGAAAGAAGAGTTAGTGGATAGTGGAGCAGCCACTGTGGGCACTCCTGGAGCCGGGCTGCAGTGCAGGTGGGGCTGGTGTGGGTGGTAATTTGCCTGCCCCCTTCACTGACCCAGAGCCCGCCCCCTGCTCTCTGTTCTGGGCGCTGTCAGGATGCAGCTACACCCGGCACAAGCGAGGCAGCCCGAAATCGCTGGTTTATTTTCCTGTCTCTGCTTTATCTCGCTGAGATCTCGTCTGCTGACTCCTGGCCTGACGCTCTGCAGGCTCGTTCGGTTGCCAAGGGAAGCAGACATTCCTCCCCGGGTCTCACTCACCGCTTGCTGCTGTCTGAGCTCGATTAAGATAAGGGGCTCTGCGGGCAGGGACACGGCTGCCCTCCTGCTGATGCAATGCCAGGCGGGCCGGGAGCTTTCAATAAAAAGTAATTAATGGTAAAGCAGACTCCTGCAATCCTGCAGTCTCTTCTATTTCTGTTACTTAGGCTTTTGAAGGCAACGGGATCACAGTGGTTTGACTTCCTTCTCTGGCCAAAAAAAGGAAGCACACTTAACCTGGTGACCTCATATCCATCTTCTGCCCTTTATTAGCACCATCTGTCTCCTTCTGCCTGTGAAAGGCGACTGTGCCTATCCTGTGGCTGGGACAATACAAATATTGCTCAATTACAGCCATGCTCCAAATGCAATTACTCAATTGCAGTGTTAATTGAATTATTTGAGTTTAATTATTCCATTAGGACTTTTGTCAGTAGAGTCTTAGCTGCTTGCTTTCTCTCTGGGCTAGCATCACAATGCAGCATCTGGTTACACAGGGAAGGACTGATTTCACTCACTCAGACCTAGTTAGGCTGAGGAAAGTCTGGCACTGCTCAGAAATGCTGCTCTCAAGTTCAAGGAGGGGTGTCAAGGCTGCAGGGACCTTTTTTTCTCCAGTCGAAGCACAATACCTCTAAGCAGAGAATAGGGACTATTTATGCAGAAATAATTTTGTGTGAAGAGTTAGTGACAAAAATACTTGTGAGGGTTTTGTAGGTGAAGGGATCAGTCCTAAAAGATGCTTGGCAGAAATCAAAAGGAGCAGTTGCACAACATGAGCCTGTAACAGGGCAGTATAGAGGCAGTGAGAGAGCTGCTAAGGGCTGCTTCCAGCCCACAGAGAGGGGCTGAGATGGGGCTGCACTGTGACCTTCTCCAGTTCTTGTGGTAAATTCAACCAGGCAAACAGAAAAACTACTTGGAATTTATTTCTGATTCCTTATCCCAATATCCTGCCACTATCACCAAATCACAGAATTGTTAGGGTAGGAAGGGACCTCTGGAGATCATCTAATCCAACCTATTGTTGGGTCTTCCTCACTCTTAACACCATCCAGAGCCCTTGACTCACCGAGTACACTATTATTGAAAAGGGTGCTCACATCTTTCCTCCCTCCAGCCACATGAGCTGCCCTGGTTGATCTAAGTGCTGCAGCATCAGTTCAGAGCTGTGACAGGTGCACTGGAGATAGCCCTGCCTATCTCAGCAGGAGCTTTTCAGCCACAGGCGCTTCTCCTGTGAGCAGAGCTCAGGCTGTAATGCCTCTGCTCTGCAGCAGCCCAGAGCTCTGAGTGCCACAGACAGCCCCGGGCATTGTGCTCGATGTGTGTGCTGTGCTTTGGAAATCCTTCACCTGCCTTAAAGCTGCTGCCCTTGCAGCTCTGGGAGCAGAAGTTCCTGAGATTTGCAGGTGTCACCCTCCCAAGAGACAGCAGCGTGCAAGGCAAGGGTCTCTGAGGTGGGGACACCTCTGGTGCCATGGGGCTTTTTGGGGCCATGTGTCAGATGGACCTTTCCTTGATGGGAACCCTTATGGAGCCCTGTGGGGTTCAAGTTGCTGGGACAGTGCTTCCTCAATCCTTGGTGATCCCAGGGAATCCATCCTTTTGTCTTTGTCCCACCACACCCCTCCCTCACACTCCCCTGTGCTGCATGGTTTTATTGACCCAGTGGGGCACAGGAGAGGAAGTAGAGGTCAGAATCAGCGTGTGAAATGGCAATTTTGTGGCAGCTTCAGGTAAAATGCTCTGCCCTAGCAACCAGAAGTATCAAGGGATCACAGTTAATCACAGATGTGAGGGGATTAGGTGGTACACACAGCTGTGCCTTAAATACTTTTTGCAAACACGGACTTTATGTGCCATGTGCCTCATTAACAGTACAGAGATATTGGCACTTTGGCCCTGGCTGATGTGGTGGAGTTTGAAGGTGGCAGGACCTGCTGTGGCTGTCATTTCTCAGCCCCACTTTGCAAACATCTCTCCCCTTCTGCAGGAGAGGTGGTTTTCTTTACAGGGCACCAGATCTCACCCAGCTTTGTTGAACACTGCCTCCATCAGACCCTCCTGGTGAGCTATTTGAGGCTGAACACTTGGCATGGATGTGCCAGGAGTCCTGCCCTCCTGATGGATGTGTGATTCATGACTCTGAATTCACCCTCAAAAAAATGGAGAGGTTATGCCAAGAGAAAAGGATGAGCCTCTCTGGGACAGAGTGGTGGCTAAACATCCTACAGAATAACTGCAGAGAACTGTGGAAATAGCTCCTGAATAGCCTCAGAGCTGAGTGACCCTCAGTGCCCTGGGTGCCACATGTCCCAGAGCTGCAGAGCTCTGTTTGCTGCTCAGGATGCACTCAGCCCGTTGTGTGGCACTGGTGGTTTGAATTTCCCAGGTTCTCTGCTGTGTTAATTCCTACATTCTCCAGTAATACACCTGGGGCTCTGTCAATCCTTTCCTCTCCATGTCCCCTGTGTGCCTTTCTGCATCTCCAGCCTGCAGCATCATCCCAGTTTGAGAGACAACACCCTACCAGTGTTATCATCAAAGCCCTGCATTTTCCAGCTAAACCAGGAACTAGATTTCCATGCCTGCAGTATCTCAGCAGCTCTCCCCTCTGCACATGCCCTGTTTCCCTGTCTGCTCTCTGGGATGTCTCTTTATTTCACTTCTGGCAGATCTCACGCCTCTGAAGCTCAGTTTTGCAAAGTTGCCTCTGCCAGCAGAGGTACCAAGGCACTGGCTGGGGCTTTTCACAAGCACCCATGGCAGCCTCCTGCTGAGGCTTCCTGGCTATTCCCGTGGCAAAATGGAGTAGATTGATGGGAAAAGCAGGAGCCTGGCACTGAGAAGCCTTCATCCATTACTCTGCTCTGCTCCAGGCTCTGTGGGGAACTCTGAATCCTGACAGCCTCCTGTTAGAGGTAGGAGGGAGCTGGGGGGCTCTGAGCATCACCAGGGCCAGAGCAGCAGCAGCCCTGCTGAGCCTGAGGGGTGCAGGAGGCACCCCCTGTCCCCTGCCAGCTCTGGTGCCCCTGCTGGGGTGGGTTTGCCATAAATCCATCCCTGTTTACGTCACAGGCAGCCGGAGCCAAGCCCAGGGGGCATTGGAAAGCAGCCTCTGGATTTGTAATTTTGTTCCTCTAACGCCTCATTTAATATTTCACAGCCCCAGCAATGCATTCCTGTGCCAGAGACAAAGGCTGGCTGGAGGTTCAGCCACTGACATTTACATTATTAGGCTGGGGCTCCAGAGCTTGTGCTCAGCGAGGTGAGCAGGTTCTTCCTGTGCTCCTAGCTGGAAATACAGGGTTGGCAAAAACTTTTGGCACTTGACTTTTAGTGCTGATCCAGCTGATGGTTATGGATGGTGGAAAATAATCCGGATAACATTGCTTTTGGAAACTTTGTCCCAAGTTTTCTTTAAATGCGAAGTCCGGACTAGGGTGAAGCCATCAAGAAGAGTGTTGGGCCCACACAATCCTGAGTCAGAAACTGTTTCCACTGTTCCTGTTCTGAACAGGTTCCAGACCCTCTAAACACACAGGTTTAAATAATTGCCCTTCAGTCTGGAAATATTGGCTCTTCTCTTGTATCAAATAACACCTAATGTCATTGTTGCTGAAGGCAACTAGGATGAAATTGCCTGCCTTATTTTTCCCAGTGTGTTGGCTTTATGCATTTGGCAGCATTTGGAGTCAAATCAATCTTGCTTTCCTCTCCTGGACAGGTACTTAGTTTTGCTGATGTCAGGGTACAGCTTTAGTGCAGAGAAGGAGAGGAGCAGACCATGGCTGAGAGCACAGGGAATTGGGTTGCAAAGCCCCCCAGGCTCAAGGAAGCTTGAGGCTAGTGCATTAAATCATGGAATGGTTTGGGCTGGAAGGGATCTCAAAGACCACCTCATTCCACACCTGCCACGGGCAGGGACACCTTCCACTGTCCCAGATTGCTCCAAGCCCCATCCAGCCTGGCCTTGAACATTTCTATGGATGGGGCAGCCCCAGCTTCTCTGAGCAACCTGTGCCAGGGCCTCCCCACCACTGTGAACCATTTTTTCCTTATGTCTAATCTAAACCTGCCTCCTGTCAGTTTAAAGCCATTCCCCCTTTCCTGTCACTCAATGCACTTGTCAAAAGTCCCTCCCCAGCTCTCTTGGAGCTCCTTTAGATACTAGAAGGGTATTCTCCAGATTGAAGAGGTTCTCCAGGCTGAACAATCCCAATTTTCTCAGCCTGCCTCACAGGAGAGGTGCTACAACCTGAGGTTCCCTGGCCAGTGCTTCTACCTTCTGCAGAAAAGGGCTGGNTTCCCTTCCCTTCCCTTCCCTGTGCTGTCTCCTCTCTCCATCTCTGTAGATTATTCCTTTCATCCTCTTCAAGAGGCCTCCTGCTGCCTTTTAAATCTCTTTCTTCACCTCGTTTAAATACTGCAGCCCACTCCAGGACCAGATAAGGCTGACATGATTGAGGTGATGGCTCTCCCTGTGTCAGGGGCTGGGGCTCACCCTCCCTGTGGGGGTGCCCATAGGCAGGCTGGTGGCAGCAGGACAGTGCCCTGCCACGGTGCTGAGATGTGAGGTGAGGGGGTGACCTCCCTGGGCACACAGATCTTTAGGAGGCTGCTGTGTTGTTCAGCTGGTGCTCGTTTGAGCCTTTTGCTTTGTTAAACTGCCTTCATCTTGACCCATGAGTGTTTTTCCATCTTATTTTCTCCTCCCACCCCATCCCATTTCCTCTCCTGCTGAGCAGGGGAGGGATAGAACAGCTTGGTGGTCACCTGGCATCCAGCCAAGGTCAGCTCACCACAGGAGTGCAATCTTCATTCCTTGCTTTATTTGTGCTGTGACTGCTTTGGGCTAGTTACCTTTAATTACTGGCTCTGCCGAGGCTGGTTGAGTCTTTCCCAGTGAATGGTTTGGAGGTTCTTGCTCCCAAACAATGAAACCACTTACCATCACTTATCTCTTAAATNAGATTTGTACCTGCTGCAGCCCAGGAGGTTCCTTGGCCTGCACCAGAAGCTCCCCCATGGCAAAGCTGCCTTTCAAGTAAAGGGCACTGGATGTTCTGAAGAGGAGTTTCAAGGGACAGCCCTCCTCACTAAAGCACCTCAGGACGTGTGGGGACTCCTGACCAGTGGATGGGAGGAGCTCAGGGGGATGTGCTCTGCTTGTGTCAGCCCTTGGGATCCTGACGTGCACAGCATCCCCTGAGCTGTGAGAGCCCAACTGGCCCACAGAGCCAGACCTTCCCTTCCCTTCCCTTCCCTTCCCTTCCCTTCCCTGTGCTGTCTCCTCTCTCCATCTCTGTAGATTATTCCTTTCATCCTCTTCAAGAGGCCTCCTGCTGCCTTTTAAATCTCTTTCTTCACCTCGTTTAAATACTGCAGCCCACTCCAGGACCAGATAAGGCTGACATGATTGAGGTGATGGCTCTCCCTGTGTCAGGGGCTGGGGCTCACCCTCCCTGTGGGGGTGCCCATAGGCAGGCTGGTGGCAGCAGGACAGTGCCCTGCCACGGTGCTGAGATGTGAGGTGAGGGGGTGACCTCCCTGGGCACACAGATCTTTAGGAGGCTGCTGTGTTGTTCAGCTGGTGCTCGTTTGAGCCTTTTGCTTTGTTAAACTGCCTTCATCTTGACCCATGAGTGTTTTTCCATCTTATTTTCTCCTCCCACCCCATCCCATTTCCTCTCCTGCTGAGCAGGGGAGGGATAGAACAGCTTGGTGGTCACCTGGCATCCAGCCAAGGTCAGCTCACCACAGGAGTGCAATCTTCATTCCTTGCTTTATTTGTGCTGTGACTGCTTTGGGCTAGTTACCTTTAATTACTGGCTCTGCCGAGGCTGGTTGAGTCTTTCCCAGTGAATGGTTTGGAGGTTCTTGCTCCCAAACAATGAAACCACTTACCATCACTTATCTCTTAAATCAGAGTTTATATTTAGCTGGTGCCTTCCATTCAGGCTCTCCTCCACACCTGCCCAGAGAAAAGCCCTGCAATCCTGGTGTGTACAGGAGGATTGGAATGCTCTCTCCAGCCCTGCTGCTGCAGCTGAGATGTGATGTCCAGGAGGGCAGCAGGCCCCATACTGCCTGCCTTGATGTTGAGCTCACTTTTGGCAATTCCTTCGCTTTGATCATTGTTATGAGCAAAAGTCTTCTAAGCATGTACAAAGCTCACACAGCCACCACACAGAGGAGAGAGCAGCTGAGAGTCCCCTGACTGTGTGAGAGGAGCTCTGCTCCTCTTTTGTGGGGGGTGGGAACAGAGCTCAGTGAGGGGACAAAGTGTTTGCTCTGGATCCCAAAGGCTCGAGGCTTCTGAACATGAGTGTTGTAAACCGGGAGATGGGATTGTTTGCCCTGAAATAATGGGTTTAGTGCAAGCTGGAGGGAGCTGGGAGCAGCCTCAGCACTCCCCAGCCTGTTGTTTCCCTTCACCTGCAGCCCCAGGAGCAGAAACTGCTGCAAGAAGTTCCTTCAGCAGCACTGGCTCCACCAGCAAGAGCTGTGCTCTCACCAGCCCTGCAGAAATGGGGCAGTGGGCAGGGAAATTGTCCTTCCCACTCATCCCACCCACTGCCCATGGCTTTGGGACAGCTGTCTGGGGAGACTGTTAGAGGACACGGTGCTGGGATCCCTGTGGTGCACAGTGACCCACGCCCAGCAGCCAGGGCCGTGTGGTGTCCCTTGGAGCTGGGGGTGTCTGGGGAGTGTCCCCTCTTTCCCAGGAGGGAGGGAGGGGTATTTGGGGCTGAGGCTGTGTGCTCAGAGGATGCTCTGCCCAGCACCACATGCCGTGCTGCCTGACCTGCTCCACGCAGGACAAGATGCCAACGAGAGGGCAAAGAGCCCTCATCTAATTATTGTGCTATATTTGTACATGAGAGAAGGGAAGTGAGCAAGAGCCACGCTGCTGCTGGGAACTTGATGGCTTTAGGTGAATTGAGAGACAGGACACCCCAATTAAGGCACTTTTTTTCCTTTTTGCACACAATTCCTCCGTTTTCCTCTGCCTGCCTGGGAGGCTGGACTACCTGCAGTGCTTCCCGTGGCTGCAGGGGACTCGGGTTGTGCATCCCTGGGAGGAAGCAGGAGGGGTGCAGGATGGTCAGGCAGCACCAGGGGACAGCCTGTCCCACCGAGGGTTTCTGATAAAGCCCTTCTGGCACTGGCCATGCAGAGGGAAATGAAATGCACCACTCTCTTGACAGTGTTTCAAAATGCCATTAAGGGATCAGAGCATGCTCCAGCCTGGGTGCTGGCAGCAGGCAGGGGAGTGAAATAATTGATTGGCTTCTGCCTGCCATCCAAAAGGGTTTGGATGTCAGGCCATTCGTTGTGGTGGCTGGAATGCTAACACAATCCATCGGAGCTGCAGCCCCGCCGATGGGTGACTGTGCTAATGGCTAATCCGGGGTGATGGATGGGCTGGGGGAGATGCCACTGCTGAGTAAGGAGGAGCAGCAAGAGCAGAGTGAGGCAGCAACAGGCTGGGGCTCAGCAGACACTTCCCCAGCCAGTGTGGGAGCTGGAAGGGGGAGGCAGTGGGCAGAGAGCTTGGGCAGGTACCCATGTCCTGGCCCCTCTGCTGGGGTGGTCACATAAGAGGTAACATCTGAATTTAGCCACTTGAGTTTTGCCAGGTCTGGACTACAGAGTAACAAAGAGATGGCAAGCCCTCTCTCTGTCCTCTCTGCAGCCCTTTTCAAAACTCAGATATATTTCTTTATTTTGAATTAAAAGTGTGCTGGGTTTGCCAGCATCCTCAGGTGAATGAAAGACAAAGCTGAATGCAAAAGAGAGGGCAGTAAGAAATAACAAGATTACTGATCCCAGGGAGGGCAGTCGTGCTAATTAGCAGCAGACAGGGGCTGATGTGTTCCCCAGCACACCAGCCCAAACTTCCTGAGGATCCAGTGACTGGTCCTGCCTCCCCAGGCAGAAGCACATCTCTGTGCTTTGGGAGCATTGCTCCTGGTTTACACTGGGCTGAGTAGGAGGAGGGGTGGTGGTTGTGGTCCCCCTGCTCTACTTCAGGGCCTGCCTTGAAGGGGATGTCCACTGGGGAAGGTTTGACTGCATTCCAACCCCAAACCATGGCATGTGCTGAGCATTCAGTTCGTGGCCAAGCTGGTGGCTCATAGGATGAGGACTGGGGCTTGTCAGACTCCTGGTTCAGTCTGCACAAAGGAGACCATGCTGGGCTCTCCCAGCAGCACCTTTCCTCCCTAAACACAGCTTCCATGCCTGCATGCAAGGGAACAGATTGACTTTAAATGGTTGCAGCTCGAGGAGCCTCTCTTGGTTATTGATCACCTACTGATTACTCCAGCACTTGGTATTCAGTTTGTAAATAAGATTACAGGGTAAATCTAAAATGGAAGCAGAGGGATGATAAAATTCTGCTCATTTACAATAAACTCAAAGAACTTTCCCCCTTCTTTCCCCCCTCCAGCTTTATTATGAAGTCCAATAAAATACCCTGGGGACAAGAAGGAAGAGAGAGTAGCAGTTCAAAGGCAACATCAAAAGGCATCTCTATTTATTTTAGCGTGTCAACAGGCACAGAGAGATGCTCCCAGCCAAATGTGGCAGCTGCTCCAAGTGCAGCAGCCCAGCCCCTTCCCCGCCATCCCCAGCCAGCTCTGCTCAGCCCAGGGCTGCTCTGTGCTGGAAAGACAGGCCCAATCCCATCCATTTCCTTCAGATCCCAGAGAAGTTTCCACTTTGATGGCAAGCACTTCAGGTGTTAGATGGAGATGGGAACAGCCATAGACTGTTCTCACTGCTTTCAGCCCATCTCTGCAAAAGAGAAAGAAACCAAATGCTCTGTGGCTAAAAATAGGCATTGCTCTTGTCTCTGTGTGCTGCTGCAGGGCTGTCCTTTGGGCTCCCAGCAGTGCCAAGTGCCCTGGATCCACCACAACAAGCTGAAGGAGACTGTGAGTTAATGGCAGGATGTTTAAGAGCTGTGCCCACCTTCGCCA
This sequence comes from Irena cyanogastra, assembly GCA_013397155.1. NCBI lineage: Eukaryota > Metazoa > Chordata > Aves > Passeriformes > Irenidae > Irena > Irena cyanogastra. The sequence continues at coordinate 355,042 of VWZV01009597.1, read as the reverse complement.
GCCTTGGAAACATCAGTCTTGTGATAGCCCGTGGCTGAAGTAAGCCCAGCTGCTGGAGTCATGGCAATCCATGAGGATTTTAAAATCTGGAAGAAGCCCAGTCTCCTCCACTGGACAGCCTTGGGAGGTTTCTCCCAGCTCCATGCTCTGAGGGCAGGGAAAGCATCTCCCTGCTCTGAGCAGCAGCCAGGACACCCTCACAGGGACCTGTGCAGGCACTGCCCAAAAGGCAAGGCTTCTCTGCACCTCCTTTATGGATGCTACTGCTTCAAAAAGGGAAAACATCTCCTCCAGTTAATTTGGGACCTGACAGCATCCAGCCTCAGGTGCTCCAGCAGCAAGGCTTGGGAGGATGGGTTGTCCTGCCTTTCCCCTGTGGGGTCTTTAGGAGACTCAGGAGCATTTTGTCTAAATTGTGGTTTTCCCCAGGAACTTTTGAAGCGGTTTGCCCTCGGCAGGAATTGTGCCAAGTTATTATCCTTCATTGCCATGTCAGGGGAAGCTGTGGCCCCCATCCCCTGGGAAGATTTGGGCTGCCTGGTGCTTAGAGCAGGTTGTGTCCTTGCTGCTGGTAGTGGGGCACCAGCACTGCTCCCCACCAAGGGTGTCACACTGAGTGCCAGCACCAGCACTGAGGACAGAGTACTTTTGTGGCAGTGTTCCCTCAAGAATGAGGCTTTTAAATATAGCAGGATTGACTCGAAATCCCAGATTAATTCACTTTTAAATACCAGCTCTTGGATTCTCATCCTCTGCTTCTAGGTGCGTATCCCCAAGCCCCAGTGGGTGTTTATGAGATCTTGAAATTTAATCCTTGAAGAATACATTAAAACTTCAATTCCTTGTGCAGGCCAGTGATTTTGGAGGCTGAGGCCTGGAGGGACAAACAAACATTCTGAGACAATCAGAACCAGCAGCGTTTTGTGCTGGTGGGACTGGGCCAGCAGAAGTGCTGATCCCCCTGGGGCAGTGACAGCCTGCACAGCCTGAGGCATTTATAAGGTAGATTGAATGAGGTTTTCACAGCCTTTGAGTAGCCACTGAGTTCCCCCTTTTCCCCTGTTAAGAGAAGGCAAAATCCTCCACTTCCTTCAGGGCAAGGGCTTCTGCTTGTGATCCACAGAGCCCAAGTGTCCATGGGTTATTTCTTGGGAAAGGAAAAAGATAAAGTGTTTGAAGCCTCTAAGTGCAAGGGCAAATTTCCAGAGGGGATTGTGGCTCCTGGAGAAATTTCAGTGGCACCTACAAAGCCTTCCACATGCAGTTTCTGGCTGCCAGGGAATGGGGCACCCCCTAAGCTGTGGAATCATTGGCATGAAGCTTCCAGATGTTTGCAAGCCCAGCTGAAGGTCCCCTCACCCTCTGTATGTTTTCAAGCCCACAGTTGCTGGGGAATCTTCAGGTGTTCAGCAGGAAAAGCCCCCCCAGCACCCAAGGAATACCTATCCCACTCCACAGCCCCACTGCTGCTGGGCTGGAATGGCTGGGGGGCAAAGCCTGCAGCCTCATTTCCCCAGCAAGAAGAGACCTCTCCAGCCTTCAGTGCACCCACAGGAATTCACAGCCATGCTGAGGAAAAAAAAAATGATACCTCATATCCAAAAAGGTGAAAAGACAGGACAAAGTTAAAAGCAGCTCCAGAAATGACTGCTGAGAATAGAAATATCCGTGTGTAACCATGGCTTCCTCACCACATGCATGCCTGAAATGCAGGTGCCTAATGCTGGCCCTGCTGTGCTGCAGCCACAGCCTGGGAAATGGCCCAGGAAAATGCTCCACTCCTGGCTGTGGGTGATGCTGGGGACAGTGGAGTCCTCAGCCCAGGGTGGGGGTCCCTGTGCTGGAAGTGCCTGAGCAAGGGGCACAGAAGTGAAAACCCAGAAACACTAATGACCCCCTGTCCCAGGGGTGCCTGAAGGAGCTCAGGGCTCTCCTCCCAGAGCCAGCCTCAGTGGAGGGGCTTTCACTGTTACACCCACCCTCCCCTTGGCAGCTCAGCTAAAACCCTCCTGGCACAGGCAAAGGCCACTTTGCCCCCAGCACGACCTTTCCTTCAGCCTGTTGGGTGCCCTCTGACCCACACTGGCAGAGAGCACCCAAGGCTTGGGGCTCCCTGCACACCCCAGAGCCACAGCCCTGCTGCCACCAGCTCTTCCACACCAGGCCCTGCACCATGGAGGGATTTAGCATGCAGGCAGGGAACAACGGGGGCATAAACACGTGCCAAGGCTGAGAATGCCAATATCTGAAAGCCTTCAGTTCCTTCCTCCAAATAAATCACTGCATGACTCTAATTATCGCACTTGCCCTGGCTACACCGGCTTAATACGGAAAATGAGTGTGGAGGATTTATTGCTGCTGATCCTTGATCTTTCATTTTTGATATTAAAACATGTTTAATTCATTGCAATGTAGATTAAAGCAAGGGAGGCCATGGGCAGGCTCTGGTTTGCCTGGGGAGGGTTTGGTTGCCCCTGTCCAAGAGCAGGATGGTGCTGGCTCCTGCTGCCCTCCGTGCTGATTCTGTGTCAAGCCCCAGCTGAATCGTGTCTGCTCTCACCACTACACTTCCTCTGCATGTGGATTTATGGTTGTTTAGACACCAAGACTAGGGAGATAGCTGTAAATGTGTTATTTTCACTGAAGGGACAGGTTACAGCAGAGCTTATAACCCTGCTAGATGCAACAGAAGCAGTGGTTTCTGAGGTTTTGAGCTTTCCTAAATAGATGGCCATCTCTGTCAGTATGAATCAGCTCTTGCCTTCAGAAAAGCTTGCTTTCTTTATTTTGTTACAAGAGCCCTTGGCCTTCAGTGACTAGTTTGCATTGAATCTTCAGCAATTGTGAAAGCATTTCTCACACAGCCTGGGAGCATGCTGCAGAGCCCAGACCTTTTTTGCCCTATTTTGCAGTACGGCTTCTGCAGCATGATGGCACCCTGGCCACTTACACAGGGCCTTGGTCATGGGGTCTCAGAGGGATTCTCAGGGCAGGGGAGGGAGCAGAGAGGGTCCAGGGATGAGAAGACATGGAGCAGACACAGGTGCACTGAGCTTACAGCTCACCCCAAGCAGGGCAGCACAGGCCAGATGGGGAAAAGGCTGAGAGTGGGGAAAGGCAAAATGAAGGCAAGGACAGTCTGAGCAGGAGGGCTCTCTGGGGGCACTGGTGACATCTCAGGCAGCCCAGCTTCTTGCACACACACCTCTCACAGTGACATCAGGCTGGTGTGAACCAGGCCTGCACTGGCAGCATCTGTTGCTCTGTCCTTACAGGAGTGATCTGCATTGACTCCTTCCATCCATCCATCCATCCATCCATCCATCCATCCATCCATCCATTCATCCATCCATCCCTCCCTCCATCCATCTATTCATCCATCCACTCATCCATCCACCCACCCATCCATCCACCCATCATCCATCCATCATCCATCCACTCATCCATCCATCATCCATCCACCCATCCATCCACCCATCCATCCATCAATCCATCATCCATTCACTCATCCATCCATCAATCCATCCATCCATCCATCCACCCATCCACCCATCCATCATCCATCCATCCATCATCCATCCATCCACCCATCCATCCATCCATCCATCCATCCATCCATCCATCCATCCATCCATTCCTCCATCCATTCCTCCAGCCATCCCTCCACCCAACCATCCACCCAACCATCCATCCCTCCCTCCATCCACCCACCCAAGTGCTTTTCCCATTTCCCTGATTACATCCCTGGCTCAGGCACATGTGGAGTGTGACTCATGCAGAGCAAGGCACGCAGGAGGAGTGACCATGCTGAACAATTTATCCCTGCCGGGAGCAGTGTCCCCTCCCAGGGCAGAGGAGGAGGATGTCACCTCGGGCTGTGTTGTCCCTGCCCCAACCTGGAGGGGGAATGAGGCTCTGCACTCCCTGCTTTGCCAGGGCATCTCCAGCCCTGTGGCACACCCCTCCTGGGCAGCTGCACATCTCAGACACTCTCCACAACACCCATGGAACACAAAGGCTGGGGTCCATTCCTCTGATCACATCTGGACAGAACGTGTCTGCACTTTGGAGCACACGAGGAGGGGGAATCCTGGAGGAAACCATCTGTGTTAGCTGGCTGGAGGGAGAAATCAGCCCCTGGGGCATCAGAGTCCAGGCCCCCTGCACAGCTCTGCAAACCCCACTCTCCTCCTGCCACCACTGATGCACATCTGATGGGAGAGGAGCTGGTCCAGCCACGGGCCTGGGAAGGGCAAGAAAGGAGAGGAGAAATGCACAGAAAGGAAACGAAGGGAAATGGAGAGAAAACACATGGCTCGCCCCAGCATCTCCAGCAAGGCCAGCAACACTGAGCCTGGCTTGTGTCTGATGGTGGGACACAGCATGGGGGATGCACCCCAGAGGTGTCCCAGGAGGCACAACAGTCCCAAACCTGCCCCAAGGGAGAGCTGCTGCCTGGGCACCGTCTTGTCCCACCACAGGGCCACAGCAGGGAGGTGGCAGCGCTTCACATCACCATGGCAACCCGCGGAGACGGCTCCACTGCTGGAATGCCGAACCTCCAGGATGAGCCTTGGCAAATCACTCACCCAGAGACAGACAGGGTGGGGCTGGGGGTCCCCTCCCGGGGGACTGGCGACGGGGTGTCTCTGCCCTCTGAACACCGATTTCCTAATCCTCTCTGGGGCAGTTGTGTCCCGTGCCGAAAGGCTGAGCCAGAGGTGCTGCTTCTGACAGGGCATCAGTGTTTCTCTGCAGGGATATTTCTACCCTGACTCCTGCTGGGAAGTTTCTCTCCGGGTGAAACTCTCGGTGGAGCCTTGGCTAGTGCATGGCAAGTGAGAGGCTGCATCAAACAGAACTGAGGGGGAGCTGTGCTGATGGAGCTGCTGATTAGGGAAATGTTCTTGCATTTCTAATGCTCTAGAGACTCGGTCCAAGATCCTCAGAGGAAATCAGCAGCCTCGAGATGCTCTTGCAAGGCACAGAGTTTCTGCTCCAGCCGGCAGCTCCAGTGGGATGTGTCCCCATCCTCCTGCTGTGGGGACACACAGGTGCCTCTTGGCACCCCCACTATTCCATCTCATCAGCGTGGCCCCACATGGGACCAGAGCATGGATGGGAGAGTGGGACTTCCCAGCTTTGCCCCTGCTGCAGTTCCATCCACATCTCCTGGGAAAAGAGGCTTTGATGAGTCCCATTTTAGGAGAAAGTCCTGGGGGCTGGGTGCAGGCAGTGCTGCCTGTCATGTTTCCCACCCTCCTGGCATCTGCCTGCTGGTGAGGTCCTGCCCAGTCAGCATTCCCAGCCACAGAGAGCCCCTCTGTCCCAGCATGTCCTTGAGACACAGAGCACATCCCAAGGCTTCCCAAGTGCCTGGCATGGACACAGTGCTGTGCCCAAGGCTTCCCAAGAGCCTGGCATGGACACAGTGCTGTGCCCAAGGCTTCCCAAGTGCCTGGCATGGACACAGTGCTGTGCCCAAGGCTTCCCAAGAGCCTGGCATGGACACAGAGCACATCCCAAGGCTTCCCAAGAGCCTGGCATGGACACAGTGCTGTGCCCAAGGCTTCCCAAGAGCCTGGCATGGACACAGTGCTGTGCCCAAGGCTTCCCAAGAGCCTGGCATGGACACAGTGCTGTGCCCAAGGCTTCCCAAGTGCCTGGCATGGACACAGAGCACATCCCAAGGCTTCCCAAGTGCCTGGCATGGACACAGTGCTGTGCCCAAGGCTTCCCCAAAGCAATGGCCAGTGGTGACCTCATGTGTGATGAGTCTGTGCACGCTCAGCACGGGGCAGTGTCCCCATCTCCCCATCCCTGCTGGTGTCTGCCAGCTGCCCCTCATTCCCAGCTGAACCATTCAACACACGGATGCCTGTGCCATCACATCCCAGCACTAAAACCTGCCCAGCTCCCTGTCCCCTGCTCAGGGCCACACCCTCACCTGCGGGAGTCACACCCCTCACCACTCCTGCCTTCCCTTTCCCCAGCTCTGCTCCCGACCCCACTCCCAGCCTTCCCCCAGAGCCCACGTTTATTTGGGGTTGATTTGTGCTGTGGTAGAAGAGCCATGAATGCTCTTGTTAGTAGAGAGGGAAGGACGCCTGCTGTGTGCCCGTGGCCACGTTAGGAGGCCAGATGAGGGCAGTAAATAAGGTTTCACTCTATTACAATGATTGGAAAGTCTTGAACGAGAGCAGCAGGCTGGCAGAGCTGCAGAGGAGGTGTCCTCCAAGGGGCAATTGTCAAACAGCAATCTGCCAGCTGTCCCCATTTGTCTTTCTGTCTTGCCAGAGATGGTATCAAGCTCCTGGAGCTGCTCGAGGTGCTGAGGTGGCCACTGGGGGTGTCCTGTGGGACAGGACAAATGAAGGACTCCTTCAGCAGCAGGAGGTCTGGCACTTTGCTGGGTTATGGGCAGAAAATCTGCTTCCAGGGGATTGTGGAGGAATGCAAAACATGGGAAGAGTCTGACCTGCCACAGGTGGGATGGAGCCAGAGCTGCAGCTGTCCCTGGCTGGGATGCAGAGGGTGGTGGAGATCCCCACTGCTGCCATCTCCCTTCCTCACTTCAGCATCTCTGTGTGCTGCTTTCATCCCCAGCACAGCAGCAGCTCTGCTTTCCTCTCCTGGCTGGCTGTTGGGACCCTAATTCATTAGCATTAACGAGGTGTGCCTGCTGCTGCAGCAGCACCGTGGTACAGCTCAGCTGGAGCCGCCTCAGCCCCGGAGAGACGCTGCACAGAGTGAATGTGCTGTCAGCACCCGGTGGTTATAGCCCTCGCTTTCCCCTGCTGCTGAGTCACAGCCAGGCTCAGCTGCAAAACAGGCTGTAAAGTCCTTTTTTAGGGTTTATGGGGTCCCTGGTCCATTGCAGCATGTCTGAGCAGCTCCAGGGCCCCTGCAGTGGGCCGGGCTGGCAGCGAGGGCTGAGCTCAGCAGGAGCAGCCCCAGCCCCAGACACACAGGCAGCATCAGGACAGGGACAGTGCTCACTGAAGGACTCACAGTCCTTAACTCATCCCTCTGAAGGGCAACACCAGGTGCCTAAAATTAGACTCCCACCTCTTAATTTAGGTATTTCAAAAAATAGGCTGAGTTGTGTATTCCTTTCTCCCGCCCTGCTGGCACGGCTCAGCATCCAGAGACTTCCAGGGAGCTGCACTCCAGCAGCACCCAGTGAAAGAAACCCAGATCTTCCTGTGTCCCTGGTTTGCCCCGAGCAGGAAAAGAGGAGCTGCTGCTCCATCTGTGGGAGGGAGAGCCCTCCTGGTGCTCCAGCAGCTGGTAACCAGCACTATCAAAGAGCAGCCTGGTCCTGGGCCTCAGCTTGCCTGTGGTGGGCTGGGGTTGCACCTCAGCCTGGCCATGCCCCGAGGGGCTTCTGATACCCCAAAGCAGTGTCCCTGCAGCATCCCCCTGCTGCACGTGGCCTCCCCAGCCTCCAGGAGGGACCAGAGTGCTTCCACCCCTCTCGATGCCAGGACAGGTAACCAGCACAGCAGGGAAATGTTGGATGTGGCCAGCAGCAGCCATGTCCAACAGCTGGGGCTGTAACCCTGTGTAAAGGGAGCCTTGGGGGCAAAGCAACGCCATCCTGGTCCCTGCCAGGGGTGCTGGCTGAGATGGGATGACTGCTCCCTCCCCGTGCCTGGCAGGGTGGGTGACAGCCTGGCAGCTCCTCACGCCAGCCTGCAGCTGGAGCGATCTGCCCGTGCACGTTCCATAGTACACGTGTCCCATTAAGAAAAAGATCAGAGTTCCCGGGAGCTAAAAATAACAGCAGGCAGTGGAGTTTGTCCAGGAGACAGTAAGGGATGCGGGGGTGTGGAGCAGAAGGTGTAATTTCACTGCTGGCTGTGCCAGTGACAGGGTGCAGGAGCAGGGAGTGAATCAATCCTGCCGTGCTGCAGGAAACCACTGCTGGAGGAGCAGCCTGGGGCTGTGCTAACTCACCTCAGCCTCCCTCCCGTCTGACCCGAGGCACTGCAGGGTGCAGGGGGAGCACAGCCGGGTCCCAGGGGTGCCCTGGGGGTGTGCCAGGGTGCAGCAGGCAAGGACAGAGCTGCCACCATGCTCCCAAGAGGCAGCCTGTGGAGATGGCTGCGAGCTGTAGGGCCCTGTGATGTTGGAGTGACAGGGCTGCTCTCCATATGGCAACCTCTGGTGCTGAATGAAAGAGTGAGTGCAAACACAGATCCTAATTACCACAGCTCCTCCAGAGCCAGCTCTGCCTGCTCTCCTCAAGCTGTCAGATGCTCTCTAGCAAATGCCTCCATCTCCTTTCCATGGCTGAATTGAAGCTATTTATTCTCTCCTCAAGATCCAGCAGCTTCTGTTTTACCACTAGTTGAGCAGCTGGGAGAGAGAGCAGGAGGAGTGAAGAGAGGAGAAACCCCTGGAGCTCCTTTTACACAAACAGTAGCACCAGAAAATCCAAGCCCCGTGTCGAGAGAGACAAGCCAAGAGAGAGAGAACAGAGGCCACTGCCTGTCCTGGGCCAAGGAAGCACCTGGCCTGAAGCAAGCTTTGCTGAAGAAATGACCTTCATTGCCTGAATGTTGTCAGTGGCATGAGGAATGGGATGGGCAAAAGAATTTGCTCTTTGAGATTATTTAACTCATTGCCCTCCAGGTCTTGCATGCCAGCATGAGTTAGAGCACCTGGCAGAGCCCAGATAATCCTGTGAGGACAGACTGGGAGATGGGGGTGTCCAGCCTGGAGAAGCAAAGGCTCCAGGGATAACCTAGAGCCCCTTCCAGTGCCTGAAGGGATTCCAAGAGAGCTAGGGAAGGACTTTGGGCAAGGACCTGAAGTGACTGGACAAGGGGTAAAGGCCTTAAACTGGAAGAAGTCAGGGTTAGGTTAGACATTAGGAAGAAACTCTCTGCTGTGAGGGTGGTGAAGCCCTGGCACAGGTTGGAACAAGATGATTTTTAAGGTCCCTTCCAACCCAAACCATTTTGTGATTCTAACCCCAGGCTCCCACCACACCTGGAAGGGAAACCACAAAAAAAAAAAAAAAAAAAAAAAAAAAAAAAAAAAAAAAAAACAAAAAAAAAAAAATCAAAAAAAAACCCCCAAAACAAAAAACCCCCAATCTAAACAAGCAAACATGGTAACAGGTCCAATTAACAAAGGCATTTGGCTTCCCAGCACCACTCCCCATTGCTGCTGGCTTTTGGAAGGGGCTGGGTGAGATGACTGGCAGCTCCAGCAGCTCTGGGCAGATGGACACATCCGCTCTCTATCTGCTGAGCTTTTGTCCCCCAGCCAGCCCTGGCACTTCTCTGCTGCTGCAGCCAGAACAGACAAGCAGTATCCATCACCTCTCCTGCACCCAGCCTCATCCTGCTGGGACCTCTGGCTGGGTCAGCACCCACTGCACTTCCAGGGTAGCTGCTCCCTGGGTGGGCATCCCTGCAGGGGCTGGGCTTGGAGCCCCAGCTGTGCAGTTATTCTGCCCCAGGGCTTTGGGGGTTCCTGGCTTTGGGGGCTCATACTCTCAGCAGCACCTCCCTGGGTGCCTGTGCATGCTTGCCTCTCTGGCCTACCCGCAGCTTTGGGGTGAAACCCAATTTCTGCTTAAATCTGAGATTCCCAAAGATGCTATCCAACAGGTTTCTTGAAAATCCGCAACTGAGTGGAAGATGGAAACACTTTTTCTTGCCCTCCATAGTGGGGGAAAAAAATCTGGTCTGAAGTATGAGACAAATCTCAGGGGAATGGCTTTCCTTGGTACCTGTCAAGGTGGACTTCCATGATCCTCATGGGTCCGTTCCAGCTCAAGATATTCCATGATGTCCACTGAAATAATTGCAGGTGCCAGCCTGTCCTGCCCGCTGGTGACGAACCCTTTGGAAAAGACAAAGGTTTCCCATTGCTCCCAGCTCTGCTCCCTCAGGCTGCTGCTCTCCTCCCGGCTGGTGAGCCTGTTGATTATATAAACTGCTCATTCTCAACATTGACAGAGCTGTTTGCCTCCCACCCCACTGGGCTTTGCAAGCTCTTTTTTTTTTTTCCTTGACTTAATGGGATGTTTACTCCACAACAGCCTTCCCTCAGCACCCAGCAGGAGGAACTCTGAACCGCCACCCCAACAACACGCTGACTTTCACACTGAGCTGGGAGTAGATGTGAGTTTCCTCCCTGCTGCAGCTCCCGACACTGTTGGGGTTGAATGTTGGTCCCCAAATCCAACTGAGAGGTTGTGTAGCTCATTTCTGCCCTGGGGAAGAAGCTCCTCGTATGTTTGGAGTCTGAGAACTCTTCAGCGTTGGGCAGGTGGGGCTGGGTCTGAGGGGTGTCCTGAGTCCTGCCCTGTCGTGACAGTGCAGCTCTAAGCAGGCGACAGGGATCTGCCTTGGCAGCTGCCAGCCCTGCCTCATGACAGCTGCCAAGCAGGCATCAGGTAGTCGGGATTTCTCCTACTCCCCCTGAACTTGGAGCGAGGGACAGAGTGGGAGGGGTCTGCTCAGCTTTTCTGGCAGAAGAAAGCAAACACAGGTACACACAATCCCCTTCTCATCTGTCCACCTCACACAAGTGTGACACCCATGCTCCCCACCTTCTCCCTTCATCTGCTGCCCCTGGGTGCTGCTCCTGGGGCAGTGAGGGTTGTACCAGGGCAGCTCTTGTCCCAGCATCACTGGTCTGATCAGTGCCTGGGCACATTGATTGGCTCCATGGTACCTCTGCTGGTGTCATCTTCCTTTACCTGAGCCTCCAGCACTGGGGTGGCCATGACTGCTCATTGCTTCAGAGAACAAGAGCCCCATGGAAGTTTGTTCCTTGCTTTCCATGAGCTCTGTGGTGTACTGTGGTTGTCTTGGGCTCACCTCCACTCTGCTGCTCTTTCTGACTATCAAAAGCCCAGCAGACTCTCCTCTGAGCTTCTCCCAGTGCTGCAGTGAAACTCTCACCTTGCCATCACAGGACAGCAGGAGTCCCTGGGGGAATGCAGTGAAGCAGCTGATTCCCAAGGGGCTAATCCAGCACGGAGCAGCAGCAAGTGCTGCAGTGCAGACGCAGCAGTCGTGGTCCCACCCTGCAGCACGGGGCTGGGGACATGCAGCAAAGGGCAGGGCGAGCCCACGGCACCCACGGGAGGTGGCGGGTGGTGATGGCACGGAGATCAGGAGATGCCAGAGGACGGTCTCTTGCGGTTACCACAGCCTGGTCAGAGAGTGAGAAAACTGAGTTTTCCCAGGATTGGCTTGTGAGACTCTGAGCAGTTTTAATATCAACAATGGTAACTTAGTCTAAACAACCTGCAGGTGCTGTTTTTTCTTACTTTCTGTTTCCTTGTTCTCCAAAAGATTGATTATAAGAAGGACGTTGAGCTGGCTGGCCAGCCAGGTGAAATCTGTTGATTAATTGACCAATCTGGTCCAGTTGGATTGGAACAGTGTATAAAAGAAGAAGAATTCATAGTAAAAGTTGAATTTCTGCAAACCCAGCCTTTGGAGTCTGTCTTCTGTTACAATAACAGTGACAGTCTCTGAATTAACTGTAGCACGTAGGGAGTCTTAAAACATTTGAAGAGGGCAACATATAACCACAAAGGAACGATTCAGGCGCCCAGCAAAGAGAAGTAAATTTGTATTTCCCTCACAGGAAGCGCACAGGATAGGGAGCAAGTTGTTCATGTTACAGTTTCCCACTGCTTCCCAACTCTCACCCAACACCAACTGCAGAACAGTTGTCTGGCAAATAAGCTATGAAAAAATAAGGAAACTTTGCCAAAAACGCAGCTGAAAGAGTAAAATTCTCACAGATGATACTGCTGCTCAGAGACACTTGCCTCCTGCCTTTAAGCAGGCTTTATACTAGCATCCAAACACAAAGAAAGAAAATCTGACAGGTGTATATAAGCAGTTGGGCACAAACAAACTCCACAAGGAACAGGTTATGTTTTGTGGGGGCTGTCTTCATGTACAGGCACACAGAGAGAGGGGCGTTTTATTTTGGGGAAAAAAATCTGATATTGAAATCTAGAAAAGCATTTGAGCTTTGCTATATCTTCTCAATCTTCATTCTGGAAACATTCTTTTGAAGTTCATAGCTGTATCTGTAAAGGGCCAAAAATGCAAACAGGTTTAAAATAGATATGTAAACGAGTCAAATAGATGTCAACAGACAACCTTAAAAGCTGTGTGCTCTATCAAACAGAGAAAGGATATAAATTTGGGGTGAGACAAGTTTTGAGGTGTGACGTGCTAAAAGCATGAGAACATATAATGAAGACTATGCCAGGTCATTAGAAGAAAGACAGCCAGTGCTGTGCTGGATTCTTGTGTTTCTGTGGCTGCAAAGAGCTCTGGCATTAGGGCATCACATAAAACCAAAATGAATCCCTTTACATCAGGATCGGCCATGGACAATGTTGGAAAATTCACATACTCTGCCCTTTCCTGTAGCTGATAAAGGTAAAGAACTCTCCTAAACTGAAATGTCAGAAAATGCTTTGGAAAATACTGATGAGATGGAGAGCAAGGGATTGCCAGGACCAGGCAGGATTTCCCTACAGGCTCTGGAGAAGGATGGAGTTCCTGAGCTACCAATGGGGTTGGGTGCTCTGCTCCTGGGATGAGCTCTGGGATCATGGAGATAGCAGGCAGCAATTGTGACTGCAAGTTCTGTCAAAGCTTAGAGCCAGAAAACTATATCCAAGCCCAACTTCTGTACAGAGCAAATGAGTTGCTTGAAGCTCTGATAAAGAATAGAATGGGAAGATGTGGAAAGTCATATGATGGAAGTCAGTCATATTTTCGAAGGAAGAATTCGTGGCTTGCAAATCTATTATTCTTTCTTGAGTATGTTAGCCAGCTAATAGTGCACTTGAATTCCTCAATTCCATGGTAACCTACCTCCCAGCCCTTGCTTCTCAATCTATTTGTAAGAAATGCACACAAGCTTCCTTTCATGCATTGATAATGTAGTTTCCTTAAGAGGTTTTGTTGATTTTTTCCCCGCCAAGACTGGGAGGGTGGTTACCATGGAGTTACCTATGGACAGGCAGGCAGACAATCCCATGCCTTTGGAAAAGGGGATGAAGAGTAAGGTGATAATGTTTGCACATCATATGTAATGTCTAAAGGTAATTAACGAAAAAGCTAATGAAGCACTGCAGAAGGGTTCCATGATGTTTAGCGATCCGATGACAACATGGCAAGCGGCATCCAAGGAGAAATGCCACAGGCGGAGGGGCGTGCAGGGCAGGCCGGTGGCGGCCCGAAACTGGCGGCTGCCCGGGGAAGGAGCCCCTGCCGCGGCAGGCGGGCGCCCGGGCAGGCTGGGGAAGGCACCCGGCTGCCGGGAAAGGGCGCGGGAGGTGCGGGGGTTTGCGCTGCCTGCCCACCGGGCCGGCTCCAGCGGCGCGGGGCTGCAGCGGGGACACCCGGCGGGAGACACCGGAGAGATGCTGCGGCTGGGGCCGGGGCGCAACCGCGCGGGGCGTGAGGAGGTGGGCGAGGGGCTCCTGCGGTGACCGCTGCCGGAGTCTCGGCCCTCCGGTACCCACCGTCCGCGGGCACCCTNCGGCGGCGGGGGGCTGCGGGAGCCCTGCCCTGCCCTGCCCGCCCGCCGCGCCGCCCGCCTCACCCGCGGGGCTTCCTGAGGGAGCGGCGGCGGCGGAGCCCAGGTGAGCCCTTGCCGGGGCCGAGCGGTGCCCGGGGACACCCGTCGGTCCTGGCGCCGCGCGGGGACTTCGCCGGCTGCCCCGGGATGCTCCGGCGGGACCGAGGGGACTGCGAGAGGCGGGAGCTGCCGCCCCCTCCCCGGCACCTCCTCGCGTCCCGGCGCCCGGCCGCTCCGCTTCTCCCGCGGCGTGTCACAGGCACGGCACTCCCCGGGCGCGGGGTGCCCAGAAGGCAGCGCTGGCGTGGAGGAGCTGGAGCGCAGCTCTGCCTCGTCCTCCGCTGGAGCTCAGCCCGCAGGAGATGTGCCTGTGGCCTTCTGCTGGTGCCGGGGTGGTGGTGGGGCAGCCCCTCCGTGCCCCGCTCCCCGTCGCTGCCTCGGGAGCCCTCGCACGGTGCATCCGCGGGAGGTCCGCGCCGTGCTGCGCGGCAGGAGGGATCTGGCTGGAGGGGCTCGCGTGATCCGGATGGGATCGGTGCAGCTGAGCACCGCTCGTACCTGAGGTGGCTTTCCCCCATGGCGGGGCCCTGGCTAGGGAAGGCTGAGCAGACAAAGTGGGGCTCGGGGCAGGGAGCTCCACCACTTCCCCCGCAGGTCACCTTGGCGTGCTCCTGGGTGACAATGGTCTTGCTGTTAGTCTGGTATCATGGCAGTTGCCATCATGAAGTGTGGCTGATTGAGCTGAAAGAACAGAGACAAACGCACTTGGCTTCTGGCTTGAGGCTTGTTTGGGTTTGGTTGTTTTCCCTCATTTTCCTATTTTAGAGCAATTTGGATGGCATGAGTTTTCCTCCTTGTCGGCAGCAGAACTGGTAGAGAGACGTGGCTTGCTTTTGAGGAAGTGCAGCTTGAAATCATTCTCACCTTTCTCTTCTCTGATGACAACCAGTGGGCTGTGTGCCACCTTCAGCCTTCCAGTGCCTCAGTTTCCCCATGCCCACAAGGGAAAGGTGGAGGAGAGAAAAGCTGGTTTGCACCAGGGCGGGCTGGGATGTTTGTTCTTGTGTGTGAGAACCTCTGCTGGCATGAGACTGCCTCGAGGGCAGAGTGGTTCTGGGTCGAGCCCAAGGGAAATTGAGCCTGTGGCCCATCTTTGGGAGGTGCTGAGTGCAGGGGAGGGCTGGCACTGCCTCTCTTCTGGGCACAGACCCTGGCAGGGTGCTCCCCAGGTTCAGCAGCCCCCCATACCCATCCGCGAGCTGCTGGCATCCATGTTGTCCTGCAGTGAGCAGTTCATGCTGCACCTGAGCAGCAAACAAAACAGCATCCCGTTTTTTTCATAACAAGTTGGGGTTTTTTGGCTCCGACATCCCCTGTGGTCATTCCCTGCCCAGGCAGTGCCGTGTCCCTGTGCCTTGGAGCACCAGCCTGTGGCTGAGCATGCAGCCTCCCTCTGCTGGCTGAGGACCCCGGTGATGCTGAACTTCCACTGCCTTTGCTGCCATGCTGCTGTCTCCTTCCACTGTGGCTGTCACCTCACAGCCACCAGGACAGCGGGGACCAGCCTTTGCTCATGTGTGTCAACAGCTTCTGGCTGGAGCTGTGGCAGTGCAGGGCTGTGGAGTGGAGGGGCTGCCTGCATGGAGGAGTGCTTGGTGCTGAGAGCAGCCGAGCTCCTCAGGCTCTCTGATGCTGCTGCAGGAGCCTGTGGGGGAAATCAACCCCCTGGGACACCCTGGCAGGGCTTGGTAGCATGGCTGCTCTCCTGGATTGACAGTTCAACGTGCCAGCTGCCCACTTGATTGGCATGGCAACAGCCACGGTGCTGCAGCTCTGCTCAGAAGCCACAACTTCAGCATTGCTGCAGGACCAGCCTGTGAGGGGGGCACGGGGTGCTGCTGGTTGGCTGCTCCACTGTGGATAGCCCTGAGCCAGCAGCATCCCACAGCTGGAGCGTGTCTGCCCCTTCCCAGGGCTTCAGCGCTGCTGGCACCAAGCACTGTCCCTGCAGTAGCCCCAGCTGATGTGGCTTGTCCTGGTGTGAAGTCCCCAGTGCTGTCCCCAGGGGCCAGGGCTGCTGCCAGCAGCTCACTCGGCTGCCCAGGGAGCTTTATCAGCTCAAGGAAATTGGGATCACTTGTTAAGGATGGACCCGTGGAGCAGATGCAAACCCATGTCCTCTTTGCACAGTGGTAGGTGTGGGGAGCACAGTGGGGATGCAACAGAAGGGGGCTCAGGCCTGATCCCTCTCTGTAAACCAAGGGGTGCAGTGCTGGAGATAAGGCTGGACAAGGGAAGAGGTGCCACAACACGTATTAGGGTGGACAGGGACCTGTTGGCCTTAATCATCCTAAGGCAGGAGGACAGCCACAGGCTTGCAGTTAACAACAGTGAGGTTGCAGCAAGCCTTAGAGCTCATTTCTGCCTCAGACCAAGCCAGTCTGAGCTCTGAACTGGGACTGAAAAGCATAAAGCCCTGTCTAGCCCAGGAAAGGTCCTTGAGTCGGAAGCAGTCAGGAGAGAAGATGCTGTTTGCACCAGCCACCTTCATGCTCACCACCTGAGCTCCCAGGAGCTGACCTGCAGTGCTGGGCTGAGCAGAGCTCTGGGACTTGCCCATGGATCTGCAGAGCTGGGATTTTACCTCCAATGCCAGCCCCAGGATAGCAGGAAGATGTTTTTATTGTTTGCTTGGTGGCTGCACCTTGACACTGAAGGACAAAGCCTCGAGTCCTCAGCTTTGCCTTAGCACTGGTCCTTCCTCCCTCCCACTGAAATCAGTAGCAAGCCTCTCTCCTGATTCATGCCCATGAGTGCTGTGCCCTTTGCCTGGGCAGCTCCAGCACTCATGGGCATGGTTTTGTCATGAAAGAACTGTTTATAGATAAAGGTGAAGTTGGGTGGTGCCTTGAGGAGTCTCTCGGCTGGCTGGAGCAAGGCTCAGATCATCTGAGGGTCTTCCACAGAATGAGTTCCCCCATCATCACTGGGGCACCAAGGCTGCTCCCATCTCCCCTGCCGTGGAGCAGAAAACAGCCCAAATCTCCCAGGGCTGAGATGCTTTTTGCTGCTACCTTCCCCTCCCAGGACATCCCTGGGTGACGTCTCAGAGGCTGCAGTGGAAGAAGAGAGAGGAGCTGATGTAATGGGGCCTTTTGCTCCCTGAGAGAGCAGGGCTTGTTTGGGTGTGCTCCTCCCCATCCACAGCACCCGTGCTGTTGGGCTGCTCCAGCTTTGAAAGCAGGGCACAGAGACATGGACCCACATCAGCCAGGGAGAAGCACTTAGAGGTGTGGAAGGAAAAATGGCACCATCGAGTCATACAGCTCATCCAAGTCTGGCCTTGGGCACTGTGAGCTGGAAGCTGCCTCTGGCTTGTTGAAAAGACACACCTTTTTCCACTTGATCCACTTAAAACAGTTTTTCTTCCTCTGTGGCTCCTTCTGGGGGCATGTTCAGCTCCCTGCTTCTTGGAGGGCTGGAAATCTCTGATCTGGCTGGATATTAATCCTTCTGGCTGGCTGTCCTCCACAGGGAAGACAGGGATAGCTGCTTCACAGCCTTCTGTGAGGCTGAGTGAGCTCTGCTCTCACCTATTATGGTGGGAGTTGTCTTCCCTGAAAATGGAGAGCCAGGAGAGGGCTGGGGGAGGCCCTACATGTAGCAGAGCAGAGACTCGTACAGCCAGGACAGACATAATGGCTGGGAGCTGCCTTGGAGGACCTGGCAGTCAAGAAGCTCTTTGATGCCACTTGAAGTGATGATCAGAACACCATGGCTGGGTGTGGGGTGGTAGAGGAGCCTCAAATCTGGTGCAGCCACAGCTGCACTGAGGGAACAGCATGCCCAGATTTAATTTTTGCTGGGTACTGCGAGTGCTCACAGGCATTCACAGATGGGCCTTTTCTCCCTATGAGTGCACAGATCCTCCACTGTGGCAAAACCACTGTGCTCCTGCCTTGCCATAGCTCCATCCCTGACCCCTCCATCCCTGCCTGCACAGCCTGAGCATGCACATGGATGCGTGGTGACGTTGGGAACACTTCTGAGCTCCCCCGTCATTCTCCCTCTCTTTCAGATTAAGCAGGAGCTGGGCTCAACAGCCAGTCAATAGCAAGACTTATCTCTTAAATAGCATTATTGATTGCCCAGGAAGCCTGGTTTTGTATCAATAGATCTGTGCACACGCAGGCGAGTCCTGTGCCAGCTCCTGGTGGTGAATGGCACAGAGGAGCGTGCAGAGATGGTTTGCTGCAGGTGGGGACACACGTGTGACTCCATGTGTGGAAGATGCAGCTCTCCATTGGAGAGCAAGGTGAGGCACCCCAGGGTCTTTGTCTGTGGGCCTTTCACATTTGACCAGCATTATTGTGCTGCCTTGACCACTCTGGAACATGTGTCCCTTTCTTCCTGACGCGTGACATTGCGATGCAGGACCTCTGCCAGCTTGCTTTGCCTCTGCGGTTGCAGGGAGGCTTCTGGACTCTGCCTTTGGAGAAGATGTGCAGAAGTCTGCCCACAAATTGTGTGGTCACCTCAGAGGTCACTGACCCTGCAGGGATTCTTCACATGGGAGACTTGGGAGAGGTGTGCAAAATGCAGTCTGCTGTAGCATCGCCCAGAGGGAGATGGATGAGACAGGCTGGACCTCACCAGGGAGGGCATTGCCTTGTGTCCAGCTCTGGACTGGCAGTACAGGCTCTGGGGGGAGTGTGGTGGCACCTGGCTGAGCTCTGAGCAGGTGGAGCCATGGGAGTGTGGCAGGGAAGGCAGCTCGCTGCCATGCCTGCTCGGGAAAGGCAAGGTGTGCTGCTGCTCTCGAGCTGTCTCCCGCCAGGTAATGGGCAGTGGGTGGAGGAGGGCTCCCATGGGCTGTGGGGCTTTGTCCCCCCAGGGCTCAGAGTGGCCCTTGTCCCTCGGAGGTGGCAGAGTGCTTGCAGCAGCCGGGTGGTGCGTGGCTCGCTGCTCAAGGCCCTGTTTGCCAAGGCACTTGCACTGCACGTGCCTTCACAGCGTGCAGCCAGCCCCTCGTGTGGGGGGAGACGGGAGAGCTGGCTGTGATCAGAGCTGTGTCCTTCCTTCTGTGCAGCACCACTGCTCTCCCTGGAGCAGCTTGGGGCACCGGGAGCCCTGGCTGCTCTGTCCTCCAGGGCCGTGGAGCACAGCCAAGGTACAGTGATGCTCGTGAGAAGAATTGCAAAACCTCCTGCTGGCTTTGCTGTAGCAAAGTTGGGGCTGTGGCAGTTTTGCACTGGTGCTGCAGAGCCCTATTGCCCAGCCTTGCTCAGGGCTGGGAGCCCTGTGGCTGCCACAGAGCCAGCCTTGCTCACCTCGCCACGTGTGCTAACTCACACTGACTCTGTGACAGAGCACGACCCGTGTCCCACACCTGGCGTCCAGCCTCGCTTTGGACCATGCTGCCCGATGCTCTGCTCTCTCCTGAGATTAGCTAAAGCTGAGGAAAGTGTCAGCAGCGTTATCACAGGCAGCTGAAACTGCTCAGATGATCTGTAGGGTCGGCTCACCAAAGCCTGGCGGGTAGGGGCTTGTAAGACCTCTGGGTGTGTCACTTCAGCTGATCAGTGGGCACGGGAAGTTCTTGGGTGTCATGCCTGTGTTTCCATGCACATAAATGTGTATGGATATGTAGCACTGTAAGATCTTGCTCTGTTTGGGCCCTCTCAGTGATTTTCTAGACAGTGCCTGCCCGCAGTGAGCGCTGGTTGCTTGATCTTAGCCAGCCAATCTATGCAGGGATCTCGGGAAAGAACAGTTGGGGTTTTATGAAGCTGGCATAATTTACAGCTAAAATAGCACACCAGATATATGTCCAATCCAATCTCCTTTGTAATCTTGTTTTCATTAATGCCTCCAGGGTGGTGATGGAGGGAGTAAGGAAAGCAAACTGCGAAGGGAGTTTATTACCCGTGCCAGGGAGATTTGCATGATGCTCTGCACCAAATGACCTCAATTTGCAGAGGTTAAAGCTGGCTGTGGTGGTCCCCGGCTTGGAGGGGTGCCTCCTGCCCATGCTGGGGGCACTGAACACAAATCCTTTTGCAGATGGCTGTGGGTGTGTTCAGGACCATGCAGACTGTGGAGCCATCCCCGAGCCTGCTCCCGTGACCAGGCAGGAAGAGCGATGTGATGCGTCCGTGTCACCCTGGCCAGCTCCACAGGAGGAGGAATGAGATTATCTCGCAGCCGCTGCCTTTGCGGGTTTCATTTCTCTTTAGTGTTCAAACCACATATTGTCCCAGATCTCCTGCCAATAGCAGGGAGCAAACTGATAATGCAGCTGCTATTAATAAAGCAGCGTTGTTACATATTCATATCAATCAGACTTCTAATTCCACAACATCTTCTCAAGAAGAAAAGTCAGTGCTTCACTGGGGCGATGGAGGAAGCTGTCAGGTGGGATGGTGCTGGAGGTGCCTTTCACCAGCACTGGCAGAACCTGCTCCCCTCACGTTTCTTCCCTTGGGGATTCCTGCAGTGAGCTGGCTCTGGGGTCCTCATCCATCTCCCCTTCAGCTCTCCTTCTCGCTGGGAGTGCTGAGCTCAGAGGTGGGATCCCCAAGGCAGTTCCAGGATTCCCCATGTCACCGTGGGGAAGCAGGAGCGGTGTGAGACGGAGAAGTGCTGAATTCCAGCGGCTGGTTTGGCAGGAGCGGCTCCGTGCTCTTCTCCATTTTAGACAGAAACTTTCGCATATTATGCAAATTTCAAAGCAAAGTATGGAAAATCTGGGTATAAATCTGGGATGTATGTATGTTTGTACAGCCATTAGAGAGGAAAGTATACCACAGAATTCTGGCCGATGAATAAATATACTTACACTGCCATTCCTGCAGTAAAATATGCTTTTTGTCATTGCTATAGTATAAGAAAAAGTACTGTTTCCAAAACTGTAGCAGCACTTTATGGTAAGCTATATAAATTGGAAGAGATACCTGATTATTCATAGAGTATTATGGAGGTCTCAGTGACTTCACCATTAAGCCCACACCAATACTTTGTCCACAAAGCAAAACCCTCTCTCTGACTTCTTTATGATTGCATTCAATGTCCAGATTTGGCCAAATAAATCTTGTGAGGCTGAGCACATTTTTCCATGAATGCTTTTCTGGAATCTCTCCCTTACCCTCGGGCTGGGAACATTTTGAAGCCTTAGCTGTGGGATCTCCAAGTCCTAAACCAAGCCTCGCAGCCCTCAAGCCTTTCCGGGCTCTCTCATCCCTAGTGCATGTCAAAGCTGCTCCCAGCTCATCCCTGCTTCCTCTGGCTCCTGGCACGTGCCAGGGAAGGGATCATGGCTGTCCCACCAGGCTCCGTGGTGGCAGCCCTGGGGAGTGGGCTGGCGTTGAGCCCTCCTGGCAGCAGCTGTCGGTCGCTGCAGCAAACAGTTTCCAAGCAACTCAGGGGCTGCCAGTCTGAAAAGAGCCCTGATAGAGGTTTGTAATATTAATTGGAGTTATGGAAAGGAGCAGCGCTGAGGGAGATGTGGGAAGGGCAGCTGGCGTGGTGTCACCAATACCCTGTTGCCATCAGTCGTGCCACAAGTGCTGGAGAGGCCTGGCACAGCCACAGCTCTGTTCCCCTGCTGCTGCCATGGCATGCAGGGCATTGCTGTCCTGCCAGCTCCTCAGCTGGGCACCGGGGCAGATGGAGAGGAGGCAAAAGGTGTAGTCCCTGCCCCAAAGAGCTTGTGTCTGGGGCCTCCTTCCAGCTTTGGCACCTTCTCTGAGCACTGCTCAGCTGTGTCACAGCCTGCAGCGAGTGCTCTGCTCATCTGGGGACAGGTGGGCACTGGGTGGATCAGGTGGGTCTGGCTCCCTGTGCAGATATCCAGCCTCCATCCATGCCATGCCATGCATTTTCTCTCTGGAGGCTTAACTGCTTCTTTCAGGTCGTATTTCCTTGCCCTGCCTCTCTTTATTTCCAATATTTTGATGCTCCCTTGAATCTTGTGCCCACTTCCACCATGGTCAGCAGCCACCTTGGAGCATCCATCCCCTTCACTTCACCTCTGTTGTTGCTTGCACCCACTGGGCTGCAATAGGGGGACATTCCCACGTGGACTGGTCAGTCCTGGCAGTTTCCAGCCAGTGCTGCCTTCAGGTGGACAGAGCAGTGGGAAGGCAGTGTCCACAGGCTCTTGGAGCAATCTATCCCTACATGGAGTACTTTGGAGGTTGTTCCCTCCATTCCTTGACAGGTACAAGCTGGAAATGCTCCTCCTGCTGCTGCACAGAGCCCTGGGAGGCTGGTGTGGTGGGACATGGACCAGGAGCTGCCATCAGTGTCACATCTGCCTTGGCTGTCACATCCCTCCCACCAGCTGCTGGGGTGGACCCAGGTCTCCCTGGAGAAGGCTTGGAGGGGTGTCTGGGTGGTTTCTGCCATGGCTGGCTGCTCTCCAGCCCCATGCAAACATCTTCCATCCCAGGGGCAAACAGAGATACCAGCACTATACTCTGGCCGGGGGCTGGGAGGGATCTAGTGGCTTCTTGTCAGGTAAGTGGTGAATGTCCCTAAGTGGACTGGCAGCAAAAATCCCTAAACATCTCCAGAGGACCATGATGGTGCCTGGAAAAGTTCCAGTACAACAGAGGGGGATCTTACTGCCTGGATGCCTGAGCTGTTTGTCCTGAGGGCAGTGAAAGCACAGGCTGGAACTTGCTGGCCTGGGGAGAGGGTTGGTGTGTGGGCAGCTGGGGGGTTCAGGTGCAGAAAACTCCATGGTCATAGGAGCAGGCAAGCAGGATCTCTGCCTTCCATCAGCAAAAGCATGGCAAGGAGTGCTGGGACCCTTCCCTGTGGCCAGCTGATGTCGGTGGGAGAGGCCAGCAGTGCCCCTGACAGGGCTTCTGAGCTCTCAGACACCGAGCCCAAGGGAGGAGAGATGCCATGGCAGTGCTCACCAGGATCTGAGCTCTGATGCCCAAAGCCAAGCCCTTCCTTTGGCAGAGGGAGTGTGTCTGGGGTGTGACAGACAGCTTTGTCTGTGTGACCAGTCCACTTTGTCCACGTTGGAGGCTGGACCTCCAGTGCCACCAGCCACATCTGCAGAGTCCCCCACGAGCAGTGTCTGGTGTGAAGCCATGCAGAGGCAGCGTGCAGGAGCTGTGCTCTGCTCTCACAGCACCAGCCCTGCTGGAGTGGATCTGCCACCCTCCCTGCCTGGGTTAAGGTCCCACGTTAAGGGCTTGGCAGCTCCTTGGGCTGATGCAGGGCTGTCACAGCAGCAGGGCTGGAATTCTGGGGAGGGGGAAGGTGGAGGAGCAGCCTGTGGGGTGCTGGATGGGGGCAAGGAGAGACCAGGCACTGCCACCTGGTCACTTGGTGCCCAGCAGGGCATAGCAGTGCAGGCCAGGCTTGCTCCATGTGGAGTGGGTACAAACTGAGGTTAGTCCTGCTGGGTGCACTGGCACCTCCAGCGAGCCCCTTGCCCCCAGCAGAGCACAGGATGCTTGATTTTGGGAAGGAGTAGGAGAGTTAGAGCTAATGGAGAGAAGTCAGGAGCTGTGCTGGTAGCAGGTGGGATTACAGGAGAGCTGCGAGGTGCCTGTGCTGTTTGCTGTGCCTCTACAACCAGGAGGCATCTGGCTTTTTTTACCTTGTCTGTGAATTTAACTTTCTCTCTTCTGAGGCAGTGTCAGCTCAGGGTGGCAAGGGAGATAAGGAGGAATTGTCTTTTTGCTGATCAAAAATCCAACAGATACGTTGTTGTGAGCAATTACTGACCTTGCAGGAGTGCAGAGGCCACAAAGAGCTTTCTGTGGAAGAGAAGACATGCCTAGGCAGCCAGGCAGGGGCTTGGGGATAGTGGGGGTGAGATCCAGCTCTCCCTGTGCATGGCAATAAACTGCTGGATGTGTCATTAGGACACGCAAACCCAGAGATGGATTTCAAGAGGCAACAACTGTTGTGGTCCAAATGGACAAAGTCCTGGTTCTGGGGCAGGCATTTCACCCTGGAAATGGAAAATGGCTGACTTGGCAGCTCCTCTGTGTTCTGGTGTGGCCTCAGCTCCTACCAGAGCCAGAGCCCCAGGGTGGCCCCTCCACCAGGGCAGCAGCCAGGAGAGCCACCTAACTCCTGGGCAAGGGATGCCACCGGGTTATGTGTGGTACTCCCAGTGTGTGCCAGAGCTGCACAGAGCTGTTTGCAAACAGGCTGAGCTGGGAGGTGCCCAAAGAGGGGCTGTGACAAGAGGAGGGAGGACAGGGTCACCCTGCAGCACAGCACCCCACGTGCTGGGACAGCCAGGAGCAGATGGGCCGGCTGGCTGCTCAGTCAGCATCCCCTCTGCTGCTCCAGCAGGGCAAAATACGGGTCCCCACCCGCCCTGGAATACTGGGTAAGGTGCAGGGTGTCCCTTGCCCCTGGTGGGTGAGCAGTGCAGGGCGCTGCCCACGGGGACAGTGGCACTGGGGGCTGGCTCCTGGCACAGGCTGCAGCAGGGCTGCTGGCACCAGCACGGCAGTGCCTGTGCTGCCATAAATCTGCCTGGCATCGGTGCAAAGAGCATTCCCGCTGCCTTGTGGCTGCTGTGCTCCACCAGGACAGGAAGCAGCGTCTCATGGCTGGCTCTGGGGGCATTTACTGCGTCACGAGCTGTCCTTCCTCCCGTGTGACATCAGTGAGACACGGAGAGTGCTGCTGCCAGGGCAGGGGTGCTGTGCTGGCAGCTCAGACCCACGTGAGGGTCCCGTGGCTCCAGCAGCACGGTGAGAAGCAGCTGTTCCCACACAGGGAAGCTGTATGGTTATGGCAGAGCAGTGTCACATCAGCTGTCACTTTCAGTCTCACCTTGCACTGAGGAAAAGGTGGTGGCCAGGTGTGAAATGGTGCCACCCTGCCGTGCTACCTGGTGGCCCTTGTGTGTTACCCTCCATCCTTGCAAGTCAGTGCTTGATCCTCCCAAGGCTGCCGTGCTTGCAAAGCTGAAATGGCTGTCAGGGTCCTCTG
This sequence comes from Irena cyanogastra, assembly GCA_013397155.1. Classification (NCBI taxonomy): domain Eukaryota; kingdom Metazoa; phylum Chordata; class Aves; order Passeriformes; family Irenidae; genus Irena; species Irena cyanogastra. Next base: position 330,487 of record VWZV01009597.1, on the reverse strand, counting down.
CCACCACCACCACGGGTGGCAGCACGCCTGTGGCACTGCCCTCAGCAGCGGGGCAGCCACGCTCACCCCTTTGGCTCTGGCACAGCTGTGCCATCCACTCAGGGCCTTGGGGCTGCAGAACAGACCCAGGGTGGCAGTGGATAAGGCTGGGAGAAGCCCAGAGCAGCAGAGGTTGTTCCACCAGCCCTGCTCCCCTTGAGCCAGTGGTGCCAGGCCTGGGGACACCACTGTCCCCATCCCAGGGAGGATGTGCTGTGGCAGGACACAGAGGGAGTGTGTCTGTGAGACTCACGGGTTCCCTTGAGCCCTGCTCTAACCAGCCTTGTGGCTGCTGCTGTCCCAACCCATTCTGAGTGTTCTACAGAGGTATTTTTTCCCCAGTGCTGTTCTTTGTTGTTGCCTCTCTCCACACTCGTGCTCCAGCTCTGGGAAGTCTGACCTGTCCCACCCCAGTGCAACAGGAGTGGGGCACTGGGGAGCAGTGGGGTACCCTGCTGTGTTCCTGGCAGCCCCTCAGCCTCTTCTCTGCACTCTGGGTCTCTTTGGCCAAGAGCTTTCTGCTTCAGTGCCTCAGTTTCCTCGTCCTTGCAAGGGGAGTGATAGTAATATTTCTGAAGTGTTTTGGGAGGAAAGGGAAATGCCATGCACCATCTCTGTCCCTGATGTGATGGTCACCAGGCTGTGGTGGTCTCCTAAAGCCCCTTTGCCCAGGGGGGTCCCTCTCCACCTCTCAGCACTATAAATAGATGTGATGCAGCTCTTGGCTAAACAAATTTTCTCCACGGCTCTTTTCTTTCCTACTCAGAATTCAGAGAACATCATTTTGGTAACCAAGGTATTTGCATAATCAGTATTTTGTGGTAATTGCTCCCTTTCAGAAGAGGTGCTTATCATCCCATCGGGTTTTGAGGAGCCTGTGCTATCTTTGAGGCCGGGCAGGGAGGTGCTTTCCAACGGGGAGTGGCCGGGCTGCTGCCCTGTGCTTTGGGGGCTGCCTCCCCCGGGATGAGCAGGATCAGGAGAGCCTTTTGCCTCTGGGCTTCTGCACCATCAGCGATCTGCTGCATGTCCCGTCCCCCTCCCCGTGCCTCAGTTTCCCCTTAGCCCCAGATCTCTGAGCTGGGCGGGAGGAGATGCCTCAGTGCAGTGGGACCAGGGTCTCCATCTCTGCAGGAGCTGCCTGCCCCGGGCCGCTCCTTCTCTGCCTGCCGCCGTGGCGTGGAGAAGCAGCCTTTGGGAAGGCTTTGCAGTGCTTTTATAGCTTCCAGCCCAGCGCAGCAGGGCGGGAGGGCTGGGGCCGTCATCCCGCTGCAGGAGACGCCGCTCCACGGGGAGACCCCGGCTCTGTGCCCCGTGTCACTGTCACCGCAGCTCTCGGGGGGCGAGTGGTAGCCGGTGCCTGGCGTGCCAGCGAGCCACCCTCGCCCGCCCGGCAGCGTGACTCACTCCTGGAGTGGCAGCTCCCACTCGGCAGCGTTTCCAAGGAACCCAGGGGATGTCTCCCAGTGGCAGCGGCTGGAATGGGGAGCCCGGGACCCCGACTGGGGCTGGGCAGGCTGGGAGAGCCGGGAAGCAGCCGCGGGCTGGAGCCCTGCCCCGGAACAAAAAGCAGCAAAGCCTGGAGTTTGGGCTGTGAGGAGGGTGGCTGCCGGCTGGGGTGTGGCGGCGAGCGAGGAAAAGCCCAGCCCTGAGGGCTCAGCCACCCCAGTCCCGGAGGAGAATAGGCAGGCAGCTCTCAGGTTTGCTGCCCTTCAGCCTCTTCTGAGCTTCAACACTTCTGCCGTGCTAGTGCAGAGCCCAGGAGTGCTGTGCACGGTCCTGGGGTGCCCGTGGGTCTGGGACGGGCAGGAACCCGTGGTGCAGAGGTTAAAGCATCCCAGTGCGCCCTGCCTGCAAGAGGAGAAACAGCGTGTCCTGCTCCTGCGGCCGGGCAGCGCTGGTGCTGCCTGAGCTGACTGCTGAGCAGGGGCTGGGGCTCCTTGCAGCCATCCCTGCTTCCTTCTCTCGTCCGTCCCCGGTCCCCTGCGCCGCGATCCTTCCCGGGCTGGCTCTGCCGCTCAAACGCAGCTCCTCTCTTGCCTGCTCCATCCTCCATGCCTTGGATATGCAGATAGCAGAGGCTGCTCCTGCCCCAGCACCGACTGTTCCCCCAGCTGTATTAAGGCTCTATTTATCTCTATAAAATTTCATGTCATTCATTGTCCTAAAAGTCTGGCAGGTAATTCTGTAATTACCGTCCCTCCTATGGTGCTGGCCTCTCCTCTCTCCCTGCTAGTTGGATATCCTCTTCAAGTTTAATCCCCTGACAATTTACATTGTCTTTGTAATCTCCAAGGAACAGTGCTGCTAAATCCAGGTCCCAGTGCTGGCCTCTGGGAAGTCCTTAATTCCCTTTCCCATTAGCAGGACGCCCAATTAACAACCCCTTGTGGCTCCTCTGCTGCTCCTTCTCCCCACAGAAGTGGTCTGGGGCTGGCTCTGTGGGCTTGACTGTGATGGAGTCCGTGCCCTCTTCCCAGACAATCCAGCCTGGGGAGCTGGGATGTGCCAGCACTGTCTGCCCCACACCCTGCAGACCCCCTTCGGTTCCTTCCAGGGGCAGGGAAGGCTTCAACCTGCTTTGCACCCACCACCTCACCCCAGAGACTCCACAGACCCCCCAAACCCCACAGAGGTGTCTCATTGCAGCCCCCCAGGCCATCTCATGAGCAGGGTGGGTGGTGGGAAGGGGGGAGGCTGCACTGGAGCATCTCCCAGCCTTGGGTCTCAGTGGCAGAGAGCATTTGCAAGGGTCCTTTCTTCTGGTGAGGCAGAGGATGCTGTGAAGCACTTCAGTGCTCCATTGGTTTTTGTGCTATGCTTTTTTTCCCCTTTAATGGGAATTGTATTCTGTGCATGGAGCAGCTGGTGATTCTTCTGGCTGCTGCTGCATCACCTTTGAGCAATGCTCATGAGACTCCTCTTTTCACTGGCTGTACAGAGAACTTGAGCAGAGGAGCCCTGAGTCTGTTCCTGCTGCAACCCTACTGATGAGAGAGACAATTCTGAAGAGGCAGGAGATTCCTGGTCCTGCCTGGGCTGGGGGGTTCGCACGGGGGTCTGTATAATCACAGCCAGCAAAGCACAGTGTGTGCCCCACTGGTGTGTAACAGCAGTAAAAGGCTGATTTTTGCTTTTTATTTCTTCTTTAAAAAGGTGCTTTCCTCAGTTAGAATCCTCAAGTTGCAGAGGGGAACCAGCCCTGAGCCAGAGGAGGGAAGAAGGCATTCCCTAGGGTGTGGGGGCCTTTCCAGAAGTGTGGGTTCCTCCAGGAAGGAAGAAAGGCTGTGGGAGAGAAGCTGGATGCTCCAGTCTCAGCTCCCACCCCTTGGCTCCGTAAGAGGGAGATGCTGGGGTTTGCTTTGTTGCAGCTCTTCAGAGGAGATATTTTTCAGGGAACCCCTTCCCCTGCTGCCTGTTCAGGCAGGGTAAGATCCAAGTTAGGTGCTCTCTGCTGATGCTGATGCTAACGACTTGCCTGTGTTTACGTGCCCCGGGCAGTACTGCTGCCCATGAGGTGTCAGCAGGGATGTGTGGGTTCTGCAGCGCCCGTGGAGCAGGGCTGAGCTGTGCTCAGGACCAGTCGTGCTGGCATCCAGCCAGTGGCACATGAGGACCTTTGAGCTGACAGTGTCTGTCACTTGCTCGTCACCTGGCACCCGTTCAACAGAGGCACCTTGGGCAAGTGGCTCCAGCACCAGGTGTGCTGAGCACGGCTCCTGCAGGCCCCTCTGCTGATGAGGTGGCACTTTGGCACCCAAGCTCCAGCACAGGCTGCTTTCCCTGCAATCACCTGTTTGCCATGAAGAGCCAAGGCCCCGTGTAACACCTGTGGGTCTGTCAGTCCTTGTGTGGTTTGGCTGCAGAGCCCTGCTCCTGCCTGTCCCTGGAGGAATAGAGGAGTCTGATGTCCCCATCCTGCACAGGGTGTCAGTGATGCCCCCAGGCACAGCTCTGAGGGGAGGGGGAAGCACATCTCCATCACCTGCACCGTGTCTCTGCCTCAGTGCACCCAGACATTATTTGGAAACTGCCCCTAGACCCTGAGCTTCATATTGCCTGTAGCCTCCAACAGATCCTGACCACTCTTGTCTGCAGCAGCAGGACTGATGGGGCTGTAAAAAGGTGACCAGAGACTTGGGAGCACCTCATCTCTGTCCTGCAGATTTGTGGCACCAGCTGTCATTACCAAAATGCTGCTGGGTAATCCATCCCCAGTGTGTGCCCAGGCTGGCTCAGAGCCATGGCTCCAGGAGATCTGCTTCTCCTTCCTCCACCACTGCCACTGGCGTCAGGATTTGCAGATGCTCTTGGCCAGAGGGCTTTGTCTCTCCTCCCTTTTAATTGCCACAAGGATAATTGGTTTTATGGTTGAGCAGGGGGAGTCTATGAGCTCTCGTTCCTCTGCTGCACCCATGCAGCTCCCTGCCAGCAAGCTGTGTGCAGAGAGGGTTCCAGGGCATCCCAGGGTGGGAGCTGAAGTCCTGCCCACTCCTTGCCCAGAGCCCCCAGCTTTCCCAGATGGATGTCCATCCTGGCCCCAGCATGGAGCTTGCAGCTCCTGCCTAGCCATGACAACCAGCTGCTGGCAGCCAGGAGGAGTGAAGGACCCACTGGCTCATCTGCTGAGAGCATTTGATTGATGTTGTTATCAGTTTGATTACCTTTTTTATAGGCTAACAGAAGGATTTTAATCTGAACAGTGAAGTAGGAAATGGGAGAAGCTGTGCCTGGAGCTTGACGAGGAGGCAGCGAGGGCTGGTGGCTCCTTGTCCACACCCCTGGGAGGGGATTTTGGAGCTGTTGGCCAAACTGAGAGTGTCAGGTAGAGGTGTTCCTGGCCTGATCTTGCAGGAGCTGCAGCTGCTATTTGTGTTATTTACAGCAACAGCTGGTGCCCAAGTAGTTTAACCTAGCCCAGAGCTGCCCAGAGCCAGGCACTGCCTCAAAGCATGGATCTGAGCCAGCAGAGGAAGGGGCAGTGAGCTCTGGGGCCAAGCTCAGCTCTCTCTGCCACTTCTTGTGACTCAGGACAAAGTCATCTGATGTGCTAGGAGTTGTCATTCTCCAGAAGTGCCAAGGTGACAGCTGTGGGGACCACGGGTGGTGGTTTTGGGTGCAGATGAGGAGCGGTGTGGGTCCTGGCTCTGTGCTGCTCTCTGGGTGTGAGTGTGGTGCTGTGGACAGGCAGGCTGGATGGGAGACCCACTGCTGCTGCTGTGCTAACTGCACCACCTCTCCTCTGAGGCTTCTCTGAGGCCCTACCAGGGCCCTGCAGAGGGTTCGACCTGCCCCAAAATTGATTTGCTTCAGTGTCTCTTGGCGAAGGCAAAGTAGTGGTGCTGCAGGCAGATCTGTTTGCTTCACTCCCCAGCAGCTCGAGGGCACAGGGCAGGGCTGGCAGCACGTGGCAAGGGAGGGGATGGCAATGGGGAGCAGGGCTGTGTCCCACGGGACTCAGCCAGCCCCACCAGGACTGACATGAGGAGATGTTTTGCCCCATGTCACTATCAGAGTTCCTGGAGGGCTGTTGCAGTGTGGGTGTGAGGTGGGCTGGGGCTGTAACACGGTACCTCCATCTCCATCCTTCCCCCGTGCCTGCCCCAGCTCCTGGTGTTTGAGTAGCAGCCAGGTGGTGGTTTCAGCCTGATCCCATCAGCCTACCATGATCTGCAAAGCCCGTGGCAGCAGGCCATGAGTGTCCTGCTGCAGGAGAAGATATGCAAGGGGCCAGGTGACAAAAGGCACCCCTTGGCCAGGGGACTGCCCAGAGAGGTGATGGAGTGGAGGCTCTGGGTGCTGTGGCACGGCAGGGGTGCCACAGCCCCTGGCAGTGCGGGTTGCAGGGTGTTGAGCAGGAATGTGTTGCAGCTAATGCTGTGTGACAGTTTGACACGTCCTCCCGGGACAGCCAGAGCTGACATGTCATCTCCAGAGCTGTCACTCTGGCTGCCACAGCTCGGCGTTGGCTGTAAACAGGCGGCGAGGGGAACGCTGTCTCTGGTGTGTGAGGAGGGAGAAGGGCTCTGGTTTATTTGCATGTCCTCAGATGATCAGGCCCTTGTCACTCGGCACTGGGATGTATCCTGCAGAGATGGAGCCAGCTGGGGCCAGGGCAGAGAGGAGGGGGGTCTAACATCCCCCTAATCCAAGGAGGTGATGCTGAGCACCTCTCTGAGAAGATTCTGGCATGAGCAGAGCATTGCCTGCCAGCCCCAGCGAGGGGTTCACACCCAGCCAGGCAAGCTGGGGCTGCCACAGTGCCTTGGCTGGGGAGCCAAGGGAAGGCACAGGCCCTTTGGGACTGGGGTAGCCACTGACCCCTGGGGGATGCTCACATGGGACCCAGAGAAGGCTCTGGAGGCAGCTCCTGCCCAGTCCCACAGTTAAACCTGGAGCTGGATGTGGCATTTCACAAGTAAAATGCAGGAGCAGGAGGACACAGTGCTGCCTTTCCCAGCCTGCTGAACTTCACCCAGGATGTGAACAGTGTCCTGTATGGATCACTGTCCCCTGGCAGGAATCCTGGCGCACAAGGTGCCCCCATGGACCAGCCCTGGGGGATGCTTGTGATCCTGTACCTCCCATTCCTCTGCTCTGCCTGCTGCTTTTGATGCTCTTCAAGGGCATTGAGGCTCATAGTGCTGAAACCCTTTCTCTCTGGGAGAGAAACAAAGGTGGCCCACGCCCAGGGGAGCAGAATTACCGGCGTGTCTGGGGAGGCAGGGAGTGGAACCAGACAGGCTCTGACAGCTTTCAGGAGGTCTGAGAGAGCCCGAGCAGCGTGTCAGCCACGCACAGCTCATCCTGCACAGCATCAACCCCCATTTTGCATGGCTGCTCTTGCCATGATCAGCCTGTCCAGGTACCAGGAGCTGCCTGGCTTTACCTGTCCTGGCTGTGAGATGCATTTGGGGCGAGTGCTGAGGTGGCAGCCATGGGCTGCTTCCTTGTGGGATGAGCAGTGGGGACGTGCCAGTCCTGGCAGTGGGACTGGGAAGCAGCATGTGTTTCCAGGCTGAGTCATGCTGAGGATTGTGTCTTGTTCCTTGCTACAAGTCCAGTTGCAATATTCACTTGGCAGCATCAGCCCATCCTCCCTTTCTGCCCAGTTGTGTGTCTGTCTGTCCATCCCTCCCTCCCAGCTCCTTCACATAGCAGCAGAGTAGCACTTGTAGGAGGGGAATAATTAAAATCTCTACCTGGGAGCTCTGCAGGGCTGTAAGGTCAGGACAGCAAGCACTGGTGCTTGCTATGCAGAGCACGGAGCCGGGTGCTGGGCAAGCAGGTACTCACTCAGCTGCAGGGTTGGCTCTTGGGGGGGACTTGCATCCATGGGAGGGGGGAGATGATGCCACCAGGGCCAGAAAGGGGTGCCAGGCAAACGGGAGATCGAGACACACAGCTCCTGAGTGGGACTTGCTGTCCTCTCTGCCAGCCAGGCAGTGGGAGCTGCAGAGAGGGACAGGGCGCCTGCACTGCTCTGTCCCCCCTCACTGAGCTGTCTCTGCTCAGCTGCTCTGTGTCTAGGTTATTTTAGCTTTGATTCAGCTCTGAAATTGCCTTGGCTGAAACTCTGTCTCTATTGTTTTCAGTCTGCAGAAGCATCATTGAACGTGTCAAAAAGATAAATTGGAGAAAAAGAGAGGAAGAAAAAAAAAAAGAGGAATGCAGTGCAGTTGGTGAGGAGAGCCATGCTGGTTGTGGTTTCCCAGAGCAGCTGGCTGCTCCAAGTCCACCCTCCCTTTCCAGAGGCAGCTCCTTGCAGCCGTGTCCCCTTCTCTGCAGGACTGAGACACCCTTCCAGACATCCTCCTTTACCTTCTGCCAGAGGGCTTTTCCCCCATGGCAAAGCTCATTTAGGCTCATTTAGGCTGAGCATCTGTCCTGCCTGAGCCTTGTCTGGGAGCACTGTGAGCACAGTCTCTGAGACCTGCTCTCTGTCTCTGCCCTGGCTGGGGCTGAGACACCAAGTCCAGCCTGGTGGATCAGCCAGGGAACCACAGCAGGGCTCTGGAGATGGACAGAAAAGAAGTAGGATGGGCAGCAAGAGGGGTGCTGGGTGTGGGCAGGGGCTTGGACCAGACCCGTGTCCCCGGGGGTTTCACTCACTGCTGGCCTTGTGCACACCTTGGGCTCCAGCACCAAAACACCTGGTCCAGGTTCCACGGAGCTGGGGAAGGTCTGTGCAGGTCTGATGGGTCAGTTTGGCTCCAGCACCAAAACACCTGGTCCAGAGTCCACGGAGCTGGGGAAGGTCTGTGCAGGTCTGATGGGTCAGTTTGGCTCCAGCCCAGCTCTCTCAGGAGTTCAGGGGGCCCTGACCCAAAGGTTTGAAGAGAGCTCAGGCTTCTGCACCCCTGGAAGGATGAAGCCTGAGGGATGAGGTTTGGGGTCTGTTTGGGGGTATCATTGGTTCTGGAGGACACGATGCTGTCCATGAGCCAGCACTGGGGCTGTGGCATTGAACAGCACGGGGTGAGTTGCTGTGTAACACCTCCCTAATTGCTAATTACCTCTGGGAGGAGGGGGAGCCCCCTGGGAAAGGAGCTGGCAGTGAGTTATGGCAGGCTGCAGAAGTGGTTGTTGCTGCTGCTGAGGACGCTGGGGCAAATGAATAACCTGCTAAATAAAATGTCAGCCAGGAGAGGATGGGAACTGGCATGGCTTTTTCCGCTTGCACTTTACAAAATGAATCTCCCTGTGCGTGGTTGATTTGCTTATTCAAAACAGGCCGGGTGGAGGGGCTCTCCTGCTGAACCCGCTTGACACCAAGGGCTAAATTGTGTAAATTCTGTTATCCAAATGCTCCTCTGAATGGCTGCAGTAACCTAAGGACATAATCCGTTGCCAGAGGAGAGGGGTTTTCAGAGCCTAATTCCCTTTGTTTCTGGAAACAATGAGAATGTGAGAAATGAAGCTGAGAAATTGCCATCGAGCTCCACGCTGCAGTCCAGTGCTGGGAAAGGTGAAACCATTCCCTGCCCCAGTTGCCTTTCACACCTGAAACGGGGAAGATCGATCTGTGTGAAAACTTCAGTGGGCAAATACTGAGAGGGTTCCATTAGATAAGGCTGGTTTCAAATGGAAACTGATTTGCATGGGCTGATTAAGCTCATTACTACAGCAGGAACTCAGAAAATCATCAGATCCCTGTGCAGCAGGAGTGCTGAGATCTGCTGCGATGACGCTCGCTGTGCAGCGCCCGCCAGCACTGCTGAGCCTTCAGCAGCATCTCCTGGGAGTGCACACGGGACGTGGCCAGTGGTCACTCTGCTACCAGCGCCAGCCTGAGCTGGCAGACTTGTGACACCAGTATTTATCAATGATTTGGCCTTGTTTAGAAACCTGTGGGGGCGCTTCTTGTCGTTACGGGTGCTTTGAAAGCGCCGTGGTGAGCGCAGGGCTGCAGCCCCACAGGGCAGGGATGTGAGCAAAGCAAAGCCGTGGGCACCCACAGCACATGGGGAATGAGCACCTGGCTCTTGCTGCTGCTCTGCTCCCAGCTGGTGCCCCAGGGACCAGAGGGCTGTGCTGGCAGCCCCTTCTTCTGCCACAGCCAGGTGAGTGTGACCTCGGGTGCTGCCTGGGAGCTCTGGCAGAGTGGGAGGGCTCTGTGCCAGGAGGGAACCAGCATGGAGTTGTCCCTTGGGCTTTTCCCTGGGGACAGTGTCTGTATGCATCCCGCAGGGAGCCAGGTGCTCGTGTCCTGTGGGGACATGTGTGCGTGCATCCCATGGGGACCTTGGGGCATGCAAGGCAGATCCTGCTGTGCCAGGAGCAGCTCTGTGTCCTCATGTCTCTTTCAAACTGAGAGTAGATTTAAATTAGATGTTAGGAAAGAATTCTTCCCTGTGAGGATGGCGAGGCCCTGGTACAGGCTGCCCAGAGAAGCTGTGGCTGTCCCATCCCTGGAGGTGTTCAAGGCCAGGTTGGATGGAGCTCTGAGCAGCCTGGTCTGGTGGAAGGTGCTGCTGCCCATGGCAGGGGGTTGGAACTGGGTGAGCTTTGAGGTCCCTTCCAGCCCAGCCCATTGTGTGGTTCTGTTCCTGCAGCATTTCCCCAGGTGAGCAGCTCGTGGTGCCCTGAGGGTGGGGAGTCACAGGGCTGTACATAAACAGATGCTGCCTTCCAAGGCTGCTGCTGCTTCTTCAGTGTAGCATTTGTACACCCACGTGTTGAAAACAGAGTGCACGTGGGCAGGTGTGCCTCTAAATATATGTACACCTGGAAATACACTGCACTCATGAGCACTGCACTCGTGAGCACGCACAGACTGCCAGTTTGCAGAGTCCCCTCCTCGCCCTGCATCCCCAGGGGCACCCTGGCACAGGCAGCAGAGCTGGGAGCTGATTATGAAGAGATTATAAAGAGTAAAAACTAAGAGTATAAAGTACAAACTAAGCCTCTCTGCTAGAAAGGCCAGGAGCCCCAGGCTGGAAGCGTCACACACAAAGGCTCCTCTGCTCCTGTGCATTTTCTCTTTTGAATGTTTTTGCCTTTATCTTGCATCAGCTCAAGAGCTTCACTAAGCCCCGGAGCACGGAGAGGGATTCTAGAAAATGCAGGGGTGGAGAGGACTCTGTGGGTCTGTGTTTGTCACCTCCCATATGCAGGTTCCTGTGTAGCTCTTGCCAAGGCTGGTGACAGTACTGGGGCTTGTTGGGACAGTCCCTGCTGCCACACAGGCGAGCTTGTGGGCCAGTTCTGTCCCAGCTTGGGGGGCCATCTCACCAATGTGGTACTGCCAGAAACACTCCAGTGTTTGCCACCTCTGTGTCAAGGCGAGCTCTCAGCCTGCATGGGCAGGGCAGGGCTGTGGGTTGCTGGCGCTGCTGGGTGAGCTTTGAGCCCAGCTCGTGCTCCCTCTGTTCCCAGGGGCTGTCACGCAGCCGTCTGGGCTGGGGATGGCGTTATCTCCTGCTGTCCTGCCTCCTCTGGCATTCCTTCCCCCAGGTCCCTCCCGTGCCCTGCTCCGTGCTGTGCTGGGTGGAGATAGGAGTCCGAGTCATCCACTGAGGAAATTGCTCACTGTAAATCCACAGTGGAAGTCCTGCGATTCCTGAAGGCCCAGAGGAAAGTGCTTGATTGGATTTTCAAGCCTCTCTGGCAGCTGTGGGAGAGGAGGGCTGACAGCCTCTCTGAATCTCCCTCCCCGGTGCCTGGGAGGGATGCAGGCTGTGCCTGCTCGCTAATGGAATGTAAAGGATGTGTAAATCTCCCGCCTTATTTAACTCCCCCCGAACTTTATATGCAGCGATAAATTTCTCCTCCTGCAAACCTGCTGGAACAAGGTGGGCCTCGGGTGCCTGGTGCCCACGCAGGTGTGGGGGGAGCCATTCTCCTGCTGCTGGAGAGGAGCTGCTGTGCCATGCAGCAGCCAGACCCTGTCCCTGGGAAGCACGAGGCTCTGGGGACACGCTGGGTGCACTTGGGGGCTCTTGCAGGAAAGGCTCAGTTTGGGTTCGAGCTGCCCGTGCCGGCATGAGAGGTGCAGGAGCGCCTGGGGCTGGTGTAATCCCCCTCCTCCCCACGGGACCAAGGGTGTTTGCCTCCAGTACCACCAGAAAGCAAAGTTAATAAAACACAGAGGTCTCCTGAGTTAAAACTGAAGCAGTGACAGACAGGCAGAGAGTGGCCAGGCTGTGGTGGGGAACTGGTATCACTCCAAGCCTCCATCATGCAGCTGGGCATCACACAAATAATGGAGAAAAATGCTGCAAATTTTATTCTATTGCTCCTTATCTCTGATTAATCCTCTTATGTGTTCATCTCATTTTATCCCAGTGTTGACTGACTGTTTATTGTATTTCTGTAGTCCTCACAAAGACAAAAATCCCTCTGAGTCTTGCCTGGCTGGGCAGGGGGGGCTCCTGCCTGCTGGCACCAGTGAAGCACCACAGAGGACCAAGGTAACATGCCCGTGGTCACCACAGCAGATGGTGGCAGAGAAGGGGCTGGAAACCAGTTTCTCCCAGGCCTTAGATTAGTGCCCAGCTGCTTGGACATCCCCAAATGTAAAGGAAGATACCCTAAAAAAAATTGTCCCATGGTGTGGCTTTGCAGCCCGTGCTCAGGGCATGTTCTCAATGCACTGGAGAGGAGATAGGCTTTCCTCTTCACACTCCTCTCTCACTGCAGGCAGGTTTGTCAGAGCCCTGCCTGTCTCAAGTCTCTGTCCTCCAGCTCAGGCTCTCCAGCTCTGCTCAGTTTTGCCAGCAGTCCCGTGATCCTCTACCTGCTGCTGGGTGAGTCAGGAGCACGAGCCTTCTGGGCCTGACCCTATTGCTAAAGGATTTTGCTTTGATCCTCTTCTCCAGCTGGGGAGAACAAAAATCCCTTAAACAGCCAAAAATCATAGAGAAGATTGGAGGAGAATTTTTTTACCTGAGTGGGAGCCCCTGGTTCAAACAATTTGGTGGAGGAGGATGGTGTTGTAATAGCATAAAACAATTTGGAGGAGAATGGTGTTTGTAATGTGGTGGAAACTTGCACAGATGAGGGAACCCACTGTCTTTGGGGGGGCATTTAGACAGGTTCCACAGCACCCCAGCCTTGTGGATTTGTGCAGGCATGGCCAGGCTGTGTGAGTGAACAATCTGGAGGTTGTCATCATCTCACACTCGGCATCCTTCACTCCTGCAGGTGCTGAGTGCTTGCCCTGGGACCCGAGGGCCTCCTGGAGGCATCCAGTGGCACACTGGGGCACATGCAGCTGCAGTCCCATCTCTGCCACTCTCACGTGCACCTCGGGCAGCCCCTGCACGTGCACTGTGCCAGCGAGGTGGGCTCAGGTCCTCTCTCCTGCTGCACACTGATCAGACAACTCTTGGTGTAAATTCTCCCAGGATCTGGCAAGCTACAGCAACGAAACTGTGGAGGCCTCTGCCTTCAGTAGCTGGAAATTGCTTTTCAAACCCAGTAGAATTTCCAGGCTCCCCAGCATCCTGTGACAGGGAGCTCCTGGGATTAATTGGTTTCTGTGTGGCAACGTGCTGCCTTTTCCATGTGTCAAACCTCCTTCCACAGGTGCCTTCCAGTTCTCATGCAGTGCCAGCTCCCTGCCCTGTGTCAGGCTGCTTTCAGGGACCATGAGGGTCCCCATTCTCCTTTCTAGCCTGGAGATTCCAGGTCTCAGCTGGGGAAGGCAATGTCTGTGTGTGTTTGCCTGTGGAAAGGGTGATACAGGCTGAGCTGCAGATCCTCAGTGATGCCTCTGGCCGTGTCTCCCAGGGCTTGTTTCAGGACAGCCTCTCCCTCTGCAGAAGCTTTTTCTGGTGACCTGAGCGTGGCTGGAGGTTGTGGTGACACACAGGGTCTTTCCTAGGCATGCTTATACTCTATTTTTTGTAACTGGCATTGTTACTTTGAGAATTTTTGGGCCCTCTGCCCCCAGCACCTTGTTGAGCTGGCTCCACTCCTTGCCAGGGGGCAATAAGTCCATCTCTGCTACCTCCAGGATATAACAGGTCCTCAGATTTCCAACTAGCCCCCAACCTGCCTGGCCCCTCAGCCTGTGTTTATCTCTAGGTGAGATGCCAGGACCATTTAAAGAGCTGCAGGCTGAGCAGCAGAAGGCTGCAGCTGCTGCCCAGAGCCAGGCTGCGGCTGCTGCTTTGTTATTTACAGCTGCCTTTGGCTGCTCACGAGCTTCTCCAGCAGCTCTGCTGGACACTGCTCACTGTCTGCTTGTCCCTGCACTGAAAGCCAAGGGTATTTGTGCCATCTGGCACCCCACCTTTGTACCAGCAGCGTACCCAGCTCGCCTGCCAGCTCAGGACAGAGCCAGCACCAGGGCAAAGCTAACCCCTTTGAGGAGCTCTGCTGATTTTAAACTGCTTCCCAATACTGACAGCAAATCCAGGCTGGAGCACAGGGGATAAAGCCATGGGCCACATGGCAGAGCAGTATGCAGGCTGCATTCTCCAGCCTGGGTCCATGAAGGACTTCACCTGTGAAGGCCAGGGTTATTCTGCTGCCCTTGGTGTTGGTCTCAGCCAGGCTGGCACCCCTCAGTCCAGCTCTCCTCACTTCAGTCAGCTGTTAAACACTGCCAGAGCAGGGGCAGCGTTACCAGGCTGGCAGGGTCCATGTGACCGAGCAGCTCCTCAGGAAGGACAGCATCTGTTTGCCCATGCTGGGGGTGTCTGACACCTAAACGTGGGCCAAATGGCACCTTCCAAGGTGCCCAGATGCCTCCTGGGCGCAGATGCAGAGCTGATGGAGCAGGAACACGTCGTGGTGGATCCCGTGCCAGCCAGCACTGCCTGCTCTGCCTCTGTCCCCGCTGTTGGTCCCCACGTGCCCTGGCAGCCCCACGGCTCCATCTGAGATGGAGAGCGGGCTGTGAGGCTGGAGCTGCCATATGTTGCCCATGAAAACACTTCTTGGCCCGCTCCCCGGCGTTCCCTGCCGCTGGCACACGTGCTCAGGATCCCACATGCCTCCCAAGCCGCTCACCAACTGCAGCCTGGCAGATGGAGGAGCCGGGCATGGGTTTGCAGTAGGAGAGGCAGGACTCCGCAGGCTCTGTTTGTTCCTGGGTTGTTCACGGCAGCAGAGGAAGGGGGAGGAGAGCTGGCACCCACCGCTGCAAGCTGCCCCTCTGCAGAAGGGACGAGACCTTCCCATACCCACTCCCCATCCCACAGCTGAGCTGTGAGCCCTTCCTCGGCTGCACAAAGTGTTTTCACCTGGTGCCACTTGTTTAAAGGCAGTTGGAAGTAGTGTGAGTGTCCTGGGTAGATGGAGGCCATCCTTGCTCCCAGGGGGGTGGTACTGGTTTGTTCTGGTGGCAGATGGCCAGTCAGCATTAAGAGCAAAGGCAGAAAATCAGTCCTCAGAGGGAGCAGAGATTTATTGCGGTAGGAAATGAAAATGTATGCGTCAGCTTTTGGAGTAACTCCTGTTCTGCCTTTATCTGCTTGGGGGGGATGAGGACTCTGTGTTAAGCCCTCTTGCATGGCAGGGAGGTCTGAAGGTGCTCAGGAAGCTGAAGGCACATCCCTTGGCAGTGGGTGTATCATGATGGGCAGTGACTGCACCGAGCTGATGTCTCTCTTACCTTGGGTGGCAGAGTGTGACCAGATCAGCTCTGAGCAGAGCAGATGAGTGTCCCAGCCTCAGGAGTGGGATATTTTCATACCACGTCAGTTGAGACACCGTGAAGAGCCAAGTGCTCCCACAGGGCTATGTCCATGGTGGGCTCCTGCTGCTGCTGGGCACAGAGAGGTTTCTCCTGATAAGTCCTTTCACTTTGTGCTGAGCTGTTTTCCAATGACTGTGCCTCGGTGGCATTGTGCCCTGGTGGTCACCGAGCACACAATGGGATGCAGAGCAGGCTCCTGGGCTAAGGGTGGGCAGCAGGCAGGTAAGGACACAGGCAGGGAGGAGACATGGACATGAACAGCCATCAGCTCCCTGCAGTGGGATGGGGTCAGTGCTGGTCTGTGCCCACCAAGGCGGTGGCAGGTGTTCCCTAAGCAGTGTGGCCCCAGGGCAAGGCTGGGTTTGGGTGCTGCTGGTGGCACAGAGCTGCTGAGCTCCAGGGATTGTTTCATATCCTCAGCTCCCTGCTGCGAGAGCGAGCCCCTGAGCAGCTTTGCAGCCCAGCACAGCTCTCTACCCAGAAATTAAAAGGAGAAACACAAAAAAATCAGGCTCCCGGTAAGTGATAGCTCCTGGGGTGCAGCCAATCATCAGTGTTAGGGAGAGAGCTACCTTACCCACTGCTGCTGCTGCTTTCTCTGACCTCTCCCTCTGGTCCGGGGTGAGCACACGTTCATCCCCGAGCCCAGCATGGGAGAGCTGCCGCAGGAAGGACGTTCAGAGCCACAGCCTGGAGAAGGCATGTTGTACCTGCTGCTGAGCATATTACTGCTTCTCCAGGAGTGGATAAGTCCTGCTTACGAGGATGCTCGTCCTCTTTTATTTAATTTCCTGGTAATGCTTCTGCAGCGTCCAAGTCTTATCAGGAGAGGAGCAGCTTAAGAGGCCGGTAAAGGAGTTTTTATTGTCAGTATCCATCTCTTTATTCCCCTCTTCCCTTTGATGCTGGATGGCAGGCTGGTTGTGGCTGAAGTGAGGTGTGCTTTCTTTTCCTTTTGTCTGTTAAAGCTGCAAAGATTTCCCGGCTAACCAATTCTGATGGTAATTTAGGCTGCGGGAGACGCTCCCTGGTCCCTGGGCGGTCACGGGCTGTGGCTCAGCCGCGGGCTCCGTGGGGAGGCGTGAGGGTGACACCGATGCCGCGATTGCACACAGAAGGACAGATCTGGGGACACAACTGGGCAGCTCTGGTCTGGGACTCGCCACCCACTTTGCTGTGACTTGGTGAGCAAACCCCTGCCTCTGTTTCCCCGAAGCCACCGCACTGAGCTCAGCCACATCTCCGGGGCATCCCAGGGCTTCGAGCCCTGCTGCTCATCCTTGTGTTCATCTGCTGGGGGGCTGGAATTGCTGTGGGCAGCATGGGTGGGATGAAAGGAGGAGTGTCCCCTGGGAAGCCAGCAGCTCGGTGACTGCTGTCTTGTGGCAGCCAGAGTGGCATTCTCGCTGGCCATGCCAGGCGTGTGGAGACGCAGTGCTGCATTGAGTCGCCTTTTCAGCTGCACACAATGGCCTTGGATAACGTTTGTTTGAGAAAATTGGTTGAATCGCGTGATTCTTTTTGTTGTGGTTGTTCCTGTTGTTCTTTTAAATGCTCATGGGAGTAGCAGAGCAGCTAATGAGGCAGCGCAGAGGCAGTCGCTGGGGAGATGGTCTCGCTGGTACTGCCTGCAGCTGCACTCTCCTGGCCATGGAGCTGGCTCTGCTCCTGCTGGGTGTGGCACTTCCCGTGCTCAGGGGGTGCCCAGGCCCTGCTGCCCTCACCAGTTCCCTTCCCCAAGCCTCCCTGTTTTCTTCTCCAGCCATGTGGCAGTGCATGTGGGAGGGGACAGCCACGAGCACCCATCCAGCTGGGCGCTGGGAAGGGGTCACCTGGCTGTGGTGACATCCCATCGTCACAGCCAGCTAGCCCATGGCCAGCGCTGTATCCCTGACCCTGGGCAGACTCACCTGGTGCTCAGAGCTCTCCTGGCTCCCGTGGCAGACATGGCATCCTCCCTTACAGGGTTTTGGGTGTTATCTGGGGATCAGGCTCGGCACAGGGCTGTCTTTGGTGGCCGTGATGTCCTCAAGGCCCAAGCTGTGTGTGCTGGTGTGGAGCTGCCAGGAGCTGCTGTCCCCTCCAGCCCCACGTGCTGTCCCTGTTGGCTCTGCAGCAGGTGCCAAATGCAGTGCTGGGAGCAGGTGGAGGTGTCAGAAATGCAGACAGATCACATTGTATGGATGATGCATCAAATCCTAAACTGATAAGCGATGGAACAATTGGTGTGTTGTCAAAAGGCCGGGAAGGATCTCTTTTAAATAGACTAAATAGTCTGGACAGGAACAAGCAATGAGCAGCACAGAAACAAGAGCACGTTCACCACTTTGTTTTTCTGTCTGGGCTGTGCGTGTTGCCATCTGTGCTGTGCTCCGTGGCCATCCCGTGGTGCTGGGAGTGCTCCCCCACAGCAGGCTCACAGCCTGGAGCCATGGCTGGCATTGCTCTGGGATGCCTGGGGCAGCTCGGACACGACCTTGCCCTGGGCTGGATCTTCCCATTTCTGTTGTCTCCACTCCAAGGAGTCTCTGGGCTGATGGTAGAGCTTTGGTTGTAGTAGCACAGCTGAGCCTGCCTTAATCCCAGTTTTTAGCCTGGCTAAACTTGTTTTCACTTCTCTCTGATATTGTTGAGCTGTGTTACACAGCATGAAAAAGCCAACCCTGGAGTTTGCTCTTAAAGCTCTGCAGAATGGCAGAGAGCTCTCTCTGGCTGTGCCAGGGCCACTGTGACCCTCAGGGAATGGCTAGGGCCACTGTGACCCTCAGGGAATGGCTAGGGCCACTGTGACCCTCAGGGAATGGCTAGGGCCACATCACCCGGAGTTTACCCCACAGAGCTCTCCCATCTAATGAAGTGCAGTGCTGGGGCAGGGGTGGGACAGCGAGGTGCTGGAGAGGACGGTGTGATTTACCCTTGTGTGGCATCTCCGTGGATGTCCCCCGGCCGAGCTGCTGCGGCAGGGGCAGGCACTGAGCAGCACCGCTCTGTGGCCGTGCCAGGAAGGGGCTGGCAGCGCTGCGGCTGGAGTGGCGCTGCCCTCAGGCCTGAGGGCTCGGTGCGGCGGGCAGGCCTGCGTGCTCACAGCCTGTCCTGTGATTGCAGCGCGGCCATGTGATGCCGGAGGAGCGCGGTGGCGATGATATGGAATGTGGGCAGCTGCCTTCGGACACGCTCCGACAGGTGACGGTCCAGCGCCACCCCCTCTACGGATTCGGCTTTGTGGCCGGCAGCGAGAGGCCCGTGGTGGTGCGCTCGGTGGCAGCAGGTAGGGTCTGCGGGCGGTCCCGGACACAGCTGCAGCGTGCCGGGAAGCACAGCGGCGCTTCCCCCTGCTGGCACCCCTCCCTGGGCTCCTGTCCTCTCCTGTCCCCTCCGGTGGGCCTGCAGGGTGTCCTCCGCAGCCATGTACGTGGGCAAATGCTTTGGGGATGCTTGGGCCCTCCTGCTTCCCCTCCACCCCGCAGCTCCGGGATGCCTGGGTTGGCCCTGACCCTCTCTCCTGGCAGGCGGCCCCTCTGACGATAAACTCCTGCCAGGAGACCAGATCTTGGCCATCAACGATGAGGATGTGAGTGAAGCCCCCAGAGAGAGATTCATCGAGCTCGTCAGGTGAGGACAATACTTGTCCATCATCGCCTCTGGGGAGGGGCTCACGCCAGGCTGCTGTGCCCGTACCAAAGCCTCGCAGTGTCAGTGCACACCCATGGCACCAGTGTCACTGCTGGGGTGGGGAATTCCCAGCCTGAGCAGCGGGAGTGCCTCCGAGCAAGTGCCATAGCCGTTCCCAGCTGGCCAAGAAGTGGGAAAGAATCCACAGCCACGTTGTCAAGCACCCCAAGGAGCCCACAAAGGTCCCGGCCAGTGCTGGGCTGGAAAGGGTGGGATGTGCTCTCAGTAGCCAGTTGCACATGTTGAAGCCCATCACCATAAGGTCCCATCCATCTTCATCTCTCCTTTCTGTCACAGGAAGGCCAAGGACTTCATCATCCTCACAGTCCTGCACACCCACCAGGTGAGACTGGCAGGGCCATGGCCAGCTCCAGAGGAGCTAGGACAGGGGTGAAAAGCCCTTTTGGAGACCAGGGTGGGGTCCCTGGAGACCCTGGGAGACCACTCAGGCAGCTCAACTGATTTGTTAGACTCATGTCCCACCACCTCAAGGCTCTTCCAAGCTGTGGGGTCTGAGAGCTGCCACGGCCCCTTGGGGTCAGTGGGCGTGAAGCCGTCTCCTTGTCCTTGTCACCAGGAAGGAGGGAGGAAGAATATTCCCAAACCCATAAGGTTTGCTGAGGACATCCCGTGTGTCTGTTGGAATAACCTATGGTGCCAGAGGTGGCAGGGAGGGGTCGCTGCTGGCTCGGGAGTCCCTGGGGAGCTGGGAGGGCCAGGCTGCGGGAGGGCTGGAGATGCTGCTGGCACCAGACCGAACTGGCACGCCAGAGGCACTGTTTGTGCTTCACCGGGTCTTTGATGCTGGGAAAGGAGAGAAGTGTGAGAGCTCCCCTGTGCTCCCCACCCAGCGCTGCTCCCGCAGGAGCAGGGGCGTGTGCCACACTCCAAAAAGGCTTTTTTCCTGCTGGCCCGGGATGGCCGCCAGCCAGGACAGAAGTTCAGCTGGTGCTGGCACCATCAGACACACACAGCTCTGTGGCATGACTGTCTGTGCTGGAGTATGTGCAGGCATTGCCACCAGAACACCCTGCAGGGATGCCCGGGGTCCTGCCATCTCCCTGGGGCTGCAAACCTACATCTAAGGGGTTCATCTCTCTCATCCAGCTGCCAGTGCCTCCAAGCAAGGCCTGGCTGACATCTGCTGGAGCTCATCCTGCACAAGGGGTGCCAGGCACAGGTGCTCACTGGGGTGCAGCCTCCCTGCCACACTGATGCTGCTGGGGTGACTTCAGGGGCTGTTGCTCATCATTCTGGTCCTGCCTGCAGTGCTGTGTAACCACAGCCAAGGGGGTTGGCCTCCCACCCTCCCCATTTCAGGGTTTGCTGCCCGCTCCCCATCAACACTCTGGCTCCAGAGGGGTTTCTTCTGGGCCCCATGTCTCCCTTTCCCCACACCACGGCTCCAAGGGCCGGCGGGGGATTTACCCAGTGCTCTCTTTCCAGTCTCCCAAATCTGCTTTCATCAGCGCAGCCAAGAAGGCGAAGCTAAGGTCCAACCCGGCCAAAGTCCGATTCTCTGAGCAGGTGACAGTCGGCGAGACAGACCCAGTAAGTCCTGCCCTGCCTTCCTCTGTGCTTCACCCCCTTGTGGTGTCCCCAGGGCCACAGGGCTCCTCTTCCCTGATTTGCTGTGCAGGTGAGAGCTGTTGTCTGGCCTGGGGAGCCCCACAGGACAGATGCCCTTGGGCACAGTCAATGTGTTGGATCACTGCTGGGGGGGCTTCTGTGGTTGTCCCCTGTCCCTCTGAAGGAGCCCCAAAAACTTGGCCTTAGAAACCTAGTCTCAACTGAGTCCCCTGGAGCACCCAGGGGAGGCATCCAGGCAACTCCAGTGCCTGCTCTAAGGAAGATCTGTGGCTTCCAGCCTGATCCCAAAAGCTTTGGAGTGCCTTTATGTGGGGCAGGGTGACCAGGGCACTGCTGAATGGCTGTGGAAGCTGCAGAGTTCCAGCCCAGTGCTTTTATCTCTTAATTGCAGAAAGGTTTTATTAACAACAAAACAAAACTGAAAAAAAACCCTGTAAAGCGCTTCTAGCATGTTCTATTTTTAAGCAAAATCAATTAGGTAATTATCTGATTGAAATGCTTCTCACCAAATAAAATCAGCCTTCTCCCAGCTTCCTGCAGGGGGGATGTGCAGGGTTGAGGGGGGATAGACTTGGGGTAAGGGTCGGGAAGGGGAATGAGCTCTGAGCCACACCAGCCGTACCTCCTGTCTGGGACACCAGCTGGGGAGCGGGACAGGCTGCCAGGCATGGGCACTGGGATGTGCTGGACAGAGCAAGATGCTGTGTTCCCACTGCAGCTGCTGGGAGCTGAGGAAGTGAATCTGTCAGGCAGTTCTGAATTGCCTCAGCTCTGCTCTTCTTGATGGCTCAACAGAATGCTGGGTTTTCAGGGGAAATGTCCCTCTTGGCACAAAAGCCCTGAGCAGCAGAGGATGCCACAAGCGCTCCATCACTGACACTCTCTCTCCCCCCATCCTCTCTCCATCTCTCCGTGCCCCCCACCCTCCTCGGCTCCCCCTTTGCTGGCCCCACATGCCAGGACATGTTGAAGAAAGAAGCTCTCCTCCTCATTCCCAACGTGCTGAAGGTTTTCCTGGAGAATGGGCAGATCAAATCCTTCACGTTCGATGGCCGCACCACTGTGAAGGTGAGCCCTCCACTCCTCCCACATGGCTCCGTGGCACTCCTCTCCTCCCACCTGCCCAATCCATTTTCCTCTCCTGCTTCCCGTGCACAAACACCGCAGCAGTGCTGGGCTGGCTGCGAGCCACTCTGGCATGATGGATGGCCCGTCTGCCTCCCCAGGCAG
Source organism: Irena cyanogastra (assembly GCA_013397155.1). NCBI lineage: Eukaryota > Metazoa > Chordata > Aves > Passeriformes > Irenidae > Irena > Irena cyanogastra. The sequence continues at coordinate 308,808 of VWZV01009597.1, read as the reverse complement.
CACGCTTTGCAGCTGCCAGGGACAGGGCTTTGCTGGCTCTCTGCCTCTCCTGACTCCTCTCCTTGCTGTGAGCCTGCCCTCCAGCCAGGCTGGATGCTCCTGCAAGTCCCCCTGCCAGGGCCAGCTCCCTCAGCACCACCACGGGGTTACCCTGGGTGCTGGGGCTCTGGTGCTGGTCACCTGTCACTGCAGGGGTGCTGGGTACCATCCTGTGGACCCTCTCAGCCTCATCCTGGCCTCAGTAGCCAGGGACTAGTGGGCTCTCAGTGAGATCCCAGCTCCCCTTTGGGAAGCAGCCAGTGCCTCGCACCCAAGGCTGTCTGTGGCATTTGCAGGACGTGATGGTGACATTGCAGGACCGCCTGTCGCTGAGACACATAGAGCACTTTGCCCTGGTCCTGGAGTATTCCAGCCCGGAGCAGAGCCACCGCTTCCTGCTGCTCCAGGACAAGCAACCACTGGCCCACGTAAGCTGCTGGGTGTGGGAGGGTGCTGGGGTGGCCGAGGTGAGGGGCTGGCCACAGAGAGCCTCCTCTTCTCCAGTATGGGCTTGGCTGGGATTGTGCTGTGGGGTAGCACAGCCTCTCCTTGCCTCTGGCGTGGTCCTGCAGGCTCAGGCGTGAAAAGGTTGGCCAGAGAGGGAGACAGTCAGGGTTTTATCCATCCCACACTGACAGCACCATGGAGCTGCTCTGTGCTCCAGCCTGGGCAGCTGCAGACAGCACTCATGAGCATCCTTGGCTGGGAGAGCCAATAAGCTGGCACTGCACAGAACCAGGGATAAAATGGGGATCATGGCGCAAGCATTAGCCTGAGTGGCATAAACCCTACAGCACCAGGCAAAGCTGTCACACCGAGGAAGGCTGGGATGTTGTTGGGATGAAGGGTGGTGAATGGAGGAGAGAAATGAAATATAATGCCAGAAGAGAGGGCATCTCATGCCCTGCAGCCAGTGATTCCTGGGCTCACTGCTGCCCTCTGCTCCTGCCGCAGGTCGTGCAGAGAACACACTACCATGGCATGAGATGCCTCTTCCGCGTCAGCTTCTTCCCCAAGGACCCAGTGGAGCTGCTGCGCCGGGACCCTGCAGCTTTCGAGTACCTGTACATCCAGGTAGGGAGTGGGAGCTGCTGCTGCTCATGGCCCACACGTCTGCCAAGGCTGGGCCCTGTGGTGGCACCCCTCAGGTGGCAGTGGCTGTCCCTGTGACTGTCTGAGGACAGTTCTCCTCCCTCCCGCAGAGCCGCAACGATGTGATCCGAGAGCGCTTCGGCACGGAGCCCAAGCCGGAGATGCTGCTGGGGCTGGCTGCCCTCCACATCTACATCACTGTCTCAGCCACCCGCCCCAGCCAGAAGGTCTCCCTCAAGAATGTGGAGTGAGTCCTCCTCCCAGTCCCCAGGCTTCCACACAGCCCTCTTTTGTTGTCCCTTCCCTGTGTCCCTGTGTCCCAGCAATGTTTTGGGGTGCCGAGCATGAGATGCTCTGAGCTGGGTGGTGGTAGCAGTGACAGCCAGACCCTGGTCCCACCACGAGGCTGTGTAGGACCCCTTCACACTGACATCCACCTGCACACAGCAGCCAGGGCTGGGGACATTTGTTGTGAGCCCAGGATCATTTCCACGCGAACCTGGGCTGATTTTCTGCCTGCATCCAAGGCAAGGAGAAGGCTCTGTGGCTGTGTAATCTGTCACCAAGCCTGTCACCAAGCACTGGCTCAGCCCTCCTGTGGCTCCTGGGGGACCTAAACCCATACCCAGCCCATCTGTGCAGGCTGGCCTTGCCCAGTCAGCACAGGGAGGAAGGAGGGAGGGGTCACCCCGAAAGGACCCCAAAAGAGGTTTGGGAATTTGCCCTGCATCCCCTAAAATTACATGAAGGTGAGTGGGAGCCAGGGTCTGCTGCAGAGCATGGCACTGCTGTTCCCCAGCCTGATGCTGCTAGCTGTGTCACCAGCCTGGGGTCCCATCCCCCTGGGGACCCGAGCTGGGGGCTGCTGCTCTCCGGCTGTGGCGCCAAGGAAGTGCTGGTGTGGCTCCAGCTCCCTCTGACGGCAAGAGGATGCTCTGGGACAGTTTTCTGTCCCTCTCTGCTCACTGGCAGTGTCTCCCAACCTGGCAGCTCATGCAGGCTTCCCTCCCCACAGGAAGGAGTGGGGCCTGGAGCCCTTCCTGCCCCCCTCGCTCCTGCAGCTCGTCAAAGAGAAGAGCCTCCGGAAATCCCTCTCGCAGCAGCTCAAAGCCCACCAGCACCAGCCTGGCGGCACCAAGGTGAGCCCAGCCCACAGAGTCCTGTTCAGGGCTGGTGGTGTGGCAGCCTGCCCTCAACCCCTGTCTGCTGTCCCCAGCTTCTTGGGGACGCCTGTTATTAAATTCCCTGGGATGGGAGATAAATCTCAGACAGCCAGGTAGACTCTCTCTCTCCCGAATCCGCTTTGAAGAGCTGATGTGGATTGCAGGGAGTGCAGCAAGATCAGGGGTGAGATCAGCTGAAGTGGCACCCATCGGCCCATTGTTATCTCTGCTGCTGGGCTTGGCAAGCTCTGGAGGACAGCTGAGCCATTGCCTTGGTCCCTGCAGCCTTCACAGCTCCCCAGGGAGGGAGGAGGGCTGTATGTCTCAGGGGTTATACATGAAGCACTGGGGGCTCCTTCCTGGCTGTGCCTCTGCTCTGAGTTACCCCCCAAGAGCTGCCCAGGGTGGCAGGGGAGTGGAGACCCCCCCTCACCCACGACTCACACTCGCTGCTGTGCCTGGAGCTGCCTGACAGCTTGCTGTGCACCCCTAGCTGAGAGCCCCCAGTCTGCCCCAGCCTCCTGCATCTCTTCCCCCTGTGCTCACAGTGATCACCTGTGTGGTGTTTTGCCAGGTGTCCACAGCCCAGGCAAAGCTGCAGTACCTGAGGATCCTGAACGAGCTGCCGACCTTCGCTGGGGTTCTCTTCAACACAGTTGGGCTGGTACGGTAATTCAGGCTGGCCTGGGAGGTGCCTGCTCCTGAGTGTGTGCTGGGGGGAGCCAGGGGACGTGTGCCTCCCACCTAAATCACTTCCCTCAGTCTCTTGCTGTGCCCTGCTGAGCTCCAAGCCCACCCAGAAAAGCCCTGGAGGCTCTGCTGTCAGCAGGTCAGATTGCCAGGTGTGCAGGGTCAGGATCTGCTCTGTTCCTGCCAGCCTGTGGGGCAGGGAGATGTCCTGCTCAGTGAAGCTGGAGGAGGTTCAGGCATGTGTTTGGAGCTCAGTCGTGCCCTGGCACATCCTGCCATCCATCCTGGAGGAGGGCAACTCCTGGCAAAGGCCACTGTGTTCCCTGCTTGCCCACACAGCCCTGGTTGGGCTTGCTGCCTCTGTCACAGGTGCTCCATCCTGATCACTGCCACACTGGTCCTTCATCTCCACTGCTCACCCAAATCTCCTCAGCAGGAGGAAAGCCACCAGCCCAAACAGGACCCACAAAGGCTTCCTACTGCCTGGCTCACCCCTTCACCCCTGTCACTCCACCTCCAGAGGTCCCCATGTAGGTGTCACCTCTCTGCCATCCTTCCCTTTACCCCCACCCATGGTCTCAGCACTTCCCTGGCTTCCCGTGCTTTGCCTACTGGGTTCCATTTCTGGCAGCCTTTGGTCTGCTCTGCCCCTCACCTCACAGCTCAAAGGGCTGCCTGTAGGAAATCAGTGCAGGCACAACCTCGTGGTGTGTGGTTGGTGCCATGGCAGAGCAGTCACAGCCTGCCCTGACACTGCCTGGGTAGACAGCATTTTTTTTAATCTGACACCAAAGCAATGCCTCTTAGCCAGCCTGGGAGTTGAACTGTGTTGAAGTGGTAAAAAGTATTCTGTTATTATCTTCTGCAATGATCTGCCCAGCTCCTCTTCCCCTCCACACCTGGCTTGAAGCATTCTTTTAGACCAGAGCAAGAAACATTCCTACTTCCAGTCAAGGCTTTGGTATTTCTTCTTTTCTGAAATACATTCACTCCCCCCTTTGCTTCCTTCTCTCAGAGGCAATGTCAGATCAGACAGGTTTGTATCACACTTACTTTAGGGTAGTGACACCAGTGAGCCTGAATATTTCATATGGACAGTCAGTTCAGGGCTTTACTTTTAAATAGCCTTGGCATCCTGCACACCACTCCCAGCTCTGCAAAGGGGCTCAGGGAGGCAGGTTGATGGCTCCAGCCTTACCTACTGCTCCACAAAAGCCATCCTGTACCTGACCAAGCTGCCAGCGTTGAGGCGTGGCTCATGGAGAGAGCCAGGTGCAGGCTGGAGTGTGTTTGTTCACCCCTGCCTCTCTCTGTCTCTCCTTCCCTCCCTCTCTCCATGTGCCTGTGCCACCAGGACGAGAAGCAGGCAGCCACCACCCTGCTGGTGGGACCCCGGCACGGCATCAGCCATGTCATTGACCTGAAGACCAACCTCACCACGGTGCTGTCAGAGTTCAGCAAGGTCAGCAAGATCCAGCTGTTCAGGGAGAACCAGGGGGTGGCCCGGGTGGAGACGAGCATCCTGGATGCCAAGGTAGGCCTGGTTGCTGTGGGGATGAGGTTGGGGGTTTGGGGCCACCCTTTGAGGGGATTCACATCACAGCTGTGTGCTGGAGAATCTCCGTGAGGATTCCTGGACACTCCAAAACCCCTTTCACACCAGGGTCTGCAGTATCTCCCCTGCTGCTCTGACTCCTTGTGCCACACAGGCAGGGATGGCTGCTGAGGGCCACAGGGCAGGCATGGTGGCATTCTGGCCATGACCCAGGGCCACAGGGCAGGCATGGTGACATTCTGGCCACGACCCAAACACCTACCTAATGGTTGAAGCAGGGTTCTCAGGGCAGATGGGGTGACACAGGCCAGGCAGGTAGCAGGACAGCACCTCACCTCTGTTCAGGGCTGGAGAGGAGCAGTACATGGCCATACCTGGGCTGGCTGCAGCTACTGGAGGGGACTGGGAGGTTTCATGCAATAGTAGCACTTGTGGAACTTGAGAGGCCAGGCAGGACTGTTGAATGAAGTGGAAATGGTGGAAAGGAGGTGTCAGGCTCAGTGTGAGCACAGATGGCTGTGTGTCCTTGGCCCAGTGGCCACCCCCTGGGTACCTTGCCAGCTGCCCCTGTTATCTTCCCCTTCAGCCCCAGAGCACTCCTTGGCACGCCCCCCTGAGCCCTGTGTTGTCACCCCCATCTCCTGCTGGTTGTTGTCTAGTGCAGTGCTGGTTCTGATAGTCAATCCCTGTGGTCAGTCCCTGCCACCCCTCTCACCCCTCATGGGTCCCAAACCCTCCAAGAAAAGTGTCAGCAGTACAGTAAGATCTTTATTTCCTTCTTTGGTGCCTGGTACAGCAGCCACAGGATCCTAAGGAGATCTTCCCTTGGCCTTTGCTCAGGTTTCTAACAAGCTGGGACATGGCCCTGACAGACTCAAAGGCACATAGCTGTGTGTGTCCCCAGGGCATCCTCGGTGTCACTGCCTCCCTGCACCCAGCTCCCCCCTGCCCCATGGGGAAGGAGAGCTGAGAGGCAGAGATCTCACAGATAAATGCCAAGTCTCCTCTCCTCCCGCTTTGAATTCAACAGGGCAGAGTTGGGATTGAGTTTGGAGTTTAGTCAGGAGCAGTACTTGGCAGAGACTGTCTGGCACGGTGGGGCCAGGACTCTGTGGGGCAGGGAGGTGTTCCTGCTGAAGCCCTCTGAGCCTCTGGCTGTGGGTCAGCTTTCCTGCCCCTGCATTCATCCCTTTTTCCCTCGAGACGGATGGAGCAGAGCTGCTTTGCCAGCTGTCTCTGTGTTTCATCTCCTGCAGGTCTCAAAGCCTCAGCCCTCTCTGCAGTCCTTTCTTTGCACTGTTTGTCATAGTCTCACAGCTGTAATCATGGTGGATTTGTTTAGGATTCTCCTGCTGCCTCCAGTCCTGGTGGATTTTAGCACTTTCTCCCACCTGGCTCATTAATTCCTCCAAATCTGTTTTCCTGCTGCCACTGCGCCTGGTCCAGTGGCTCTGCTAACCTGCAGTAACAACCAGTAGCCTCTGCCAGAGCTGTGCTAATCCTCATCCCCTCTGCTTCAGCTCTCCCATCCACAGCCTCATCCACAAAGCCCTTTTTTTTTCATCCTAGTTCAGTGAATTCACAGTATTTGGTCAACTGTGACATTTTTAACATTCCCTCTTCTGCATTCCACCGAGGGCAGTTGTTGTGCAGTTAAAGCCTTGGTGTCCTGCTGTGCCTGTCCTAACCCTTCAGAGCCCTCACCCTGCCCTCCTGCACCCTGGGGAGGTGGAAGCCCTCCTTGCCCAGCCCCTCCAGCTGCCTGGGCTGTGCAGGAATCCATCCATTTACTCCTTACAGAGCAGGAATAACCAGGGGATGTTGGCTGCACCACAAGTAGCCCTGCTGGTTCCTCCTGCTGCCCACACCCCTTGGATTTGTGTGTATAAAATCACCACATTAATGCATTAATAATAGGCTGCTCATGACCCTGTCACTGCTCGTGGCTCACTGTGAGTGCTCTGAGTGTGGCTGTCCCCATTGTCACCTAGCTCCATGGCACTGAGTTCTTGGGGTGCTGCTGTCCTCTCCCTGGTGTGGAAGAGAGCACTGTTCCCCCCAGCAGAGCCTGGCCACAGGAGGGACAGATGCTCTGGAGGCTTAGGTGATGCTGGCATCCATCTGCTCCACATTAGGTGGCAATTCCCACGCAGCTCGTCCACAGATCCTGCAGTGCTGCTCCCCACAGCCGTTCCCCCCTGCAAAAACCCACTCTGTGCCTCCACCAGCCCTTTTCTGCTGCAGGAGCAGACTTTCCCCTGTGACTCTGCTATCCAGCCCCCCAAAGGCTGGAGAAAAGCCAGCTCCCTGGAGTAAGGCAGCTCACGTACTTCCTGCGAGCACGTCCGCATGCACGATGGCTTCATCTCTGTGAGAATTTCCAGGCAGCTGCCTCTGGCCACCAAAAGCCCCTCTGCCTGCCTGGAGTGGAGCAAGCACCCCATTTATGGATCTCAGCAGGCTCAACAGCCCAAGTGCCAGGGCAGAAGCTGCTGTTATCTGTCTTCATTTAGCCATTATCCAAAGAGCTGGGTTTTAAAGCCAGAATGTTTGCTCCAAAATGAGGCATATGCTAATCCTACGCAGGACAGCGATGGATGAGGCAGGCTAAGAAAAGCAGGCAAAAAGATCATTACCTCACAGTGCTAATCTGCTCTCTCCAATTATTCTATTGCACTGAACGTGTCACTGGCTAAAGCCCTAGGTTGCAAATCAGTCAGTTTCTGCTGTGAGTTGCAAATCATTAGAGGGCTCAAAGGAGTGTCCTGGCTGCTCTGGGGACCTGTCAAATCCACATCACCCTCGGGAGCCTTCAGAGCTCCAGTGTAGGAGAGGATGTCCCCCTGGGCTATTCCCCCTGATGCTTGGCACTGCTGCTGTCATGGGGTGCTGGTGCTGGGGCAGCTCCCAGCCTGAATCTGTAGGAGGTGCTTGCTGAGTTACTGTGGAAACACAGATGGTCAATGATGCTTTAGGGTTTTGTGCAGAAAGACCATCTTGAATTTCTAAGTGTAGTTAAAATGACGGGTTAAGAAAGCGGTCAGGTCATGGAGCAGCCGTCAGCTGGGAGGTCTGACCAAACCAGCCAGCACAGTCCAGACATCCTTATCTGCTGCTGAGCTGCAGCCATAGCCCAGACTCACCTGCCAGGAAGGAGCTGGGGGAGATTTTCAGGTAACAAACAGGCTTGAGGAGATCATAAACCATTTGCATTTTTTTCGGGCGGAAAAGAAATACTGTTTGTCTTATGAATTATTCACTAGGTAGTTAATTGGTTTGTTTTGGAGCTTTTCCATCCTGGGCTTCAATTTCTGTTTAAAACAGCCCATTTGGGATACAGACCCAGGGCTGGTACCTCTGCTTTGCCTTCTTCAGCTTTTTCCCACTGTGGCAAGAGGGGGGCAAATGCTGACAGCACCCCTCAGAGAGGAGCCACGCAGCCTCGGGAGAGAAGAACAAAAATCTCCAGGCTTCTGCTGCTGGTTCCAAGGATTTTTGTTCCCTGCAAGGTCTGTGAGAGCTACAGGGAGGACAGGAGCAGGTTTTGTCTCAACAGTCACGGAAGGAGTGAGTTTTGCTTGGGAATGCTGAGAAAGTTCCCAGCCTGCAGCTGGGGGCTGGACCACACGTCCCCAGCTGCACTGCAGTGGTGCAAGTGGTCATTTTGCAGGTTCCAGTGGTCATTCTCACCTGACAAATCCTCCTTTCTGCTGGGGCTGTCACTTCTCTGTTCTTCCTTCTCACATTTGGGCACTGATTCTGGAGCTCATAGATTTGCTAGGGGCAGCGAAGTGGCACAAGGTGTCTCCTGTGATCTTTATGCATTAAGTATATCTTGCCAGGTTAGGGGGCTCTGCATCTCCCAGGGGCTTCCCCCTCCTGCTGGGACCAGCATTTGAGAGTGGCCAATGCTTCTGAGCCAGCTCAGAATCGAGCTGCAGGCATGCATCTCCCTTCCTCCCCGGTGCAGCACTGCAAAGTCCTCCCGTACCGCCCAGGATCCCAGGAAGGACAATGTCAGCACCTCCTGCCTGGCACCTGGACAAGGCTGGCAGCCCGGGTGGGCACAGAGAGGTGACTGCTCCCCCAGGCTGCCAGTGCAGGAGGTGTGGGGGGAGCTGCTCGGCTCCAGGCTCCCCTGGCTGTGCAGCTCCGCAGCTCCCACAGGAGGGAGGGTTTGTTCTTTCTGAAATGGCTTTTCCAATGGAGCGTTTCTCCTTTCTGATTCACGCAGCTGCACACCGCTGGGCTTTTTGTTATCAACAGTCTTGACATTGGGAAAAAGGCTGCTGGAGCACTCTGAATGTAAATGAAAGGAGGTGCTTGGGGGACAGCCGGCTCACCTGAGCCTGCACAAGGTCTGCAGCTTAGCAGAGGAGCTGTCCCGGGCTGTGCCCTGTCCCTGTGCTGGGCTCGGGGCAGAGCCCGCGGCGCTGGCTGCTCGCCAGGCACAATTCAATCGAAGGCAGCGGCGGGGTAATTGACTTTGGTCTCCCGGCGGGGCCTGCAGCCAGCCGGCGCTTAAGCCGAGATCAAGACTTGAGAGAGGAAACCAAAGGAAAAATTAATTCAGAAAGGCCCCTGGCTGCTGCTGTGCCTGGAATCTGGGTACTGGTGTTGGTGTCGCAGGGTGTGCTTCCAGCCTGTCATGGAAAAAAGAACACTGTGCCCAGCTGGGGTTCAGCCCTCTCCTCTCGGAGTGGAAGGAGCCAAGGAGCCCCTTCCTCTCTCAGATGATGGATGATGGCCCCTCTGAGCCTCCCCTGCTGGAGCCAGCCCCAAGCCTGGCTGTGCTCCCTGAGCTGATCGTGGCAGGAATGTGCTGTGTGCCTGATGTGTATGTGCCAAACTCCAGTCTGAAAATAGTGGGAGCTCCATCAAAGTCACCAGGGCAGGCCAGGCTGACATTCCTGCTGCTCTTGCAAGCACTGAGTGAAGCCCCTGAGATTTCTCCTACAGGAACAGCGAGGCTTTGGAGTGACAGTGGTCCTGCAGCTCTGATTCCTTACACTGAAATAATCTTGATTTGCATTAAACCATTCTGAAACGCCTTCATCTCATGGGAGAGGGGGCAAGATTGAGATTTCCTCGGTAGCTGGGTAGGAGGGGCAGACACAGATCCCTGCTTGCAGGGGGATGTAAAGCAAGGGAATGGGATGCAAAACTAAGCTCCAGCACCACCCAGAGCACTGCCTGCAGGCAGCCAGGAGAGGAGCCAGCCAGAAACATGAGAGGCAGACAACATGTGGAGGGGATGAGTTTCCAAAGCCAAATTTGATTTGTTCATTAAAAAAAGAAAAAAAGAAGCCCCAAACCCAACCAAAAAGTGCAGCCCTCTAAGGAAGGAGAGACCTGGAGGTCTAAGCAAGGCAACGCCCTTATTGATCAACAAGTGGGAAATAGTGGTCCTAGTCACAAGCAGCCTGGTATTGATAGAGCTGAGTTAATAATGCCTAAGGGGAGAGAAGGAAAGGTCAATGTGGAAGTGAAAAATTGACTGCTGCCTCGTTAGGCCCAGGTGCCTGTATTATTAAATAAAAACTTGGCAGTGCACCTCAAGTAAACCAAGGAACATAAATTATGTAAATTCATCTCCCATCTTTCTGCTGCACTGCATTAAAGGAAGCAGGGTAGGACCCAAAGTACATGATAAAGGGGGGAGATTAAAAGGAAATGCATATAATCTTAGAGGTTATAGTATGAATAGATTGGGTCATAAATTAATTTCAGTATGAGGACTGTTAAGATCATCTAGCATAACCCTGGCCAGAAAATTTCCTACAGACCTTTGTCTGAGCAAGAAAATACCCCCCAGAAGAACACTGAGATCTTATTTAAAAGCAAGGCATTATAGAAAAATCACTTTATCATTAATAAGCTAATGCAAAAGTAATTTCTTCTATCCAGTATAAAGGTATTTTGTTTTACTTCACAGAGAGACTGGTTATCAAGCAGGAAACTTCAAATGAAACTTCAAATGTCCCTTCCTCACGAGGCCCAGAGAATCTAGGAAACCATTATGCATGAAAGAGCAAACCATCAATAATTTCACATTTAGATGTAGGAAGAGCATCCTTGTGAAAATCTGCTTATTTACATGTTGGCACATTACAAGTCAGAGATGAACTTTTACCTGGGCATCCCATTGGGAATCTGATGTTTGGGCAATTTTTAGAGCAATAGGATTATCCCAGTAAGTTTGCTTCTGTGTAAAGCTTAGAGTTTCCATCCTAAAGGTGCTGCTGTCCTGACAAAACACAGGCATTTCTGCTTTGCCCTCCCAAGGAAGCAGAGCCCTGGGGGACACTGAGGAGCTGTAGCAGCAGGAATGTGCCCATGAGGATGAGGAGGGGGATGGGCTGGTGGGCATGAGACAGGCCAGAGGTGCCTGGTGGGAGGGCAGCCAGGGGTTATCCAGGTTGATAACTTGTTCCCCACCAGTGATCAACATCATCTCCTGATTAGCAGCTGGGAAAGAGGGTTCTGCACCTTGTGGCCACAGAGCTGCCAGGGCAGGGAGCAGGGCCCAGAGAAACAGCACTGCTGTTGCCCCTGCTGCATCCCTCCCTGCCTCCCAGCTCATCACACAACTCTCAGCCCTACTGCACCCCTGGGTTTAGAAGACTTAGAAAGATTCATGCTCTTCCAGGTTGCTGCCTTTTTGTCAGGTTTGGTTGAGATTGAGCAGCAAGCTGAAAAAACTGCAGGGAGATATACAGGAATGTCACAATAAGCCCCAGCCCCGTGGGCACCAGGCCAGTCCTGACCTCAGGCACAAGCCGTCACTGCCTCTTGCAGGATGTTTCTAAGGGAAAGGAGGTGAATCCCATTTGCCAGAAGCTAAGGAAACCCAAAGCACAGACTGCAGTTCTTCAGGGCTGTTCTTATTTAGAGCAACTCCCCTCAAAGCTGCTCTGAATTTGCCGTCCAAACCCCTCAGCACCATGAGCTGAGTGCCTGGTGCACCTGTTCACAGAGTCAATATTTGCTCAGCCCGCCCGTGCCTGGCTGTCTCCACACGATCTCGTTTGCCTTGCCCACACGGAGCAGGGTGGCTAAGGTTGCCAATGCCTAAAAATAGCACCTCCATTAGCTGCCACCCCTGATACCTCCTCTTTGTGGGCTCATTTCCCAAAGGAGCAGGGCTGCAGTGTCTCTTTGCCTCTTGAGCCCATAAATCACTTTCAGATCTGCTGGGCACTGTCAGGGGGATGTGGCAGCAGGGTGGACATCTCAAAGGCAGCTGAGCTGTTGCAATCTCAGCAAAACTACCTAGTGGAGTGGAAGAGAGAGACTCAGGCTTGTAAGCACCATGTGGGAAAGGCTCAGATCCTGTGCCAGAGGTCTGTTAGTGAGCAGCAGGGAAGGCAGCAAGGCCAGGGGACATGCACAGCCTGACTGCAGCAGCTTTGGCCACAATCAGTGTCTTTGTATACAGCTCAGAACCCATGAGCAGGACACAGACCCATGGCGCTGTGGGCTCCCAGGCCATGGGGAGATGACACATCCACAGCATAGGTGGGTGGCTCAGGCACCTGCAGTGATTTAATCCCTAATAACAATATTTAAATGCTTGACAATTGGAGAACTCTCATGCAGCTTCCCTGTCAGTATATCGGAGTAATCTTTTCTAAGCTGTAACATTAACCAGCTTTAAGATTCCTTCTTTTCAGAGCAGAGTGCCACAGTTAACCCCCTCATGCCATGCATGTATTGCTGGAAGCCATTCTGGAGACTGGACTTGCTTGGAGACCTGGTAGGGAGCTCGCAGCACCCTGGTGTTTCATTTGTAGTCGAGAAACATCAGTCAGGGTTGTTGTGTCTCAGTCCTGTCACCCTTCAGGAGGATGCTCTTCCTACATCTAGATGTGTAACACAAGCCTGAAATTATTGATGGTTTGATCTTTCATGCATAATGTCTCCTAGATTCTCTGGGCCTCATGAGGAAGGGACACTTTTTCATTTGAAGTTTCCTGCTTGATAACCAGTCTCTCTGTGAAGTAAAACAAAATACATTTACTGTGTCCTGCCAGCAAGAGCCTACAGTCCCATCTCTGGGTGGGTGGGAGCATCCTGAGGCAGAGGTAGCTGAGCAAAGATGGAAATGGGTCTTGGAGATGCTGGTGGCCATCTGGGGCACTGGGGCTGCCCTCTGGCTGCAGGGTGAGCACTCACAGGGAGGCAGTGAAGGTCCACAACCCTGTGCCACTCTGCCTTGGTTGGATTCACACATGGCGGGAACTACCCCCTGGTTTTCCTTTTGGGAGGGGATTCTCAGCCCACCTTGGCCTCTTGGTTTAATCTCCCAGCAGTGGGTGTTCATCAGCCATTGCCTCCCTCTCACTGGGATTTGCTCCCTCCCTTGCTGCTGACACTCCAAACCCTGCAGAACAGAGCAGGGAAAATGCACAAATACGTCCTCATTCAACAGATGGCTTGAAAAATCCAGGAGGGCTTAGCCCTGTGTAGAAGCCACTTGTTTTAAGGATGCTTCATACACAGAACACATGGTTTCCTTTCATCACTTCTGTCAAGACTGGAACTGGGCTAAGAGGTGTCACCCCCCTCACCGCTGCCTGCCTGCCTCCTTTGAGCTATGCTGAGAATCTCTTCACTCCTCTCTCTCTGGTTTGGTACTTCCCCTTTGATCTGTGTCATCTCAGGTTTATTTTCCAAGATTCACAAAGAGCCTTGTCAGGCAGGCAGGGGCAGAGCCTCTCAGCAGAGCACATCCACTTCTCAGGCTGCATCTCTTCCACATCAAGTTATTTCTTTCCCTTTACCTTCCTGCACAGCAGCCAAAGAGGGAACTTCTTTACCCTGGCCCTGGGAGAAATCTGCCAGGGGCTGGCATAGCTTGGAGATCACATGCAGCTCTGTCCAGGGCTGGTGGCTTCACACCCAAGTTGGTTGCACTTTATGGTCCAGTGTGACACTCTGGCCTAAGGTGGCCCTTCCTTTGCCGGAACTGGCTTGGTGGCTAACAGCAGAGCACAAAACTGGCCAGTGGGTACCAGGAACCTCTTGTGGTTATAAAACAAGAAAACCAAAATAGCTTTAATGCTTTTCACACTGTGTAGGCTTAAGTATTTTTTAAAACAGCCTTGGTGTTCCCTGAGTGTGGTAAATGAGTTCTGAGTCCTGGAGGGCTCTCAGTGAGCAAGAGGCTGAGCATGACAGGACAGGCAGCCTGAGACAGCAGCAGTTCAGCATTCCCTGTTGGCTCAGATATCCCCTGTACCTGGGAACAAAGGTCCTTTAGGTGGAGGTGCTTTGTGCAAGGGGTAGATGAGGGCAGGAGCTGCCTTTGCCATAACTATTGAGGGCACTTGTCAATTTTTTTCATCTCATGGGTCTGTCCTGAGCAGTGCTGGGGTCTCAGATGGAGCATGGGCCTCCCAAGTGAGCTGAGCTGACACAGACTGCTCTGCCCAGCCTGCTCCCAGCAGTGCACAGGACCTCACTGAGTGGGTAAGAGTGAATCCCAGCCCAACAGCTTCCCTGGGCTAGCTCACCTTCTCCTTGGGACGATCTAGGAACTGGGAGTGGCACTGTCTGCTGCTAGATTGTGCTGTGAGGTTATATGTGTCACACAGATCATGTCTGAGTTTTATTTCTCTTTAAAGCAAAGATCTTTTTTAGCATGCAAATAGATGCTCTCCTAAAAGGGAAGGCACCATCTGCTCCTAAGCACAAATTTAATTTTCCATAGGGTTGGGTTTAAATAAGATCCACAGTCTCAGGGTGGTAGCTGGGGGAACCTGTAATGGGGTTTGGCCCTTTTGGCATCTTGCTGGAAGCAGATGTTTTAATTTATGGCAGGGAGACACGGTGCCTGCAGTGAAAGAGGAATTCTGGCAGCTGGAGACTCCCAAACTCCCTGCGCTCCTCCCGAGGCCCTGGTGGTTGAACAGGTGCTTGCAGGTGGGCTCAGAGCACTGACATGCAGACAGAGGATCAGAAGGACGTTGTTGTGGGTCCCTCATCCATGGGGGAGTCAGCAAGCAGGAATCACAGCTGTGGCACTCTCCTGTGCTCAGCCGTTTGTTGGGTGAGCTGAAGCAAGGCCGTGCAGCTGGCTGGTTTGTCACATGGCAGTGCTGGGAGCACCAGCAGCTCACCAGTTCCCCCAGTGCAGGGCCCAGCACAGCCCCTGTGGAGCTCTGCTCCCCATCAGCTGAGCCAGGCCCTCATGTGCTTTGCCTCTCTTGCCTTCCAGCCACTGGTGTTGCTGATGGAGTGGCCTGAAGCCACCAATTTTGCCTGCCTCATCGCGGGCTACTGCCGGCTCCTGGTGGACTCCAAGAAGATGATCCTGTCCAGGGCCCCCAGCCAGCCGCCCCCGCCTCAGATTATCAAGGCAGGTACGTTTCAGCCTCTGCTTTCTGAGCCAGCCCCTTCCCCAGCCTCCTCCCCTCCCTGCGCCCAGCCCCTGCAGCGTCAGGAAGGGGAAGGCTTTCCCTGACATCCCCCCCTGCTCCCATTCACCTTGAGAACCAGCAGACTCCCTCTTTAACCAGAAAGCGAGGAGCAGGGAGACAGGTCCTCGTTTTGAATCAGCCAGAATGACTTGTGGTATCAGCTCAGGCCCTGAGCACTCACCATGAGTGGTCGTGGCAGCTACTGGAGCAGCTCCAGGAGGTGCTGCTTGAGAAGACCTGTAAGGCTGCCAGCCACGTGCTGGGCCCTCAGAGAGCAGCCTGAGCCCTGCTGCAGGGGTGCAGCACACATTCCCTGGCTGGCATCCTGCTCCAGAGAACCACCTGAGTGTGTGAGCTCAGGGGGCTGCATCCTGCTGCCTCTGGACACTGCTGCCCCCAGCCTGGGGGGCTGAGCCTCACGGGCAGCCCTGCCAGCGGGGCTGTTCTGCTGATTTCCTAAACCAGGAAGGCAACCTGGCTGTCCCAGCTTTTCAGGGAGCAGAAGGCTGGTCTGGACACAGCAGGAGCTTCTGTCACAACAGGCACCAATGCTGTCCCTTAAGGATGGACTGCAGGTGTGAGTCACCCTCCAGAAAGAGCAATGATTCTCAAGAGTGCTTTCAAACAAGAACCAACCATGAGCTACATGCTGCTGTTCCATCCAGGTGTTCACATCCAATATATTTGATATAGGAATTATAAAATACGGGTTTACTGACTGGAGATGAGCAAAATACCAACCCAGCTGCCTCTGGAAGGTCACTCTCAGACCTCCCAAGTGACACTGCAGCTCCAGAGAGCTGTGACAAGTCCTCAGTTTAGCTGCCAGTGTCAAGACCCCTTCTCAAGATGGGCCTGGCTTGGGGAGGTGGGAGGAGTGCAGAGAGCTCACAGGGTCCTTGGGAAAGCACTTGGTGCCTTTGAGGAAGGCACCCAGACGTGGATTTGGCACATGTGGGAGGACACACTCACAGGAGGGATCAGGAAAGCATCTGCAACAACTTCAATGCATCCAGAAAAGGCCTGGCAGATGATCTTGGTGTAAGTATAAGCTGTTTCCTCTCCTTTCTCCCTCTGTGCCTCTGACTGACAGCTGTCACTGTGCTCTGCCCTGCTTGCCCTATGGAAATGTATTTAATCACATTTTGCTGAGAGCAGAGGGTGTTTGCAACTGAACTGGTTTAACTGTCATCAGAGTGGTCCTTCCCTGGCTTATGCCACCCTGACGTGGGCTGCAGAGACACATGGGGCACGTGGCTGTGGGGAGTCAGAGAAGTGGAGAGCATCCCACACCCAAGGGCTTGGAAGGAGGCTGGCAGCACCCACACTGCCTGGCCTCTCAGGGGATGTCTCAGGTGTGCAAGTGGTGGTTTTCCATATTCTAGCTACTGTGACAATAGCCAGAATTTTAGAATTTTTTCCTGAGATTTTGTTTCATCCAAACCTCTGCCCAAAAGAGTTGTAGATCTTGCCCTGTTCTTGACAGTCTCAAGAAACCAATGTCACTCTGCAAGGGCAGGGGTGAGCGTGAGAGGGAGTCACAGCGAGGGTAGGACAGCGATGGGTCTGTGCCAGCTCCTCTCTGGATGGCCTGGTGGATCCTCCTGGCTGCACTGAAACCCTCTGTGACCAGTGGAGTGCAGCACCTTCATTGCACACCCAGTGCACTCAGCCCAGCTGCTCAGGCACCCTTTAGGAGTGGATTTAGGGTGTGTTGGGGAAACAGTCTGCTCGCAGTTCTGGGCTCCACAGGGCTGCAGGCTGAGTTGTCAGAGCTGGGCGGATCACGGGGAGCAGCGACTGCTGATCGTTAGCACATCCTTGCAGGAGAGAGTCCCACTGGGATGAATTAAGTGAGCCCAGACTTCCCAGGCTGCAGGCAGACTGTGCCAGAATCTTAAATGTAAAATCAAGCCCTGGCCCGTGTTTTTACCTAGAAGAGGAGCACATCCATCTTCCCTGAGGCCCATTAGAGCCTCCTGCTGAACAGCAGACGTTTTTAGAAATGCACATGCTGTCCGAATGTTGTCAGTTAGATCCATCCATCTCTCTGCATTTCCCTGTGGAGCCATATGCCAGGGCCTTGCCCTCCATTGTGCCATGCTGAAGCTACACAGCTGATTCACGTCCCTGTCCCTTCTTCTCCCCACTCTCACCATCAGCCAAGCAGCTCTGTGCCCTTAGTTGCTCTCTCATCTCCTTATCAGGAAGTTTTCTCCTTCCTGAGCATGCAGCAGCTGGGTTTTGGATTTTAGGGGTTTGGCCCCATTCAGCAGCAGGCCTTGGCTTGGCATGGGCAGCCAGCAAGCCTCTGCCTCAGCCTTTGCCACCCTTCTACAGCCCGCACGTCTCCAGCTCCTGCAGCCTTGTGCTCCCTCACCCAGCTGTCATTTCTGAGCGCTGCCATGGCCAGGCATCAAAGAGATTCTGTTTTTATTGGGATTTTAACATTGCAGGTGATGAACAGTATAATACAAACATGTGTTTGGGGAGACAAATTGTCCAATTTGTTGAGCTAATGAATTTAATTAGGATTTATTTGATTTAATTTATCCTTGGTCAGGAAGAACCTGCATCCCCCGGCAGCCGCTCTCAGCACAGCTGCACAATCCAACCCGCAATGCAGACAGATTCCCCTCCTGAGGGATGCACCTCTGGCCAGAAATTCAAGGAGTATTTCAGCCACTTTTCCTGCACAAGGGAACAAGGGGAGGCTGTCACTGGGAGATACTTAACAGCAAGAGCAAGGGGCTCTGTTATAGCCAGCCTGATCCAATAGCTGTCAGCCAGATAGAAATAACCCATGGATCACAGGCAGCGAGGAACAAGGGGCTGGGGGGATGGCTGTCACTGGAACACAGCCAAACTACAGTGGATGTCTCCCCAAAAGGCAGTATTACTCCACTTTTAGTAGTCTCCTGACAAACACTGCTTGGTGTGGCCAACATTACCCAAAAATGGCAACAATTCCTTCTGGCCATATAACATGTGAGCTGCAGGCTGAGGCTGGAGGTCCTTGTTGGAGCAGCTAGGATGCTCCTGCTGCCCTCTGGACACAGCTGGTGGATCAGGGATGCAGCACCCACATCCCTGTGTCTCAGTGTCAGCTGTGCTGGCCAACTCTCCTCTGGCTCTGCCCAGCCCTGCCCCCAGCAGAGGGATCGAGCTCAGGGGCCTGTCCTGGGACCAGGACTGTTTCATGTCTTCCCCAAGGACACAGTGGACTGAGAGCACCCTCAGCAAGCTGGCAGATGACACCAAGCTGAGGTGTTCAGTTGAAATGCCTGAGGGACAGAGTGACACCCAGGGGGACCTGGCCAAGCTCCAGCAGTGGCACATGGGAATCCCACGAGGTTCAACAAGGCCAAGTACAAGGTGCTGCATCTGGGGCAGGGCAACCCCAGTGTTGATCCAGGATGGGGATGGGCAGATGGAGAGCAGCCCTGCAGAGAAGGACTTGGGGATGCTGGGGGATGAGAGGCTGGACAGAACCCAGCCATGTGCACTCACAGCCCAGAAAGCCAAGTGTGTCCTGGGCTGCCCAAAAAGCAGCATGACCAGCAGGTCAAGGGAGGGGATTCTGCCCCTCTGCTCCACTCTGGTCAGGCCCCACCTGCAGTGCTGCCTCCAGCTCTGGGGTCCCCAGCACAGGAAGGACATGGACCTGTTGGAGAGAGTCCAGAGGAGGGCCATGGAGATGATCAGAATGCTGGAGCACCTCTCTGAGGTCAGAGAGTTGGAGGTTTTAGTCTTGAGATGAGAAGGCTCCAGGGAGGCTTTTTAATAGGGCTTGTAGCTATAGACAAGGGGCAGTGGTTTTAAACTGAAAGAGAGTAGATTCAGATTAGATACAAGGAGGAAGGGTTTTATGATGAGGGTGGTGAGGTGTAGGCGTAGGTTCCCATCCCTGGAAATATTCAAGGTTTCCTTGAATGTTGGACATGGCTCTGAGCAACGGATCTAGTTGAAGGTGTCCCTGATGGCCTTTAAATGTCCCTTCCAACTCCTTCTGTGGTGCAGGACCTTTCTCCTACCCTCAATCCTGGCAGACAGGCCCACCAGGTTTCCCAAAGGACCAGCCAGGTGGCCTGAGTGTGCTGCAGGGAGCATGGGTGTCCCACTTGCAGGGCAGTGTGCTGGGGCTGGAGGGCAGAGAGCACACGGTGCTTCTCCGGGGTGAATGGGAGCTTCCCCACACTGTTTTCCCTTCATACGGGTGCTGCTGCTAATGTGCCTGTTGTGGTTTTGGTTTAGATTACATCAACGCACACAACTTCCACCGGCCTGCCACGGCAGGGCACATGGGAAAGAAAGAGAATGGGCTGGTGGGTGGCTCTGCCACTGTCACCGGAGCAGCCGGGGCTTCTGCCACCAGGGCTTCGGACTCGGAGCTCATCCGCTTCTGCTACCTGCACATGCGAGAGCAGAGGAAGGAAAGAGAGAGCGGGACGGATATCAATGAAAACCTGATTTTTTTTGAGGAAACTCGTCCCAGGACCAAATCTGACCCCACTTCCAAAAGCTCTGGCCAAGGCTACAATGGGGCAGCTAAGGAGTACGACCCGGACGGCCTTGAGCAAGACAGGCACACGAGCAGGGCCAGGGCACACACCATAGACACCCACCTGCGCAGCGACGCCTCCCACTTCTACTGTGAGTCCTGCCAGGCCAAGATCAGGGGCCGGCTGGCCTCGGGCACGGGGGGCAAGCCTGGCAGCACCCGTGACAACATGGTGGACTTGATGTCGCTTCCCCCTCCCGGGAATGACGAGGAAGAAGACGAGACGACATCCCTGCTCCCCGCCATCGCCGCCCCCCCGCCTGGCTTCCGAGACAACAGCTCCGACGAGGACGACCCCAAGCGCCGGGCAGCTGCCCAGAGCCAGGAGCAGGGCCGGCACCTCTGCGGCATCCTCTACGACGAGATCCCCGTCACTCTGATTGACAACGTGCAGCCACGGACCGTCCGAGACCATGCCCAAGAACTGGATGATGCCCTGGTGTCCACCCTGCAGGCGCTGGAAGCCCTGGCTGCTTCGGAGGATTGTCCACATCCCCCACCACAGCAGACAGCAGGTATTTTTGTGGCTGTGACTCCCTTTTTTTGCTATAGCCTTTCTTTCCTACTGTACATCCTTCCCTTTAGTCTCCTCCCATCCTATAAGTGACTGTGAAGCAGCTTCTAGTAAAAACTAAGTTGTGGCAGCAGGCTGTAGCAGGAGCAGCCAAGCTGCTGCTCAGAAGATTTCTAAGAAGGTGAGGTGGGACTCCCCTCCCAGACAGTGGCTGAAGGAGTCTCTTTGTTATCCCATATTGCCATATGCCACGATGCTGGGGCGAGTCTCTAACCAACCAGTACTGTGAGCATGAGTTCCTCCCCACTGTGACCCCTCTCAGCTGGGACCTTTGGCCATCGGTCTTTGCAGGTTCCCACCCAGGTTTTGCAGTGTGTGAGCCCTTCACAAGGCAAATCTGCTGCCAGATGGGTGACTCAGGGACCAGCCTGCTGGCAGCACAGTCCTTTGTCCCTCTTCCCACCTTGGTTGACTTACTCACTATGGCAGAGTACCTGTTGCCCAATTTTCCTTCTTGTGCCAGACCCATCCCTATAGCTCTGCTACCACCAACAATGGAAAGCTTCACAGGATCTTTTCCTGGGCCAGAAGCTTTTGCTGAATTGAGCTGTTAAGCCAGCTCAGTGCTGACAAAGTGATTTCCCTTACAAACCTTAACTCTTAGTTGTGAGAAGTCACAGAAGTTTCTTCAATGTGCCCTGCATTCTGGGGACCCTCCTGCCACAAGGAGTTCCCCTCTCCTCCACACAGCTCTGTGGTGTGAGGGTTGTTGTGGGGTTTTCTTTGTGTCCCTTCTCAGGTCTTATTGTCCTGGCTGCCATCACTCCTGAGTCATCCTTGGACTCTGGCCACGAAACGAACTCCTCAGAGCTGACCGATGTCTCAGAGATGGTCTCTGCTATGAAGCAGCATCAGAACGCAGCCTACTTCCTCACCCAACACATCAACAAAGAAAACCTCCTGGCCAGGAAGGACCTGCCTTTCCGAATCCAGAGCTGTGCTGCCCAGGCTGTTCTCACCTCACCCTACCCCCTGAGCCACCAGGACCCGAGCCCTTCACTGAAGCCAGCCTTCTCTACCCAAAGTCCCAGCCTTACCAACTGCAAGAGCAAGCAGGAGCAGCAGCCCGGAGAGCGGAGCTGCACCTCGGCTGCCCAGCCGGGACCGAGCCCCCAGCTTAGTGAGCAGAGCAAGGGGGCTGCAGTGCCAAGCTCTGAGTGTAAAGCTGCAGGTCACACAAAAGCTGCCTTTGAGGTGTCTCTGCATGCCACAGCAGCCCCGAGCAGAGAACAGGCACAGGATCTGCAAGAGAAGATGCCAAAAGAGGTGCAGCCGAGCTCCAAGCTGCTCCTGGATCAGAAAAGCAGTGTAACTCCAGCCACCGTTTCAGCTGCTCTGCAGCAGGTGGCAAATGCAAAAGCCTCAGCTCCCCAAGTGGTATCAGCCTTAAAAGAAGACCAGAACATGAATGGTACCAGCAGCTGTGCACCAGCCAGCAGCAAGCCTTTGACACTTAAAGGAGGTCAACAATCTGCAGAGACATTATGCAACTGTCAGCAGCAGCAGCAGCAAGTCTCTCTGCAGCAGCACTGTGAAGTTTCTCCAAGTCCTAAGGAAGCTCCTGGCAGTCAGGCTGAAGCTTTCCACCTCGCCTTAGCAGGCGAGGAAATTATGTCCAGTAAGACTTTTGCCTCTAAAAGCTACCAGCAAAAAGTGAGTAGAGATGCTCCAGGAAAAGCTGCAAGTGGAGAGACAGGTCAGAAGGCAGGTGGGGAAGCCACAAGCCTCGTCTTGCAGAAACACACAGCTCCTTCAAACCAAGGACAGAAAATGCAACAGGAAAGCTCAGCCAAAATCTTAAAAGCTGAGAGCAGCAATGTGCACTCTCCATCACCTGGTAGCACTTTCAGGAGCACCAGTGAGGAAGCCAAAGGGCCAGTCCAGCTAATGCCCAGATCCGAGAGCCTGCAGATTAGCACTGTGCCTTCCAAAAAAGTAGAAAAAGTCCTGGAGGTAACCCAACAAGATGCTGATGTCCCAGCTAAACCCAAAGCCCCAAAAGCTCCCTTCAGGCTTAGGAACCTGTTCTCTGCAACGTTTCCCACCCGGCTGAAGAAGGAGACGGACGAGCGGCAGGCCCAGCTGCAGAAGGTGAAGCAGTATGAGCTGGAATTCCTTGAAGAGCTGCTCAAGCCAAAGAGCAAAGGTGACCTCCCACCACAGGAGTATCTGCACCCACCTGCCCCTGGGCGCTGCAGCTGCCAGCTGAGGAGCAGTCCTGTGCAAAAAGTCCCAGGGATGTCCAGGGAACAAAGGCGTAGCTGTGACTGCAAGCGGATTTGCAGGGGAATGAGGCCACCTCCCAACCAGCTGGTGATACCAGAACTGGAGAGGCGAGGCAGGGATAAAGTTGCAGAAGACCAGAAGCAGGTAGAAGCCATTAGGCTGACCAGCATGAGCAGCCCTTCCAAAGGCAAACGGATACGATCCACAAGTTTAGAGTCCAGAGAGAACCGGTCAGATCCAGAGAACGGCATGTCCTGTTTGACAACGTGCGCCTCCCGAGGGGAGTGCATGGGCGCACCCCACTACAGGAAGCTCTTGCGTCGCTACAGTGTCAGTGAGATAGATAAGACTGATAGGACATCCCTGTCCTCTGATGTCTACCAGAACATCTACACAACCAAGCAGAAAGGCCCCCAGAAAGAGCCTGAGCCCAGCATCCTCTGTCCTGTTCTGAAGAGCAAAATCCAGGAAGCCTCTGGAGTGGCTGACCCCTCCTACGTCCAGATAGCACAGGACAAAAAGAACCAGAAGGGTTCAGCAGTGTTCTCTGTCCAGGAGGAGATGTATCCAAGTCCCGCTGAGCTGCAGGATGAAGACATGGAGGATGAGAAGTGCTGCTCCATCCGGTACTGCTTCTACTACAGAAAATGCGATGTTGCAGATGATGGGAGCGAGAAGGATGAGCTGTCCTATTCCATCCCCATGCAGATACTCCCGGGAATGAAGCTGGACAATCAGATGGTCCCAGTCATGAGCAGGACTCTTCAGGTCCTAGACGCGACAGCCTGCAGCAGTCCCAATGAGAGCCAGACCCAGGAAATAGATTTAAGGACCTCTAGTTTCGAGGGGAGCTTGGCAAAGATCAACACCCTCCGAGGCCACGCCTACAGCTTTCCCAACGGGTTTCTGCAGGTGCAGCTGGACACCAACGAGCTCCTGACCATCCTGAGGCAGTGTGTGCTGAGCCCTGAGGTGCGGGACTGCAAACCCTACATCTCCCAGCTGGCTGAGTACAAGCAGGAGCTGGCCCTCAAGTTCAAGGAGTTCCGTGCGTCGTGCCGCCGCGTGGCCGCCGTCGACAAGAGCCCCACGCACATGCTGTCCGCCATCACGAGCAGCTTCCAGGTGCTAAGCAGCCTCATCGAGACCTTTGTGAGGCTGGTGTACGTCGTGCGCTCGGAGTCCCAGCGCCAAGAGCTGCTGACGAAGGTGGAGGAGGTGGTGAGAAACTACACCTTCCTCCTGAAGGCTGCCGAGGAGTCCACAGCCAGAACGCTGAGCCACCAGCAGACTGTGGAGCAGCTCGCCCGCCAGTCAGCCACGGTCACCACTGTCATGAGCACTCTCACACGCTCCCTGAAGACGTTGATCAATAAGTAAAGCCAGCTGTGAAGACCAACAAGGCAGTGTGTGCTAGGCCGTGCTCTCAAATCCCACAGGTCTGGTGAGGATGTGATGTCTGCAGGCCCACGCTTACCGGGGTTTGCGATAGCCAAGACACTCTTTGATCTCTGCAGAACGGATGGTTGTGTTGGTGATGGGTTTGAAGGGTGAATTCGTGCCCTGTCACAAGCAGTGCAATCAGCTGGTCAAGGGGCTCAAGCAGCTTCTCTGCTTGTTCTCCCACACTGGCTTGTTGGTGACAGTGCGTGGGAGATACGAGCACCCCATCTCCACACCAATGTGGTTCCACGGGGTTCTGGGCCTTGCTCATGCAGACCTTTGTCACAGTTTGTGGTGGGCCAGTCAGCTATCAGGAGCTGAGCTGAAATCTCCTGGCTTCAATTGGGCAGTCTGGAGCCAAGCCAGTGTCTTGCCACGTAAACAACCCTTCTGCCTCCAGGATCTTCCTGGCCCACAAAAACAACGTAATTAGCAGCAGAAAGGATCTCTGGGGTGCAAGTCCCTGCTGCTGTGCTAGGGCTTGGGAAGTAGTCCTAGCATGGGCAGGTTGCTATAATCCTGGGGCAGAGCTAGGGCACCCTACTGGGCTCTACTCTCACAGCTTAGGCCCCAGTGCTCTAGTCCTGAGCACGGGCACTGCCTGTGCCAAAGGCAAGGGCTTAATGCCTGTGAGTGGGGAAATCCAGGGAGCTACAGGACTGTCAGTCCAGCCTTGGACTTGCTCCATACTGAGAAAGTCATGGAGCAGATGATCTGGAGTGCCATCACATGGCACATACAGGACTAGGGGATCAGGCCCAGCCAGCACAGGGGAAAGGCAGGAGCTGCCTGACCAGCCTGGCCTCCTTCTGTGACAGGGTTACTCTGTGGGTGAAGGAAAGGCTGTGGATGCTGCCTGCCTAGATTTTAGTAAAGCCGTTGACACTGTGTTCTTCAGCATTCTCCTGGAGAAACTGGATGGATGGATGGATGGATGGATGGATGGATGGATGGATGGATGGAGGGGCCCCAGAAAGTGGTGGGGAATGGAGTTAAATCCAGCTGGGGCCATCACCAGTGGTGTTCCCCAGGGCTCAGTGCTGGGGACTGTCCTGTTTAGTATCTTTCGAGGACATCCTCAGTCAGATGCCACCAGTTTGGGTGGGAGTGCTGTGCTGGAGGGCAGGAAGGCTCTGCAGAGGGATCTGGACAGGCTGGGTCCATGGGCTGAGGCCAGTTGTGTGAGGGTCAGCCCTCAGGTCCTGCCCTTGGGTCACAACAACCCCTGCAGCTCCAGGCTGGGGCAGAGGAGCTGGAAAGTGCCTGGTGGGAAAGGTCCTGGGGTGCTGGTCAACAGGAGCCAGGTGTGCCCAGGTGGGCAAGAGGCCACTGGCACCTGGCCTGTCCCAGCCATGGTGTGGCAGCAGGACCAGGACAGTGACTGTCCTCGAGTGAGCACTGGTGAGGCCACTCCTCAAATCCTGTGTCCAGCTCTGGGCCCCTCACAACAAGAAAGACACTGAGGGGCTGGAGCATGTCCTGAGAAGGGAACAGAGCTGGGGAAGGGTCTGGAACACAAGCCTGATGAGGAACAGCTGAGGGAGCTGGGAAAAGGACTCAGCCTGGAGAAAAGAAGGCTCAGGGGGACCTTCTGGCTCTGCACAGCTCCCTGACAGGAGGCAGCAGCCAGGTGGGGATCAGTCTTTTCCCCCAGGTAGCAAGTGACAGGATGAGAGAGCTTCATGTTGTGCCGGGGGAAGTTTAGATTGGATGCAAGAAAAAGTTCTTCACTGATGGTGGTCAGGTTTTGGAACAGGCTGCCTAGGGAAGTGGCGGAGTCACCATCCCTGGAGGCGTTTAGAAGACCTTTAGTTGTGGCATTTGGGGACATGGTTTAGTGATGGGCTTGGCAGTGCTGGGGGAATGGTTGGACTCAATAATATTAGAGGTCTTTTCCAACCAAAACAATTCTGTGTTCCTCTTCTGGATGGCTGAATCCATGCTAGAGACCCTGCAAGGAACCCAGATTGATTGACCTTTGATCACTGCAAGCCAGAAGGTGGGCTAGCAGCTGAGGGGAGACCACTTTCACACCATTCTCCAGAGGTCAGGTTCATCCCCCAAGGCTCAGCCCAAACCCTCTCCTATTTCTTTTCACTGTGACCATCAGAGAGGAGCCCTGGATCAGCTTTGACTGTGAGCCAGGCAGGGGCTGCCCTCCTTGCCAGGGTGTTGGGGTTCTTTTTCTGTCTTCACCAGGCTGACTGCCATAAGAAGCATTATTTAGTTCTCTGAGGTGGTTATTTACTTGGATTTGGGGTTTTTTGATTGTTTTGGGCTTTTTGTTTTCACTTCTAGGTGAATGGCAAATGATCCCTACTTGTGTTCCTTCCCACGCCAAGGTTCCCCTCCTCCTCCCGGTCTAGTAATAGACATAATCCATGAGACAGCCTTAACTGGTGTTTCCCTGCAGCCACCCACCCTCCAAAAGAGAGCAAGGAGAGAAATGCAAGGTCACACATAGCATTGCCCTCACCCTGCCAGCCCCTGCAGCTCCTGTCCCGCCGGGATCCCGGTGCCTGTCCCCGCCACACCCCTCAGCTGGGCAGGAGCTCACGGCACCGGCCTCACAGGCTCAGGGCAGCTGTCCAACCCAGCCCTGGGGGATGATCAGGGATCTCCGTGCGAGCACTCGCTTCCCATCTCTGTTATTTTTGATAAATATGCACATTCGAAATGTCTCGTTCTTCCATAGGAGCTATGGAAATGCACAAATGTGCTTTTAACGTGCGCGTCCTTGGAGTGCAATAACCTCCCCTGGCCCACGGCTGTCAGCAAGGCACAGAGGACCCTGCTGTGGGGACAGCCTCCTGAGCTCAACAACCATGTAGCAAATATCCAGTGGAAGAGCCAAGTGGGACTTCAGTCCATGGTGGGCAAGGCCTGTTACAGTGCTGAAGGCTGACAGGGAGACGTGTTTTCCTTTTCCCTGGGAATTACCTAGTATGAAACTCTGAGTTTCTTCAAAGCTCCTCGTTATGCCTATATCATTCCTCCATAAATCTCTCAGTCTAATACAGAGGAAAATTTTTTTATTGTCTGTATATAGTATATATAAATAAAAAATATATGTTATATCTATATACAAATTTATGTCTTGTTTTACAAACAAGAAAGATTAAATATATTAATCTTAATATCCAAACTAGCATTTGTGTCGTTTTTTAAGAAGTTTGTGGAAATGTACAAGACACTGTAAGCAGAACCTGGTTTTGTTGCTATAGAAATGCAGGTATCACAGACAGGTTTGAAATTAACTGTTTGACTTGCCAAGGTCACTTTGGTTTTGCTAATGGCTGTTCTGGTTTAATTCTTCCCCAGAACAGGAAGGCAGCAGCAGTCACCTCTTCAGCTGGCACTGGGCACTGTGGCTGTGCTGGGACACCCTCCTGCCCTAAAGCTGGGGAGAAAGGGGTGATTTAGCAAAGCCCTGCCTGATCCCTTTCAGGTGAGCCAAGGTGAGCACCCACTGACCAGCTCCAGTCTGTGTTTTCACCCAAGCCTTTCCTGGCTCTTCTGCCTGGGAAGAGGTGACAGTGTGGACCTGCCATCAGTGGCCTGATGGCTCTGCTGCCCTCTGGGACTGCTCTGGTGTCTGCAGGAGAAAGCCCAGCAAAGCAGAATGCCAGACCTGGGGAGAGTTCTGAGCCAGGCAAACAACTTCCTAGCTACAGAAGGTATGCAATGTACACGTTTTTGCCTGGCACCATGAACTGCTCTCTCCGTTTATCAAGGAGGAAGGCGTTGATGTGTGTTCCTTCTATACGCCCCAAAGCCTCCAGGAATTATAAAAGCCAAGTCTAATAAGGATCCAACACAAAAAAAACCCCTGTAGGAACTGGGTCATTCTCTATACGGGGGTTGAATGTGTTGTCTAAAGTAAAGGAGGCAGCACTTGAGACTCACACACATCCTCTGTGCCTCCAGGCTCGTTATTTTAATCTGCATCACACCATTTCCCATGCTGAACTAACGATGACACTGAATGGGACAAAACCCACCTATTTATAAGGCTGGATATGGATCAAAACCATGGAAAAGCCAAGAGGTTTTCTAACACCCCCCAGAGCCTGAAAATGTTACTGACAGCAGGCAGTTTAATCAGCGATTTCAGACTCGGTGCTTAGTACCATCTAGAGGGCGAGAAGCACACCATCAGAATGGTGTTATTTGTACAGGGATATTATCCAGGAGCAGCAGATGTCCCTCTGTGAACAGAGGAGCTGGACTGGTACATAGCCTGGAGGATGACATTGCTGTACTCCTCTCTTAGCTCCTTGCACTTGTTGGGGACTTATAAATACTCTCAAAGGAAATGATCCAGGTAAAACGTTCTTGTTAATGGTTCTGAATCACAGCTATTTCAAAAAAATGCATCTCAGTAACACAGCACAGAGAATTAGAAGTATTTTTACTCCCCCAAATCTAGTTCCCATTTCACTGCTCATCTAGTTTATCTCACTGCAGACTGCCTGGTTCTCATTTAGCACCAACAGTTCTTCACCTCAAAGCCACTGTGCCCCAGGAAGTCAAAGCAAGTTAAAATACTCTGTGATAAACCAATTTTTCTGCATCTTCTCCCACCAGAGCAATCTGCTTGAGCGTGACAGATTGTGTTTGGTGCCCTTCAGCACCTTCTCAGGGCAAAGCCAGCAGTACCTGCCCTTCTCACAATGCCTTCACCCCGAGTGTTTTGCTGTAGCCTCACAGCTGGTGCCATTTCCCTCCAGCACCTTCCCAGCTCCCGGGCTCAGCCACAGCAAACACTCCTGGCCATCTGATGTCCCTGTTCCCTGCCTTAATTTCCTCTAATCTATGTCTACTCTCAAGGAATTCTCACCAAGGCTCTATCAGTGACCTATGGATAGAAAAGGAACAAAATTTAGGTCACTGCTGGTCCCTCCAATGCTCAGGAGACCAACAGAAGACCTGGTGTGCTGGTTTTAGTTGGGGTGGGGTTAATTTCCTTCACAGCAGCTGCTGTGGGGCTGGGTTTGGTTTTGTGCTGGAAACAGGGCTGATATCCCAGGGGTGTTTGAGTTATCACTGAGCAGGGATCACACACAGCCAGGGCCTGTCCTGCTCCTCACCCTCACCAGTGAGCACCTGGGGGCACAAGGAGCTGGGGACACAGCCAGGACAGCTGGTCCCAGCTGACCCCAGGGATGTCCCAGGCCTCATGGCATCACCCTCAGCACAGAAAGCTGGGGGAGAAGGAGGAAGGGGGGACATTCTGAGTTTGTCTCCCCAAGTCACCGTGGCAGTGATGGAGCCCTGCCTTCCTGGAACACCTGCCTGCCAAGGGAGGCAGGGGATGAATTCCCTGTTTAGCTTTGCTTGCTTGTGCAGCTTTTGCTTTATCTGTTCAGCTGTGTGGTGCTGCTTTGCCAGCTGAGGTTAAACCTCACTACCTGGCTGTCAGGGGTTAAAGTGTCAAAGGCAGAGGCTGGAAAATCAGCAGGCCTCAAGCAGCAGTCTCAAGTTAGGTTTTGTGTCTCCATGAACTTTGCTGGTCATTGTCAGCTGGAGACAACAACTGGGCACCATGGCCGAGAGCACTTTGAACTCTAATCCCCGTGGCGGAGCAGCCGCATTCTCCTGTCGGGATTTCCGTCCTCTCCAAGGTCTTGGCAACACTACACAGGACTTGCAGGAGCCCCAGATACAACAGCAGAGCCAGCTGAATAGCTGGGACCCACTGCTGCTTTCATCATGCCCAAGGGAGCTGACAGTCAAATGGAAGTGAGTAATGTCTAAATTTGCTCCTCATTTAAAGCACAGTGTCTGGATTCCTGTGTGAAATATCCCAACAAGTTCCTCACGTGGGCAGTCACAGTGGGGCTGGGCAGGACACCTATGGCCTTCTGTGGACATGGGGGAAGCCTGCCAGGGAGCACAGTCATCTCAGCCTATCTACAGCACCCAAACATGCCTAATATACACAAAAACAGTCTGTACACTTGATAGGAAAATTTTCCAAAGGTTTTTGTGTCGTGTTATGTAATTCCATGTCAGGGCACGAGCAGACACCTCATCCCACTGCAGCTGCTGCACAGCCTCCCAGGCCAGCTGAGATGGTGCTCCTTGCTGTCACCTGTCCCCCACACCCAGAATGGATGGAGTGGGGGTTCTGCAGCTGGAATACTAAAGTTATATTAAGTTATTAAAATATTAAGTTATTAAAAAGCAAACACACCATGCCCAAAGTGGCAGAAATGCCAGTGCTGTCCCTCTAAGGTTTGTTGCCCGTGCCAAGGGCTGGTGAGAAGATGAAAGGGCTGGGAACGTGCACTAGGTCAGGACACTTTAAAATGCTTTACTAAATCCCACTTTCGAAAAGCATCTTGGAAATACTCCTAAATCTAATGAATATTCGCCTCTTCCTAAAGCAAGACGGCTCATTCCTCATCATTCTACCTGGGCTCCTTAGTGAGACACAGTAAAAACGCTGAGTGGGAAGATCAGGAACACACAGGGAACGAGTCAGGAGCCCTTAAAAACGATCTCTAAGTCTGTATTGGTTCCCGTGGGAAGTTAGCAACACCATTTATTTCCCAGAATTTTCGCCTTTTCCTGATAAAGGGTGCGCTTTTCCTTGGTGGGTGTGGTCCAGCGATGTCCTGTGTAACTCTGGTAATATTTACAGTGCTAAGGGTGAGCAGCATTCCTAAATTTCCCCCCTCTCCGCCAGCCTCTCCTCTCCTTCTGCCCTCATGTCAGTCTCTCAGCCCTTTTGGTATCACCTTTCAGCTTCCCTCCCCTTTTAACCTCTACTTTTCAGCCTTCCAACCTTCTTGGCATTATTTTTTTTTTCTCAGCCTCTGCTTTCCTATCCATCCTCCCACTCTTCCTCTACCTCTACTTTTCTTTACTTTTTTTTGACCTCCAATTTTTTCCCGGCTCGTACTTTCAGCCACCAAGGCACAAGGGCAGAGCCCGGTGTTATTTCCATCAAGTGCCATTCATTAACAGAACCAGCTGTGAGGCAGTGAAGTCACAAGGCAACAGAAAGAAATAACAACCCTCAGCGACAGGCTTTTTGCATGAAAATGTGCTCTTGACTAGTGGCTGGTGGTAATTGAGTGGCAATTGTATGCAGGAAAGTGCCAAGAGGGGGACCAGGGCCACTTGTCTTGATTGACATGGCCGTGAAATTTGATGCTGTTAATGTGCTGCTTGAAACTTCCTGGGAAATTCATTCTCAGCTTGTGACACGCAAAGGTATTTCTGATTAATTGCACCTCCTTCGAATCAGGTAAGTAAAAAGATTTACAGGTAAGTAAAAGATTTTTTACAGGTAAGCAAAAAAGATTTTTTGGCTGTGTGTTTTCAGGTTCTCCTTAGTTGGACAGTAATTTAATTCACAGTTTTCAGAACTTGATGGAACACAGCACCTCAGGCTATGAGCTCGTCCCTTCTGCTTGTCCAGGCCAGCTTGTGCTTGTCCATACTGTAAACTACAGGAAAATCAAATAAAATCCTTTAGACTGAAAGTAAATAATTCAATTTATTGTATTTTGCTTTCGGAATGAGGCTCACCAGCTGCAGTGAGGTGCTTTAATTCTGAGTAAGGCCATCCACACGAGAGCTGAGACACTCCAGTGCGCTTTCATGATCTGTGATCATTTCCCTGAGCATCCTTTGACAGAAAACCTGACTCCCACGCCAATGCCAGTTGGTTTTCAATGGATGCAACCACACAGCCTCTCCTTTCATCCCCAGAACCAGATGAACCTCTCACTCTTCAAAGCTGCTTCTCCTTGTCCCTGCATGGCAAAGCAGGCTGCTCCTAGACGGGCTGTGGCTGAGGAACCTCCTGAGCGAGTTTTTGGCTTTGTTTGACTCAGACTTCGGTGCATTAAGAGCTTCTCCTTAAGCAGATCCCT
The DNA here is from genome assembly GCA_013397155.1 of Irena cyanogastra. Lineage (NCBI taxonomy): Eukaryota > Metazoa > Chordata > Aves > Passeriformes > Irenidae > Irena > Irena cyanogastra. The sequence goes on along the minus strand of VWZV01009597.1, from coordinate 277,158 downwards.
GAGGTTATCCTGCTCCGAGAGCCTGGGGAGTCGTTAGTGGAGATGGACTTTTGTCCTCAGGAACAAAGCGCTGGCTAATCTACAAATCTACAAAGGCACGGTGGAGGCTGAAATACTGGGGGAAGCAGGTGGGTGTGAAAACACACCTGGCCGCCAGCTCAGAAAAGGGGGGGAAAAATATCTTTGATTTTACACATAACAGGTTGGCACTTCCTGGGTTTTAGGATTAAGGATTTAATTCTTTTTTTTTTTGGTCTGATTTTTCACTCTTCCAAATCGCATCTCTGTGATGCCAGCAGGAACCTGGTAGGAAAGCTACTTCCAAAGGGTTGTGTGGGGAAGCCCAGGCAGGGCTCATCAATGAGAGGCAGAATTTGCATGTTTAAATATTCCCTCTGCTGCCTTCAGCCTCAGGGTCCCGCTGCCTGGCTCACGAATAAACTGAGGTGTTTCTGTTTTCTGGGCCTGGGATGCTGGGGCACAGAAAATTCTCATTCTGTATTCAACAACATGGAATGTAAAACAATGAGTGAAGCAAATACTTCAAAACCAAAGTGTGCCCCAGATCAAAGGCCTGGAGTCAGCAGTGAATGGCTGCAGTCATGTGGATTTGGGGCAAAAATGTGTCTGCTGGAAATTTGGGAGGTATCCTCAAATTCCATCACTTGAACCATCAGATAGCCACTCCAGTGAAGTTTTCTTCACTGCTAAGATTAATTTTGTTTGTGAAGATGGTTGCTTTTTAAGATGAGCAGTGATTAGCAAGAAATGAGAAGCAAAGGGCTGTGCTCTTCCTTCCCCATTCCCTGGATTTGTTGTCTGTCACAGCAGCTCAAAGCTGCTACAGCTACACCAGAATAATCAAAATTACCAATATTAATATTCCAGTTCCATCAATGCAAAGCATGGGAATCAAAATCTATTTTAATGCAGATGAATTACAAATTTAATGGCACTGCACAAAGTGTTATAGCAAACCTCCTCCAAGTACACCATTGCAGTCATTAATTTATGGGCTTTTGGGGATAGTGGCCCTAGCAATTGAGGCCAGGAGAGTTTTAAGAAACTAAAGAAAACATGGCCAGCCTCACCCCCCCTTGATTGTGGATGATTTCTTCTAGTCGAGTTCCCAAGGACTCGAAGCAAATCAATGTCAAATTCACTGCAGCTTATTGTCTCTCAGAAATTCAGGTAACATGAGCAGGAATTGCACAAATGGATGAAAATTCTAAAGGAGGTGGCTCATCTTATCTGTCTGTGGCTCATCTTTTATATATATTTTTGTATATCTATATAAATATATCAGTCTTCCTCCTTCACTTTGTGGGGAAAATAACAAGCACAGACAGGGAGTGCAGAGTCACTGGCTTGGTGTCATCATTACCTTGGGCTTGCTGGCGTTGTGTGTCTGACAGAAACACAGAAATGTGAGCAATTATCAATTCCTGCATTGTCTGGGATGAACCACAGGGCCTTTTCATTTCAAAGGGGTTTATAATAATATATACAAGCTAAAATGTCAGTATCATTTCCTTCAAAGCAGTGAAAGGTAATTTGAGATAATTAAGTCTTAGAAAAAGGACAGGACTATATTGGCCTATTAACAACCGGAGAATGGATCAGAAATTCAGAACGAGAATAAATCACTATAAAAATCACGTTGGTGGGATTCTTGGGGGTGTCCTGTGCAGGGCTAGGAGTCAGGACTTTGTGATTCCCTCACAACCCAGGATATTCTGTGATTCAGTGACATCCAGGTTTAAAGGTTAACAATCCAGGCTTAAAGGTAAAAAAGCCCTTAAGCACAATGTTTAATTTCGCTAAAGATAAATTAATGTGCATAATGCGGTCACGTACAAACTGGTAATTTACACAAGACTGATTTGGTATTAACCTATAGTTAGTTATATATATAATTATATATGACAGCTATATACACACACATATGTGTATCTATATGTATCAGATATATATACACACATATATGTATCTATATGTATCAATATATAATTTGGTGCGGAATTGGGTACAAAATCCCGGCTACAAACGCAAAAACCGCTCAGGAATTAATCAGCCTGTTAAAATAAAATAGCCCCCACGCGGGTCGCAGCCCTGCTCCAAAACCAAAACAGCCCTTGGAGGGCACGGCCGGCAGCCCGGCCGGCCGGTGCCCGTCCCGGGGCTCGAGGTGCCGCAGCGGGCCCGCTGCCACCCGGTGTCANNAGGGCCGGCCGCGCGCTCCGGCCGCCGCCGCGCTGGCCAATCGCAGCTCAGGCCGCCAGACAGCGACCAATCGCACACCGCTCGCTGCCCTCGGCCCCGCCCCCAGGTGGAGGCCGCGCGAACATCCCCTCGCCCTCAAGGGGAAGGAGAGGCCCCAAGCCGCGCCCACTATGGCCGCGCCGGTGAGCGGGACCCGGCCCCCTGCGGCTGCACATCCAATGGGAAGCGAGGGGCGTGTCCTCGGAGCTATAAAGGGTAGGCGCGGCAGGCGGGAAGGGGTAAGATGGCGGCGTAGAGGCGGCCAGTGTGACCTGTACCCACCGTGCCGCGTCCTCGCAGGAGGCGGGCGGGTCCCCGCGCGGCAGCCGCGGGCGCTGCGTGGCGGAGCGACGAGGAGGAGGAGAAAAAGGGCGCCGGTGCCGCAGCCGCCGCCATGCCCAACATCAAGATCTTCAGCGGTAGTTCGCATCAGGACCTGTCCCAGAAGATCGCCGACCGCTTGGGCCTGGAGCTAGGCAAGGTGGTCACCAAGAAGTTCAGCAATCAGGAAACATGGTGAGGCGGGGCGGGGCGCGGCCGCACTACAGCTCCCGGCAGGCCGCGCGGCGCTGCGGCGCTGGGTACCGCGCGGCGTCCGCGCGGGGGGCGGTGGGGGTTGCAGTTCCGGGGGCCGTGCGGTCGGGCCCGGCTGCGGAGCTGCGCTCGGAGACATCCCGGGAGCGCTTCCGCCGGGCCCCTGTTGTCCCGGAGCCCTTGGGTGCATCGCGCGCGTCCCCCCGGGCAGAGCCGGGTCTCGGTGCGGGACGAGGCCGGGCCGTGGTGCGTTTTGGGAGCCATGTGCGGCCCCGGCCGTGTCTCCAGCGGCCCCCGCCTCATGGCGCGGGCCCCACGCGGGCTTCCACCCCCGCGTGTAGGGCTTCCCCCGCACCCGGGCCCGCGCGGCTCCTGAACTTAAAGGGTTTGTGTGACCTGGCCGCTGTGGCAAGTATTGGAGCGGTGGAATTCGCCAGCCAGATCTTGCCCCCTCCACCCCAAAGGCGCGAGCTGATGGGACGGCGCATCTCGGAGTTACACCTACACTGATTAGGCTTTTCGATGCTTAAATCTAAACTCTGATGACTTGAGGCTTGATAATTTTGCGTTTAGCATGTAGCTGGTATCTTTAAACTTCTCTGAGGAGCTTCAGAGTCTTAGAAAGTATTGATAGAATTCTTAAGGAAAGAGAAGAAGCTCACACCTCCGTGCATCCCACGGTGCATTTGCAGTCACGCAGTCTGTTTCCCTCAAAACCTAACATTTGCCTTGTCTTATGTATCTATGCTTTAAAAATCTTGCTGCCATCCTACGGTAAAGCTAAAAAGAAGGTTGAAAGTTGTTCAGAGCTCCCTAAGCTTGCTTTAGAGGATACACTAACCGTGTATACACCACAGAGTATTCTACAAAGAACTTTGATTGCTCCAACCCACTCCTTCTGGAAACAGTATTTTTTTTTCCCCACGAAATCCAGGATGTATGTGTGACGTACAATATTACGTTTCTCTTGCCATGGGTATTGATTGTGAAACCTCAGAGGTAGTACAAAGAATTGTCGAGGAGTTATAAAAAGTTCTGTTTGATTTACAGCCCTTGCGCTGTTCGCATTGTTCTTTATTAATTGCTCTTACCCACCTAGTTGGCTGGCCAGCAGGTTTCTATGTCAGTATGTGACTGGAAGACTTAAAAAACATCTTATTTACCCCAATAAACTGACAGCAGGTGGTTCCCCAAAAGAGTAAGACCGTTTCAACAGAACAATTAATAGACTTTTTTTGTACCATAAATGTCTTAAATCACCCTAATATTGGAGATGACACCTGGGTGCTCACTGCTGATAATCAGACAGTTCTCCAGCAGAGAGTTCTCGTTGACAGAAGTTCTCCATGAGAGATGGATGCATCCTGTAAGTCAGTGGGCAGTAAGGATGACAGCAGCTCGCTGATGGATATTGAGCAGGAAGACTATAAATAGATCACAGTCATCAAAAAAAGTTTGAAGAAGAGATCAGAAAGGTCAGAGAAGGAAATATTAGAATTAAAACTCTACCCTGAGGGGCTCTATAAGTGAAGTGGTTTCTTTCCCACTCTGGTGCAGGTGTCTCCATATGTGCACTGGAGCTGACATTTTGCTGCTGGCAAACAGGACCTTTGGCTTGTATTCAGGCCCTTCATCAGCAGGGATTAGTGTGCACTGCATCCAGGAGAAAATTAACCCCAGAAGCCCTTCCAGAGTGAAGGGCTGGTGTGCTTCTCTGCTGGAGCCACTGAATGGCTGTTATGACTCTCAATCTGATTATTGGCTGCAGTGTTGCTTTGGTAGCAGTTTGACCCCACTCTGGCTGGTGGCTGGCCATGGTCCTTGCTCCTTTGTACACTGCTGCTTTTAGAGGTGGCTGTGCTTGTGATTCCAGGGGAACAAGGCCTGCTCTGGGGTATTTACATGCCGAGTTTTTGTTGAGATCAGGAGTACAGGCTGAGTGCTTTTAGCCTGACTTGCTAGACCATTAAATCTGATCAGTGAGCACTGTAAAATAAATTAGCAAATGAGCAAATAAACAGCAGTGTTCCTGCTCAACAGTCTTGATTGTATGGCACTGTCACCCACAGACCCTTGGGGATGCAGTGCCTTGGTTGCTCTGCAGGCACAGGTAATGGCTGTGCTTTAATTTGTGTTTGGCTACAACTCTATTCTCATCTGTTTCCAGTGTGGAAATAGGCGAGAGTGTCCGTGGGGAGGACGTCTACATTGTGCAGAGTGGCTGTGGGGAAATCAATGACAATCTGATGGAGCTCCTCATCATGATAAATGCCTGTAAGATTGCCTCAGCCAGCAGAGTCACAGCTGTCATCCCCTGCTTCCCTTACGCCCGGCAGGACAAAAAGGACAAGGTAAGGGATGTGGTAAAGGTTTCTGCAGGGAAGTTGAATGCACACCATGCAAGCCCTGACTGGACTGGAGAGGATTTAAATGAAGTTCTCTCACCTCCTCTGAATATCCAACCTCTCTTCAGTTCGTTAAATTTCAGAACATTGGACTGCAAAATGATCTTTTCATAAAGATCTAGTTCTTCTTGAAAATATACTAAAGTCTAATCACTAGCTGATGAGAAGATGCAATGTTAATGAGTGCTCCTTTTAGTAACTGCTTGTGAATCACTGCCTGGAAGCAGAAGGCTGACATCTTGATGAAGGAGTTGAACTTGTCTTATACTGTCTTTTTTTTTTCCTGTACCAGAGTCGAGCTCCAATCTCTGCCAAGTTGGTTGCAAACATGCTGTCTGTGGCAGGTGCAGATCACATAATCACCATGGACCTGCATGCGTCTCAGATTCAGGTAGGAGCAAAAATCGGGAAAGGACTTAACCATTCTCAGTCTGAGCCTCTTGACTGCTTTGCAAGCTTTCCAGTCATCTGCTTTTTTGAGATACTGCAGTGATCAAGACTTGGGAATTTGGGACTGGATGGGGAGGTGGGTAACAGGTTAACCTGTAAATGGAAGTATGGTTGTTCTTCATCAGACTGAGTGTATTGAGTCTTGTGTAAATGAACTAGTAAATGATCACTACAGCTTTGTTGCCACACAGTGACACTGTTAGTTCTTCACTAGACCCTGGAGGAATGTGAGATGGAGAGTGTCTTTAAATTCTGAGCAGAGCTTTCTGATACTTAGTGTGTTGTCTTGGAGAAGTGAGCAGTTAGTTCTGCCCTCAGGTGTCCTGGCACAGCTGCATTTGTAGGCTTAGTTGACCAGGACAGTGATCTGGTGGCCTGCCTCTGGCAAGATGGGAATCCCACTTGTATCCATTCAGTGCCACCCTCCCACAAAAGCTGGCACTGGTTCTCTCCCAAGCTGGTAGTGAATTGAAAATTATTCATAGGCTTTGTTGGCTTATGAACAGAGCATCACACAGAGCAACTAAAGTCTTGACTTCGTTAAAGATAGGGGTGTGTAAGAAAACTGGCAGGAATATTTGCCAGGGGGAAGAGAGGCTCTAAGCTCATTTGATTTTGTTTTTCTCTACCTTGAGCAAGTGCTCAAGACCAAGAAACCAACTTGGTGCAACTGAGAGGAGTGTGGCAGAAGGAAGGATGTCTTTTGTATTGCTGCAAAGGGTAAGGTAGCTATTGCCTGGTGCAGTAAGTGGGCTGGCTGTTGTTCTAACAGTGCAGTCATTCACACTTCAGTATGATTTGCTCAGAAATACTGTTTCAGATGAAAAAAATCTGTAGGGGCACAGCTGAGAAGGCTCTCAGAAGGAGCATGAAATAACTGAGCCCAAGGGGGTCCCCCTCTTCCTACAGGATTTGGAATTGCTGTGTGCCATAGGGCTGACCTTGCACCAGCAGCAGTGATGAGATTTAATGGGATAATTTGTGCATATGTGCTTCCAGCATCTGGGTGGTTCCAGCCTGGTTCTTGTAGCTGCTGTGTTGCTGAGCACAGAAGGAATGATGGTGAGAAGGGACTGTTACCATGTGCCTTGAAGCATTCCTCAGGAGTAGCTGCCCCTCACTCTTCTGCTTGTTACTCCAGGGTTAACTTCTGGCATTTACTTCTGATCTATGATATTTGAAGAAGTCTGCAGGGTCACTGTAAAGTTACGGAACCAGCTGCATTAGTTTAAAGACAGATGTTGCTCAAGTCTGTTTTGTAGATGTGAACAGTTTGGGTAATGAGCTTTAAAGACTGACTGTAAACAGGCAGCCAGCTGCTCTGGAAATGAGTGCATTTGCTGCAGGCTTTCTGCAGCCCCCCAGACAGAACTAGTTTCATTTTGTGGAGGTGTTAGATGTAAAGTGTTACTTATGCTGCTGAACTATTTCTGGTTCTGAAGACTTCTTACATTACTATTCTGTGTATCCCAAAGACTACTGCCCTTACATCAAGGGAAGTAAAAAGGAAAGCTGAAAGCTGTGGAAAAGTGATGACTGCATGCCTGATGATACAGAAGGCTTCTTGCAACTGTTTCTGGAATGGGACTTTCAGCTACATCTGTTCCTGTTGTCTTCCTTGCAGGGTTTTTTTGATATCCCTGTTGATAATTTATATGCCGAGCCTGCTGTACTGAAGTGGATCAAAGAGAATATTCCAGAGTGGAAGAACTGCACCATTGTTTCACCAGATGCTGGTGGAGCCAAGAGGTGAGCTGTCAGACAGGTAGCTTGAGGTGCTGCTCTGTGTCTACTTCAATTCCTAAGAATACTTGTGGCCCTATTTTTAAAACGTGTTCCTTCTTTCAGTCTGCCTTCTCTCAGACAGTCTGGGACAGCTGGTGAAGAGTGGTCAGATAGTGTTTCTAGGGAATGTTTAGAAAGTTTCTTAGGCTACGTGGAGGATTTAATAGCTTCTAGAGTCACAGCTGCATATGTAGGAATTGCACAACAGCTTGGACAACCCTTGGACTAAACCAATTTGTACAAGGTTATTTATGCTAATTGAAGGAGGAAATAGTGTAGCTTACACCCCTATGCCAAGGCAAGCTTACTGCCGATGATTAATGATACATTTTTACCCAGACTGCTTTCTTTGCAGAATTAAACTTAGTCCGTTGAGGCATTTTCTTACTTTATTACCCTGGATTTGAATATCTGGCTGTGATTTAAGCCTGCTGCTACTCTTCATCTTCCCTGAGAATGAGGAAGATACATGGTTCCTTTCCAAAAAGCAGCAGCATATGCTATAGCACATTTCTATTTTGATAGCCTGACAATCTCCCTGCAGTTTGTGGGCAGCTCAGAATGTTCTCAGGGGCTTTTTAGGAGAAACTAGGCTGTTCCTTGATGCTTTTGTCTGAGAGCAACATGTGAACAGTGGAGGGACACAGATGTGTTCTTTAATCCAGGGCTGTCACACCAGAATGTTGGTGTGTGCTGATGTGATTCACGTGCCTCAGAGTGTTTTAAGTGATGTGTTACAAGTGGCCAGGACACACTGACACTGTAGCTCACTGTGTGTCTTCTGTAGCTTTGCTGTGGTCCATGGGTTGGGCAAGACCTTCTGTACATTCAGCTATTTCTGTAGCTTGTTGCATAACATGGGATATGAAGTGCCAAACCAGCCAGATATAATCTGACTCATGAAAAAATCTGCTCAAAAGCCTCTTATACTGAGATGTGTCAATCTTGGCTGATGCAGTATTTTATGGAGATATGCAAAGCCAAGTACTTCAGTTTAGTTTAACAGTCTTGTGTAGGACTGCCAGGATGATAAGCCTGATCTAGTGGGGCTAGGAGTCTACTTACCTCAAGTGTAGAGTTTCATGGGGGCATGTGTGTTCTTCCATTCTCAATGCTTTTAAACTCTTTACTATTCATCAGTATCAATATATAAAGTTAAGATTCCTCTAGTAAGGTTGTCCTGCAGTCACTTTAATGGAAATAAATGTGAGGTGGTGTATTTGAATTTCCTGGGTGTGTAATCCTGCCACAATCTGTGCCAGTGCTTGTGTGCATGATGATTGAGTGCTTACAAGAGTGGCAGTAAAGCCCTGTCATAGCACAACTTACGCCTTTCCAGTGTAGTGTTACAAAGATGACAACTTTCCAAGTGTTTGGATCATTTCAAGTTTGCTGACCTTGCTGGTTAAGGTTTGTTTTCAGCTTAAATGCAAATTAGTTTACAGTGGTCATGATGAAAGATGAGATCTGTTTGCTGTCACTGAGAGAGATTAGATCAGAGGTTGCAGTTTAGCTGCTTGAAGGGAAACTAAGGTGGCAGAGTGCCTTCTATTAATTGCTTGGGAGCAGCAGCAGATGTGGTGACAGCTTCTCTTAGTGCAGTGTGCTTGATATTGAGAGAGCTTTGATTGAAGCTGCTGTGTGGAGTTAAGTGTTGTTTGGGGACTGTTCTCTCTTCAGAGTGACCTCCATTGCAGACCGGTTGAACGTAGACTTTGCCCTCATTCACAAGGAGCGCAAGAAGGCCAACGAGGTCGATCGCATGGTGCTGGTGGGGGACGTCAAGGACAGAGTGGCCATCCTGGTAGATGACATGGCAGACACATGTGGCACCATCTGCCACGCTGCAGACAAGTGAGTGGGGCTGACTGCTGCCTTCCTAACCCGGGAACCTGCTGCCTTCCTAACCAAGGAACCTGCTCTTAGTGAGCACTGTGTAATGGGTTAAGCAGATTATTTGCATGACAAGTTTCACAAGGTTCATGCAGTTTCTTGATTATTTGTGTCATACAAAATAAAGGAAAAAGTCCAGTAAGAGTTCTCGCAGTGGGAATAGGTAGAAGACCATAGTGTCTTTTTTTTTTTTTCTCTTGTGTTGAAAATGAGCCATCACTGACCATGCCAGGTAGACCTAAGTATTGTCTGGTCCATCAGCTGGTTTTGTATTAGAAGTAAGCTCTTCAAACTTTGATATCATTCATGCCTTTTACACTGGAAACACCGACAAATGCAAGACAGTTAACTGTTCAATACAGTATCAAAAATTAGTGCAGTATTTCTTACTGTATTAAATACAGTATTAAAGTATTAACACTGTATTAAATATCTGCTACCTTGTGTAAGCAAAAATTACAGAAGGTGATTTGTATGATCTGTTCCAAATGTTCCAGAGCTAAGAACAATGGGGGTTTTTCAGTGTGTGCTTTGCCTGTAGTGGATTTCATGGTACTTGTAAAACTGTTTTTTTTCCCCAAGTCTATAGAGAGGGGGAATCAAAGGTAGGCTGTTGCCTAAGCACATGGTGCTGTCTCCTGTCATGCTTACCATGTGCTCTGCTCTAATGTCAGCTTAATACTTGCTGAGAATTAGTCATCCTTCTCCTTTGCTCCCCCCTTGCAGGCTTGTGTCAGCTGGAGCCACCAAAGTTTATGCCATCTTAACTCATGGGATCTTCTCTGGGCCAGCAATTTCCCGGATCAACAATGCCTGTTTTGAGGCAGTTGTAGTCACAAACACAATACCCCAGGAGGACAAGATGAAGCAGTGCCCTAAAATCCAGGTGAGCATCTATTTTCTGTCACTCCTGGGGGGAGTCTGAACTGTCTGTTCACCTGTTGGTGGTGAAAATCCCACAATACTGTGTAGTGCTGACAGTGGTTCTGTTGGTACTGCCGTCAGTGTTGCCTAGTTCTCTTGGCCCTATTGCTGTGGGGTAACAGACATGTTACACTGATACAAAGCAGCTTCTGTTGCAGCTCATCTCAAACAGTTCGTGAAAGGATTTTTTTTTCAGGGCTTGTTTTACCTAGATCAGGTGTCTGATTTAATGGGGCCACAATGTAGACAAGTAGTTGGATGTGTGCCCTTTGGAGGAGTGATGTGCTGATGATGTGCAATGCTGAAACAGAGGTAGTCAGGAACTTCTGATATTGGTGCTGACAGCTTTGTGTTGTGTATCTGTCACTTTATGCCCAGCCTTTGCCATCCATATGAAAACTAAAAGCTGATAATGAGCCCCAGAATCTGCTGTTCATCCAGTTCTCAATCCACTCATCCAAGTGTACACTTCTTGAGTTTTGCCTGTGAGAATTTCATGACAGACCATGCCAAAAGCCTTGCTGAAGGTGACAATATCCACTGCTCTCCCCTCACCCATCTAGGTAGTTGCTTCCTCACAGGTGATCAGGTTGGCCAAGCATGATTTGCCTGTGGTGAATCCATGCTGACTATTCCTGATCATGTTCTTGTCATCCACGTGCACAGGCATGGCCTCCAGAATTAAGTGCTCCATTACCTGTGCAGGGACTGATGTGAGGCTGACTGGCCAGTAATTCTGGGCTGTATTTGCTTTCTTCCAGTCCCCAGGCACCTCTGCTGATCTCCAGGACCTTTCAAAGCTGATCATGAGTGCCTGGCTGTGATGTCTCCCAGCTCTCTCAGTACTCATGAATCCCATCAGGGCCCATGGACTTGTGGATATCAAGTCTGGCCAAGTGTCCTCTAACCCAGTCCTCCCTAAGGAAAAGTCTTCCAACATTCCCTTACCCTTGTCTCCTGCTTGTCAGTGCAGACTGATGCAAAGAAGGTGCTCCCTAACTGCCTTCTCTTCATCCTCTGTCACCAGTCCCCCTTCCCTTTAGCAACAGGCCCACATTATTCTTAGATTTTTCCAAATACATCAATAACAAAAGGAAAACACTCTTGTCCCTGATGTCCTTTGCCAGATTTAATTCCAGATGGGCCTTGGCTTCACAGCACCATTATCTAGGACACAAGCATTTGGAGAAGTTCTGGCACTACTCACACTCAGCCAGTACTGTGGTGTGAATGTAGAAGCTTCCCCACTGCTGGGCTGCTGGTGAAAGGGAAGCTGAACTGGTTGAATCTGCAGTCAATTTTAAGCTGCTTTTGGAAATATGTTATAAGCTGTTTGCAAGCTGTTGTTGGGGTGCATTTCTTTCAGCAGTAACTTCTGAGTCATACTCCTGCAACATTTAAAACATTTCTGGTGTTTCACCTTGTCTCCAGGCTCCACACAACAGCTGGTGTAAGCAAAATGTTAAACTGGCAACCTCTGTGTAAGTAGCTGTAGCCAGAGATTGCAGTGGAGCAGTTTTCCAGGCTCTCCTTTAATACCTCACATTTAGACACTGATGTCTGATATTGAGGAACACAGAGCTAAAAGATTTGTCACAAGTTTCAAGCTTTACTCTACAGCTTGTTGATTTTTTTCTTCCCTTCAGAGACAAACTATCTAGAAGATAAAAAATATTAAATATGATTTTCACTTGGTCTCCTTAATGCACCATGAATATAATGATTCTTACTAGCCTACGTACATTGAAATACTTCAGCTGTGGGGATTCAGAGCTGGGATTTGGCTGAGACTTAGCTTTCCCTCCTGCTACCTTTCTGACCCCACCAGATGGAGCCAGCACAGCACCCAGGAGCTGAGCTGCAGCACAGCAGCTTCATCTCTCAGACTGCTGGCAGCAGTGGTAAAACCTCTTGGCTCAAGGGAAGTGATTTCATCTTGATTTAGACTGCCCTAACTTCTCTGCACAAAGTGAATAAGAGAGTCCTGTGGTAAACAGATTGAGCCTAGGGAGTCTGAGCAAAGCAAGGTAACAGTAGACTGTAACTCTGGCAGACCAACTAGAGCATTTGTAGTGGTATTTGTAGGGTATCTTCAGGCTTATATGTAATTAAATCCTAATCCTGTGTAGAAGTAATTTATCTGCATCTGGCATGTTAAAGTGTGGATGATGAGTTTATTCTTTAGGTTCTCCCTGACTTCCCAGCCGTTCTTTCAGGCTTGATGCCTTTTCTCAATGGCACTGATGCATCTTTCTTCCCTTGCAGGTGATTGACATCTCAATGATCCTTGCGGAGGCCATCAGGAGGACTCATAATGGGGAATCTGTTTCCTACCTATTCAGCCATGTCCCTTTATAACAACAGATGTCAGCTGCTGCTTGTATGGCTTTTTTTTTTTAAAACCAAAAGTTGTTCAGCTTGTTGTAAAGTTCAGTAGAAGACTCTGCTTGTTCCAGTGCAGTTCTCCACAGCTCCTGCTTAAGTCAGGCTTACTGGCTCTGTTCCCAACACTGGGATGCTGGAGGGGGAAAGCTCATCTTTGTAACAGCCAATTCCACCAGCACCCCTGTGCATGGAGCTGATCAGTTGCACTGACTCAGTTCTGCAGGTCTGTGGAGAGCAGGACTGACACACGGCTAACTGCCACAATTATTTTGAGGGGGGGAGGGAGAGGGTTTGTGGGCAGGGTTAGATGATCTGGCATGTGCACCCTAAACTGTTTGGGAAGTAGAGCTCCCTAGGACACGTTGATCTGGATCTACAGCAAGAGCCCAAGAGACTGCTGGCTGTCTTACCACTCCGTACCTGACAGAGCCCTTGGAGAATGGTGGGGAAAGCTTGTGTCTTGAACAAGCTTGACCCATAGTAAAGCCCTGAGAGACACCTAGGAGGTGGTTCTGCTACAGCTTCCTCCCATAAGAGGAGATCAGTGTAGCTTGCAAACTTGAATTTCTCTTAATTGTTGATGAAATTAAATGCCCTTTAGTGCACTACACAGCAAAGTGAGGGTGAGAGCAAAGTCTGTGCAGTGCTGTGTTAGCTTAGTGGGGAAGGTGCATCCTGGACAAGTGTTCTTTTCTGAAAACTGTGATATAGAGAACTTGTGGTGGTTGTGTGCTTTGGTTTCTAGTGCAGGCTAAAACCAGCTTCTCAATTTCACAGCTTCCTGTTAGCCTTTGCTAGATAACTAGAGGACTGCTGTCACATGCTGCAGCTGCACGTTGACCTGCTGTGCAACCCCCTGACCCTTTTTTTTACCAGTACAGTAGTAAACAGCCTCTTTATCCAACAGCAGCAGGGTTGTTGCATCTAGCAAGTGCCTGCTCAGATGCTGGGGTGACCTGAAACACAACAGCTTTGTGTCCAGCTGGCTCAGCCTCTCACTCAATGCCTGTTACAGTCCTGTTATCCTGGAAGTTACTGATACATTGTCCTGCTCATTGTCTGCCTTTCCTTGAAAGTGTTGCTTCTTGCAAAATACCTTAAGCCAAGGAGCCCTGCAGGTTGCAGGACAACAAAACCTGAAGGAACCCTTGGAGTGGGTCTAATGCTTCCCAGGAGTGTTTGTGGCAATGGGTTGAAGAGGCTGGTCATACATAATACTAGGAGAACTGCAGATTTAACACCACCCTGACAGGCCACAAAGTGCCTGAAAGAAAAATACCAAAACTAGAGCTGGCTGAGGCTCTTGGATGTAATAAGTATCATCTGAAACTTGAATACTTTGAAAGTGTACCAGACAATCGTAAGGTAAACTGCTAAGTCTCTCTTGAACTCTTACGGTTTATAGACCAAACTGTTTTATTCTGGTTTTGTTTTGTTTGTTTGGGGTTTTTTTGTTTTGGTTTTTTTGGGGTTTTTTGTTTTTTTTTTTTTTTAGTTTTTTGTTTTGTTTTGTTTTTTTAATAAGCACTCCTCTTTTACTTGTTTTTGAGCTGGAGGAAGGGAAAAAGGGAAAAGAAGGAACTTGAAATTACTTTCTAGAGTAACCAGCATGGCTTTGAGAGGCTGGGGGCTGGGGTGTAAGTGGAACTAACTGAAAGATGTGGTTAAAATCTAGGGAAGTACTTCTTTAGTTGTGCCTTTTACTGAAGACTTCTCTCCCTTCCTAAACTCCTGTCCTGTGGCAACGTTAACACTTCTATTAGTGTAGAGCATTTCTTTTTGTATAAGAATTGGTGTTTGTCTGGAAACTGTGCATCTCTTGCTTCTTTGCTTTGCATCCTGCACTGAGCTCTCCTGAGAGTCTGTGATCCCACCTCCTGTATGGGAGCCCCTGCTGCCATCCTGCTGCTGCTCTGAGAGCCAAAAGCCAGGACATCAGAGCAGTGCTGGGAGGATTTTCAACACCATTTGTGTTTAAAGTTAGGACCTGATGAAGGAATTAAACTTTTATTTAAAAACCATGGCCTCTGCCTGTAAGTACTTCTAAATATGTTAAGTGACATGAATCTTCTGAGTTGGGTCATTTTAAGGGCAGATCATGAAGTAATTTTATTTAGAAGGGACCTTGGAAGGTCATCTGGTTTAACCTTTGTGCATGTGGCCAGCTGTGAGGATCAGCTTGGCTCTGCTCATATTGTATGGGACCAAGCACTGAGTAATTCCTTTTGTCCATGTTTGATTTCCTGGACTTGTTAGAGGTGGTAACTTCTCTAGTACTGTTCAATTATGTATCTGAGCAGATTTGTTCACATAATGTTCAGGTAGGGGAAGCTTGAATATTTTAACAAGTACAAATGAAGAATTTGTAAGTGTCTCACACAAAGCTGATGATCAGAGACAGTAGGATTATGTCCTCAGGAGCACTTGTTCTGACTAAACCCTGATCCTTTCTCATTGTGTGTTGCAGATGGAAAAGTATGAAGTCAAAAGGATATGGCAGGTCTAGAGAAAGGTCCTTGGTATTAGAAATAGGCCTCCAGGCTTAGACTGAACATGACCACAGTCTCAGGCAGACATTTGCTGGGGATCACAATTGTTGTCTATCTTTTAAAATGTCTTAAAATTCACTTGTCTGGCCAGTGAATAAGTGAAAAAAAATGAAGTTTTTTTCCCCCCAAGTAGCAGGGTGGGTGCTGTGGGTCTTGTCAGGATCATGTAGCAGATTTTACCTTCCTTTGATAAAAGAACAGACCTTTACATCCATGTATACACAGGAGACCGTTGCTATTAGTGAGTATATAATGTTTTTTTAGTTACTTTAATAAAACCAGGGTTTCAAGCTGGGAAAGGGCACAGACTTAGTATGCAGTATGACATTGTAGCTCTTACAAAGGATGGGAAGTACCTCTTTGGGACAGTTCTCATACCCCTCTAAGTTACTCTGATCTGAAACCTTCAGATCAGAAGGGATGGAGATTTCACCAAAGTCTGAAGGTGAGCTGTGGGGTTTCTTAGGCTTTCCTCACAGTTGCCCGAGTTACTACTGTACAAAACAAGTTATTTCCCAGGATAAAATCTCAACAGAGTCATTTACTGTGCTCCTGCAGTTGGAGGTCTGGAGGAGCAGGGTAGAGTTCCAGCAGCTCCCCCTGCCACAGGCACAGCTGGAAAAATGGCTGCAAGTGTGAGGATGCTGGTATTGGTGCTGGTAGCCATCTCATGGCTGTCTGCTGCCTGCTTTAATTCACAGGAACAAGGAACACATCGATCACTAGTCCTGTATCAGCCCTGCCCACCTAATGCACAGGGTGGGAGCTGAGCTTACCAGGTGTGCCTTGCAGGTAGCAGGATCTGGCCACTCTTTAAAGAAGCACAATGAGACACATCTCAAAATAATTCACTGGCACCTCCCTCCTGCCTTGCTGATGTAAGGAGGTCTCCTGGAGTCGGTGTTTCTGTGATCTAAAGAAAGCAGCACTTTGTCTTGCTGCTGTTGGGCAAGGGGAAAATGGTGTTAGCAAGCCCTTTTGTAAAATGCAGCAACATCCACAGAAGGAATGAGCCCTCCTGTAAGACACAACAGCCCCAATATGCTGCTGCCTTCCCGGGGCTCTCTGCTCCTGCCTTGGTGGGTTTGAAGGGTTGTGGCAGAAGGCTGGGGTGAAAATGGGAGAAAGTGCTGTCCCCCTGTGGAGAGGCTCAGGCAGCTGTGATGGTGGTGCCCTGCGGGCAGATGGGTCAGGAGGCTGACAAAAACCTCTGATCAGAGAAAACCTCCTGCCTCCTTCCTGTACAGGAGAATAAAGCATTCCTGGAAATGGCTATCGGGGAGGCTGTCAGCCCTGGCAGCTTTGTTCTGTGCGAGATTTAAAACCCATCTAAAATGGCTGGCAGTCAGTCTGTGCTATTTCAGGTCAGGGCTGTTTTTGCTTTCTCCCTATCTGTTGATGTCTCAGTTCTTTTGTTATAAATTATTGAAAGCAGAAATGCCAAAAGACGTAAGAAAGAAGCTGGTTGTGCGGTTACGGGAGGCTTTGCTAATTTGTTGGGGAAAAGCTCTTGCTGGGATATAAGCTCCTTTCTTGTTCTTTGTGCAAGATGGGTTTTAGCAGCTCCCCAGCAGCAGCCCCACCTCTCCCCTGCTGGCAGTGCACAGGGTTGGCTTTAAAGCTGCTCTGGCCGTGGTTTGTATGAATGTGGTGGTGCCTGTGTGGCTTGAGGAAGGGGGAGCTCCCCTTCCCCTGCCTGCGTGGCCACCGTGGTGGCTTTGTGCCCAGACAAAGACCCGGGCGTTACAAAGTGCTGCAGCATCGGGAGGTGCAACACATTGCCCAGTGGCGGGTGCAGCTGATCTGCTGAGGGGCTGGGAGGATGGTGAGCAGGTTTTTGGGTGCAGCTGGTGCTGGTGAGGGGCTGTGCACAGGCAGGGTGGGGATCAGGTTCTTTTGCACTCACTGCCTGCCAGGGACAAAAGCTGCGTCAGACTGCAACATCCACAAAGGAGAAGCACGTGGAGAACAGGCAGGCAAAGGGGGAAGCTGAGGGGAAGGTGAGCACAGCCAGAGAGTAAACACATGGTAAAACACTTGTCTGACTATTTGCATGAAGGCAAAAATGATTTCCTGCATTCATTTTGAAACGGAATGGATGTTTTGGTTCTCGCTGGCTGTGCAGGAAAGATGAGCCTTTTCTCACTGGGGCTGGGCTGTGTGATGCAGGCTCTGCAGGGTGGGTTTGAAGGATGCTCATGAAGGCAGCCGTGCCTGGGATTGCAGCTCCAAACCTGCCCCTGCCAGGGGCCGCACCACCAAACCAGAGCTGCTCTGGGAGCAGCCTGGCCTGGAGCTTTGCCTGCAGCCTCTCCCTCCCTCCCCCAGGCACAGGAACAGGAGGCTGTTTCTCGTTCACACTCCTCTCAGAGGAGCAACCTGGCCTTAGATCTTGGCCTTTGCCTTTTCAGCATTTGCCAACTCTTGGCGCTTACTGAGTTCAGAGCCCATATTCTGGCTGGAGTGAGAAGGTGCCTCAGGGTTTGCGGCAAAGGGCCACCTCCGGCTGTGACCTGCTGTCGCTGGATAGCACCAGTCCCTCTGCCAAGACGGCAGTCGTCTTGCTAAAGAACACAAAGCAAGTGTTCCCTCCGGATTGCTGGGGATTTTCTCTGCAAAATCTCCAATAAGCCCTGAGCAAAACCCAGAGGCTGGCAGGCCAGGAGGAGGTGGAGGTGAGAGCTGCTGCAGCACAGCTGCTACCCCTTGGTGCTCTGTAACAGGTTCCTGTTCACCATGGCACCAAGATCTCTGCAGAAAGGTTTTGGCAAGCCTCATCTGCAGTCCGGATACTTTTTCGTTTGGCTCCTCCCTTTCCCCTCATTCCCTTCAGCACCTACAGGACCCTCCTGGCCCTCTACCCCCTCTATCCTGGTGGCCAGCATGCAAGTGCCCCCCAGACTGCCACTGTTCTTCCTGCCGAGATCACAGGCTGCCTGCGCTGCTCCTTGGCTTTTTCCCACCAAAGGTGTTTCTTCCACTTGCACACCAGCCCATCTGCAGTTTGGGCTGCTCCCCAGGCTTGCTGCAGCTAAACAAGAGCCTGTGAGTATGGTCAGCTTCTTGTCCACCCATGCTGCTTCTTTAGTGACCAGATCTCCCCAGGAAGTGCTTGGCCAAAGACAGTGTAGACATGAGCTGGGCAGTGGCCAAACATCTCTCACAGGCGTGAGAATAGGGTGCTGGGTTTAGCCCAAGGCTTGCTTTATCAAGTTCTGCTTCAGCAGTGGGAGCACCCCTGGACACATACATGGGCCACAGCTGCCTCCGTTGCTGTGGGGCACCTGCTTCTGGTGGAGGGGGTTGAGGCTGGGACAGTGGCTTTGAAGCCATCTGGTCACATAGGGACCAGCCTGCTGCCCCTCACACCTGGCACCCAGCTGCGTGTGCGCACAGGAGAGGCAGTGGGAACCACACCCGTGTGTGAGGGCAGCAGGAGCCGCGTCCCCGCCCGTCAGGGGCTGTGTGACGCCTGTCCGTGTGTGTTGTGAGGGGGTGTGTGCAGTCCCGTGTCCCCGGTGACCCTTCATTCGGTGTCTCCCTCTCTCGCTGTCCCCCTCCCTCCCCGTTTCCCTCAGGCCCTCACGCTCGGTCCCGCTCGTGCCCCCGTCGCGCGGCACGGCGGGAACGGCCGCCCCCTGGCGGGCCAAGCGCTTCCCGGCGGGCGGGCAGCCAATGGGCGCGCGGGCAGGGCGGCGGCCGGGGTATAAAAGGCTCCGCCCCGGGCGGCGCGCGCTCCAGACTCACCTGGACGCGCAGGGAGCGGGATCGGTATCGCTACCGGCACCAACGGCACATCGCATTCGCCGCACATCGCACCGTACAGCGCCGCAGGTACGGCCTGGGCCGCGGAGGGGGACCCCGCGCAGCGCTGCTGCGAGGAGGGACTGGCCGAGGCGCCCCGGGGCGGGGGCTGCGGGCGCGGCGAGTCCTGGGGGGCCATGGCTGCCTGCTGCGGGGAGGGTTCCCCGGCGTGTGCGGGCACCGGGGGCCGCCCCTCACGGCTGCCCGGGCCCGGCGAGCGGCGCGGTGCCCGGGGCGGCGGCGCGCCCCGCCCTGCGCTATTGTCCGCGGGGGGGGGCCGGGGCCGCCTTTGTCTTCCCGTCCCCATCCTTCGGCTGACTGCGGCAGGGGTCTCGCAGGCAAAATGTGCGACAAACCAGACCTCTCGGAGGTGGAGAAATTCGACAAGAAGAAGCTGAAGAAAACCAACACGGAGGAGAAGAACACGCTGCCCTCCAAGGAGAGTGAGTGCGGGGCCGGGGGCTGGCGGGCGGGAGGCACGACCGGCGGGGCAGTGCCCTCGGGGGCCGCTCTCACCGCCGAGGCGTCCGGGGGACAGGGGCGGTTTGGGGCGGCAGGGCTCTGGCTCGGGAAAAGCCACGGGCAGGGGTGTGTGCAGCCCGGGGCAGCGGGCATGGGTACTCGGAGAGGGCTGTTGCGCCAAACTGATCCCTCAGGGCATCACTTTCCTGCGGACAGACGCAGACAGGTGCCCGACTTGCTGCCACGCACACGTGTAGCTTGTCATCTTCTAACTTGACTGTTAAACCACCCCACTTGGGATCAAACCACAAAACTGGCCACTAGGGCCTGAGTGAACCCTCTGAAACCTTCTCCAGTACGTGCTTCCACCAAAAAAAAAAAAAAAGGCACTAGAGACTAATGGGCCTCTATTCTCTTGCAGCTATTGAGCAGGAGAAGGAATGTGTGAAGTCTTCCTAGAGAGAGATTGCCTGGCAGGAAGAGCTACTACTCGATTATTTTGCTTTGAAATGAATCATGTGGGTTTTTTTAAATTTACATCACGTACATGTGTAGAAAACAGCTGTATCACCTAACACACTGTCCCACTTTGCTGGCAGCTTTGGCAGGTGGGGGGACAAAACGTGGTCCTCTCAGTCCATCAGTAGCCTGACCCGATGCCATCTCTGCTGCTTCAGCTGCCTCCTGTGACAGCACTGATCTTGCTCTGATGCAGTGGGGAGATGAGCAAGGGCCATGGAGGCTTCTGGGCATGGACCCCTTCTGCCTGGGGGAGTGGGGAACCTTTCTGGCCTCACCTCTGGCCTGGGTCTGTCTTGCATATTCTTCACTGACAGTGTTCTGTAGCCTCACTCACAGTTTTTGTCTTCCTTGGGGGAAAAATGAGAAGTTTATTATAAAATAAAAAATTGTAATGATCTACCTGTGGCTCGTGGCTTCTTCCCTGACAAAGGTTCTGGCTGTAGCTTAGCTTGCCCTGAAGGGTGGCGAGGTCTCTGCCTGGTGCTGCAGCAGTGCTGGTTGTTCAGTGTTGCTCAGAGGGCAATGTGGGGTGGTTCTCTGCAGGGCGAATCCAGCTTGGTGTTTGCTTGGGGATCAGCTCCTGGGGGAACTGGGAGCATTGCTGGCACGATCGTGGCCACCGTGCTCCACCACCATTGTGGTTTCTTGGTGCATCTAAAAGCAGAGGCTAACCTGGGTCTTGCTGCCCATGTGAAGGCTGAGCCCTCTGCCTTGGAAAACTGGGTGTCCTCTGCCTAAAACCTTGTGGAGCTGGACTGGTGCCTTGTCAGCATGGCTGGAGATGCTGGCCTGGGTCCTGCTGCTGTGGTGGCTAGGCCAGCTCTGCCCACCCAGTTCTTGGAGCACAGTTCTCCCATCCCTGCATGGCACTGCCCATCTGTTCCCCTTGAGCCAACCTCCACCCCTATGCTCGACTGAAGGTGGTTTTTTGCCCTGTAAGGATGGGTTTGAATGCAGTAAATCCCTTGGGTACTCTTTGGGCTGGTTCCAGCCCTGCCTTGCAGGGGTGGAGATCCCTGGGTCCTGCAGCTGGCTGCCAGCATAGTGTGGGTGAGCTCTGATAGTGCCTCCAGGTTTATGCTGAGGCTTCTTGGCTACTGCCAGGACTTCCTCACCTCCACCTGGACACTTACAGATGACGTGGAGGCAGACTAGCCAAAACTTGCCAGCTAACAGTTTTGGTCAGTGTTCTTAACGAGCCTGGTCAGCTGGGGACAAACACGGGGCTGTTGTGCCTGTCTGGACATGGTGCCTATCTGCCTGGTGCCTCCACCCACGCTGCCAGCCAAGGACTGCAAATAACACTGCCTGTGTGGTTGCCACTGCCTCCACCCCTGAAAAAGCAGAATTGAAAGAGCTGCAGGTAAGAGTTTGGTGTTTGTGCACTGTCGGGGCAGCGTGTGGGGTTTTCCATGGGGTGAGGGCGGAGGGGAGCAATGCAGAGGCCCAGCTGGGGCTGCTGCTATGTTGGGCTGAGCACTGGGAAGCCCAGCACATGCTAGGGTGGCTGTG
This sequence comes from Irena cyanogastra, assembly GCA_013397155.1. Classification (NCBI taxonomy): domain Eukaryota; kingdom Metazoa; phylum Chordata; class Aves; order Passeriformes; family Irenidae; genus Irena; species Irena cyanogastra. Next base: position 255,671 of record VWZV01009597.1, on the reverse strand, counting down.
CCCCTTCAGCACCCTGATGTCCCCAGGACAGAATCCTATCCCGGACATGGGAATCTTTTCCCAGTGCCAACAGCCAGGGCAGTTTGTCAGGATGACAATGTGTCCCTGCTCAGGAGGTGGTTTTTCTCATGGGGCAGGCAGGTAAAGCCAGTCTGAACCCTTTCCCCATACCTGAGAGCCAGAGGCTGAGTTGAGCCAAGTGAAGCTTTTGGGATAGAAACACAAAGTAGTAGTGCTGATCTCCCCTGCTCAGTGCTGTTTTTCAGGACAGGGGGTCTCAGTGGCTGTCCAGAGCACCTTGGCTGCTCCTGACACTGCCCTGCTGCCTCTCCCTGCTACATGCTGCAACGGGCCCCTCTGTGGGCATGGAAAAGCACCAGGCTACTTATCTCTCCCTGAGTCACATGGGCATCTGCAAGGCCACAGCAGGAGTGTCCCCTCCCTGGCACCGCTGTGCTTACAATAGCTTCCCCCTCACCCTGTGCTGTGCACACAGGCAGCCGAGCCTGCCAGTGGTGCTGGGCACCCCAGTCCTACAGAGCCAGCTGGTTTGCTAGCCAGGGCCAGGGCTGGGGGTTGCTCCACATGGCAGGGTGGCTGGTGCCAGAAGCTGGCAGTCCTCCAGCACTGACCCTGAGTCTGTGGAAGCAGCCCATGGTACCCCCATGCATCCTGGGGAGCTGTAGAGGTGTTGATGCACCTGGGTTTGGGTTGCTTTTTCACTGCAGGCAACCCGGGCATGTAGCAATACAGATTTAAACACAGTGCTGGCAAAGCCAGGTCTGTGCCCAAAGGAAGTCACCCCACAGGCTGGTAGTCCCAGCCGGGACCAAGGGACATCAGCTAGCTAGAGCTGAGAGCAGCTCCCCAGCAAACACATCTCCGTGTGTTTTATGTCCTGCGTTCACCTAAAGTGAGGGCAGTCCACGCACTTTTCCCAACCACATCCCCACCAGAATGGTACACAGGAAGTATCAGAACACATTACCTAAATGCCCTGTCTACACCCCCAAACGCCCTATCCTCAAGACCAAGGTAAAGAGTTACCTATTTTGCTAACCAGTGTCCAAAATGTCCCTGTTGCCAGCAGACTGTGAGCCAGTAAGGGGAGAACCATTACAGAAAAGCCTTTTATATCAGCACTTTCCCTCCCTATCCCAGACTTCCACCTTTTCACCCTGGCACACATGGGCCCACAGCTGCCAATGGTGTGGAGGCCAGGACACCTGCCAGACTTATGTCCCCTAGAAATGTGGTGGCTTGAGCAGCAGGGACTGCCCCAGCAGGCACCCACACACAGAGGAAACCATCCCAGGAGCCGGGCCTTCCTGGCAGGGCTCTATGACCCTTCCCTCACTGGGCACCAGGTGAGTTCCTCATGTCAGCCCCTCTTGGCAATGCCAGGAGAATATAACCCATGCGTCTCCCATCTGGGGCCCATCCTGCTGCTTCTGGGTGGTTTCCTCCCGTGCTCAATGAGATAGTGAGCTGTGGCCTCGTTGCAAAGGAGGGAGGAGAAGGCTGAGTCACCATCAGGAGGAATTTGGGCAAATACCTGGTGACCAGCAGCATGAGGTGAATTCAGATCAGGGCTTGTGGCTGAGATGGGTGTCTGTTCCTGCCACTGCTCCGTTCTCTCTGACTCAGACAGGAGAGGATTTGGCCCCACACACATGTGGAGGATCATAACCCCATCTCTGGCAGGAGATGCCTGAGTCAGCCTGTGCATTGCCCTGTACTGGGCTCCCCTGTGCCCCATGGCTCCCTGCCAGTCTGTGGCACCTTCCTGATGTCCCGCAGCACCATGCTGGTTTGTAGCACAACTCACCCAGGGCAAGAGAGGCTTTTGCAGTCTGGCAGCCAGGGTTTTCCCTTTGTCACTCACCATCTGGCAGCCCCAGAACTGCAGCAGAAAGTGGTGAGAGCCAAGAAGTGTCAATGATCAAGGCCTAAGGCAGCTCCTGGATGGCAGAAAATTGCCAACCTCAACCTGAACTGCGGATGGTCCAAGCAAACCTCCTTTAGCAGGTGTGTGTTTGGCACCAGAGCAAACAGGATAAGGTGAAGGCAGGCTGCACAGACAGGTGAATCCTGCAGCTCCCCAGTGGGTGGATCCTGGCCTCCCTGTTCCCTGCATCCTTGGGGAAAACATGTCACCACCTCTGTGTCACTTGGGTTGGCCTTTTCCTGCCAGGTCTCTGCTGCCTGCACAGACACGTTGGCAAGCACAGAGCTCAAACCACCCCATGGTGGCTGAGGTTGAGAGGGAAACAAGGGGCAGCAAGCATGAGCTGCCGGGGGAAACCTCTGCTGGGAGTGCTTGGGGAGCATCTGTACATGGGGATAGTTAAAGAGGAAAGCACGTGGCTGTAAAAGAGGAAGGCAGAAGAGAAGAACAATAGTGGAGAAATGAGAGTGTTGTGTGGGCTAGTGACCACAGTCCTTTGGCAAAGGAGTTGATGGTAGGCTACCATGGTGTGCGAGAGCTGTGTGTGATGGGGCCACTTGGTGACATGAGAAGGATGGTCATCCTGTCCCCATCCTGTCCCTATCCTGTGGTAGGGAGGCACACTGTGCAGAAGAACTCCCATGGCCATGGGGAAGGAAAGCCACTGTCCCTTTGCACCCACAAAGGCACCCACACAGCGAGCCAGAAACTCTTGGACACCTGTGCTGGGAAACTGGCCTGTGGGCTGCACACGCCCAGTACAACCCAACACCTTCCCCAGCAGTGCAAAGTTATTGCTGCTCTTGAAACAATGCCCCGCAGGTCAGGTTTACCAGCAGGAGCTTACTCATCCCCTGCCAAGGAGGGCTCAGCATGAGTAGTGATGAACCGGGAGCACGCAAAGCACGAGGCTCCTGCCAGCACCTGGCTCAAAGCAAAGCCGGGAAGTCACGCACGGAGCGCCCCTGCAGCCCCGCGCTGCCCGCATTTGCCGGGGCTGTCGCGGGCCCGAGGCACAGGTGGGAGCAGCCCGGCTGCGTGCCTTGGCCGGGCGACACGCGCGCTGCTGGCGCCGGGGATGCCGAGCCCTTCGGGGGCTGCCAGCCGGCTCCTGACAGCGGCCGGAACTCCGTGCTCGCTTCTGGCCCCCGCGGCTGCATTCTGCAGATTCCCGCGGGCCTGAGGGGCCGTGCCCGGAGCTGCGGCAGCATGTGCTCCTGCGGGAACGCGGCTCCGGTGTCTGCGGCAGCGCCCGCACTTGCACTCGAGCCGGGGCAGCTGACGGAGCAGAGGAGCGCTTTATTTTAGAAAGCAGCTGGCTCACACAGGAGACATTGTTTATCATCTTTCTTGCCACTGGTGTTTTATTACAAAGGATTATGGCATGAAAAGCCATTTTGTTCCCCTGTTCCCAATGCATAGCCCCCTCTCCATGATTTATTCCTCTCCACAGGCAACAGCTGGGGTATGACATTCCAGGAAGTGGAGGGGAAAATAAGGTGGGGGCTGAAACCCGTGGCAGTGATGGCAGCAGGGATGTATCCAATGCCCAAGTCACGGCACAGCTGGCAGGAATTTGTCAGGGTTGCCTGAGACTGCTCATGCACCTTCATGATGTGAGGGGTGGAAAAACAAAATCGAAGCCTTTCCACGGTGAGTAAGGAAATGTTACCTCAGTCTTTCTGGACAGGGCAGAGATCAGTGTCCTGTGCCAGAACACTGCTGTGTGTCAGCATCTACCTGTCTGTGCAGCCTGCCTTCACCTTATACTGTTTGCTCTAGTCCCGTGCCCATGCCTGTGTGCCCCACTTCCAGTGCTGGTGGCATCCTGTGGTATCACAGCCCCAAACCTGCCCGGATGAACCTGTATGGGAATCTCCTGCTGCCCATGGGGAGCCTGGGGCTAGGCTGGCCACAGAATGGTGCAGGGTACAAGCTGGGCACAGTGGGTGGGGTGCAGGGTACAAATTGGGGGATCAGCTTAGGAATATGATCCTTCGCCACTCTCCCCAGAATCACCTTCAGGCAGGGCAGAGGCACCACCAGAGCCACAGCAGGAGCAGCTTCTCTCCGTCCCTCTGTCCAGGCACTTTCCTTGCCAAGTGACAGCCAGGATACCATGTGCCCCCGTCCCCCTGCTCTGTCCCTGCTGCCGTGTGCCTTTCCTGTGGGTCCCAGAGCAGAGACCGTGGCAGCACAGGCTGAACTCCCCCCTGCCCAGCCTGACAGACTCTTCTCTGGTTTTCCAGGAACCAGCTCTAGAGCCATGGGCAGCAGATATGCGTGTTGCAACAGACGCCTTATGCTGCCTGCCAAAGGCCCATCCTGTCTGCACCTACATCAGGGTAGAACTGTGTCTGGTGCTGCCTCCTATGGTGATACCTGCTCTGCCACCTTGTCATTTAACGTGTCCCTAAAAACCAGCCAAGGGGTTCTTGAGAAGAGCAGGGGATGGGCGGGGAGGTGAGGGCAGTGGTGTATGGCTCAGCCACTGCCAGGCCTGCGGTTGCACTGAAGCTGGGACAAGCCCCTGCCTGCAGTGTTGTGTCTGAGAGGCAGCTCTGCAGCCCAGGCATGTCCCCCTCCCTGCTGCCTCAGACCAGCTCATGAAAACAAGACAGGTCACTTCTTTAGGGCAGGTTGAGCTGTGTGGGGTAGAGGGGGATGAATGATGCATCTTCCCCAGCTTTGCTCCATCTATGGAGCTCCTTCCTGAGGAGACAAATGGATGATGGGGTACCTGGCAACTTGCTCAGAGCTGTAGGCTCAGGGCAAATGGGGGTGACCAAAGCTAGGGGTGGCAGGACTGCTCAGGGAATTCCTGTGCTGGAAATTGTTTCAGAGCAGGTGCCACGGGCTGGAGCTGCTGCCGGGTACACGCCTTGGAGAAGCAGCTGCAGAGCCGTGCACCGGGGCTGGAACAAAAGCAGAGGCCCAAGCCCCAGCTGCAGCACGGGACGTGTGATGAATTAATCGAGGCATGAGCTGGCAGCATTGTGTGACCACAGGCTGGCAGGGGGTCGAAGCTGGATCAGGGCTCCTCACCTTGGCACCAGCTTGCTCTTGTTCGCCCTAACTCCCAGAGCTGGCAGTGAGAGCCAAGCAGCCACACAATTGCTACAGCCTCTCTAGGCAGGGATGCAGCTGAGCCAGGGGAGTAAAACCTCTCATGTGGAAGGAGCCCTGTGCCCTGCAGAGTCCCTGCCCCAGTGCAGCCCCCGCAGCCCTGGTACTGCTCACCCAGCAAATGGCTCCTGGGCCGTGTCCCCATCTCCAGTCAAATACCCCTGGTGCCCAGGACCCACAGGCAAGGTCCCATCCCATGGGGCCAGGGCAGTGCTGCTCTCAGCAGGTTCCCACCAGCACAAGGTCATGCCCAGATAAGCCCATTCTTTAACTTGTGCTAAATGTGCTTTAGCCATAGTAGTTATTAAGTAGGCAGCTCCTGTTGGGTCACAGTTTTTGTTGGCTGCATTTCTTATCTCTTTACTTTACTGGGCTTTGGGAACACGTTAGTACTAACCATGGCTCTGTGCTTTGCCCTGGCACTGATGGCCTTGCTCTGCTGGGGGAGCTGCCTTGTGGAGAGGATCAGGGAATACATCTCCCTCTCCTTACCCAGGACTGATGTGGGTGGCTTTATTGTGCAGGCTCATGAGGTCTCTGCTCACCCTTACATGGGCTGTTTAAAATTACTAATTAACAACTGGGGGTTTGTGGCAGCAATTTACAGTCTCTGCAGGTAGCTCCTCTCAAGTGTGAGGGCAAGATATCTGTTCAGGGAAGATCTTGTGAACTACTCAGGAAAGTGGACCAGCAGAGCTGAAGGCATTCAGCACCTGAGAGAATTAAGTGATGCTGGAGGTCATCTACAGTTATCTAGACAATGATGATGTCTCCAGGGATCCAGAGGGTGTTCAGTGCACACGGGCTTTGTGGAGGAAGGTGATTCAGAGTGTCCCAGTGTCATTCTGGGAGCTTGGCAGCAATGTATTGTCCAGGTAAGAAAACACCAGCTTCGAAGAAAACACCTTCTTGGCTCCAGAACTTTGATGAAATACCTGTCCCTCCTCATGCCTATAAGCCAGTGCCTTGTCTGCCAGGGGCACCCCAAGAAGTCAGTCCCCTCCTGCCCTGGTCAGAGGGAGAGTGAGCCCCAGACGCATGTGCTGTTCTCTGTTTCTTCTTGCCTGAGCAGGGGAGGACAACGAGCAGTAGGATGGTGAACCCAGCTTTAAGCAGAACACCCATGTATGAGATGTGAGAGGGAAGAGAGCTGTTAAGAGGAGGAAATCCCAAGAAGGCTGCCAATATAATTGCTGTAGAGAAACAAGAAGGCAACCATCTTTCAGAGCAACCACTGTGAGCGCTTAAGCCCTACTTCCCAGAAAGCAGCTGGACATCACCTACTGATGGGCAGTAGAGAATAAATCCTTTCTTTTCCTTAGCTTCTGCGTGCAGCTTTTGCTTTATTAATCTGCCTTTATCTGGACCCACAAGTTTTTTTTTTATCTTACTTTCTCCCTGCCCTATCCTGCTGAAGAAGGAAGTGCTAGAGCAGCTTGGTGTGTAACTGATGTCCACCACAGATGCCAAACAGGCTGTTGTCCAGCTCAGCAAGACAACCAGACTGCACAGCCACTGGGAGCCAAAGACCAGGCACATCCCTGCTCAGGTGGGCAAGTGACTCCACTAGCTGTCAGCACATACAGATTACCCTGGAGGTACACAGAGGCCCCTCAAGCACAGTCAGCTTGGGTCACTGGCCATGTGGCGTCTTTGACTGAACTGCAGGGATGTGCTGCCCTCCCTAAACCCCTCAGGCAGCATCCCCTGAGGATTAGGTGTCTGCCAGGCCTGACAGGGGTGATGCAGGAAGGCAGAGCATGGCACAGTGCTGCAGCAGAGCACCATGCCTCTGTTGCCTTGGCAGGATCTGCTGTAGTGGCTCTTTCTTGTTCAGGATCCAGGCTCACCCCCTACATGCTAAATCAGATCCCTAATCAATAAATACTGGCAAATAGCAGGACTGAATGGCTGCCAGGCAAAGGGAACTTGGCAGGGGCAAGTGTGCCATGCTCAGAGGCTCACTCGAGCAATGCATGGTCCTGACAGAGCTGGCATGGGGATCTGGACTGGTTTGGAGGGATCTCCCAGCGGGTGGTGCAGGCTGCATCCGTCACTGGTACCAGCAGCATCCTGCACTTCTGCCCTGGTGCTGCTGTGTACAGTGGTGCCCCAAATGCACATCCCTGGAGCTCCCACATTTTCTCCAGGCTGCCCTGGTCCCCCGCTGCCAACAGCCTCGACCTTGGGCCCTTGTGCTGTCCTCATGCTGCCCTCCCCCTCCTCTGCCCGCTAGGCTTTCCTTGTCCCCATCTCTTCTGACAGATCACTGAAGCCAGTATTAATATAATCCCTGGCTTAATTTAAATCCTCCTCCCATCTCATGCTTTCCTAGGGGGAGATGGGAACTGATGCACTTTTGTGGCACCCTCTCAGCCCTGGAGCTGATGCAGGATCCAGATGGCCAAAAGCCCTGGATGTCCATACCAGAGGTCCCTGCTCTTCCCCCCTGGAGAAGGTGTCCAAGGCATGTGGCAGCCTCAGTGAGGCTTGTGTCCCCAAGTTTCAAAGGTGTATCTTGGTGAGCACCAAGCACTATTAGGAAGAAGAGTTGATGATGCCAACCATAGGGGAACACACAAGTGGCCGCTGCTCCCCAAAACCCCTCTTCAGCCACCTGGGGGTCTGGTTTCCCTCTCCCTCTGCTCTCACTCTCTGAGCGAGGCTGGCCACAATTTCCTTCTTCAGCTTCTGTAATGTTTATATCAGCTGTTCTTCCCTGGAAACCTCCTTAAAGACATTCTCGCTCCTGGTCCCGTGGGTGATTGTGAGGATGGGGACAGCTGTCACTGAAGTGACAAAGTGGGGACGAGGGGACTAAGAGAGGAGTGACAGGGGCAGGCAGTGAGGGGGCACAAGCAGGACTGTGAGGGGAGTGACAGGGACGGGTGGTGAGGGGCTGCGGGGCGACATGTGGGACTGCGAGGAGACAGGAGATCGGGGAGTGACAAGGACTGGCATTAAGGGGGCTGCGGGGGCCAGGGGACATGCGGGGACTGTGAGGAGAGTGACAGAGGGGACTGTGAGGGGGCACAGGCGGAACTCTGAGGGGCGAGCAGTGCGAGGCTGCGGGACACAGTGGGGAGATGCAGGGACGGTGGAGGGGAGTGACGGGGGGTACTGTGAGGGGCTTCGGGGCACCGGGGGACACGGGGGACGGGAGCTCGAAGAGTGACA
>VWZV01009597.1:226710-247395 GCA_013397155.1 Irena cyanogastra | reverse complement strand
GCGGAGGTGGGACAGTGGTGGGGGAGTGTGAGGGGCCTGAGGAGGCACAGGGGGAACATGCGAGACCGTGAGGGGGATGAGGAGGCACAGGTGAGACCTGCGGGACCGTGAAGGGAGTGACGGGGGTGGGGACTGTGAGGGAGCTGAGGAGGCACAGGGGTGACATGCGGGACTGCGAAGGAGCTCAGGACGCACAGGTGAGAGAAGAGGGACCGTGAGGGGCGTGACCGCGGGACCGTGAGGGGCTGCGGGGCGGGTCCTGGCGNGGCTGAGCGGCACCTGCGCCCCGCGGGCCGGGCGGCGGCGGCGGCCGGAGGGCGGTGAGGGCGAGGTAAGGGCGGGCCCGGCGCCGCCGCCCCCGGCCTGGGCACCCGCGGAGGGGGGCTGCAGAGCCGCCCCTTTACCCCGGCCCGTGCTGAGGGGGCCCCTCGCGGGTGCCGCTCCTCGGCTGCGGACTCCTCCCTGGCCGCTCCCGTGGGGCGGGATGCGACCCGCCGGAGGGTCTCGCCTCCGCCGAGCCGAGGCCTGGGGAGCAGGGGGGAGTCGGGCCCGGCGTGCCCACCCCGCTGTTGGTACCTGCACACAGGTGCTGGCACCCTGCGAGAGCGACTCGGCCCTGCTGCGGTGCGGTTCAGCGTCCGGAATAGCTCGCAACGGGGCCAGCGATGTCAAGGCTGTGTCACAGCTGCCAGCAGCGTGCTGACCTGCAGGCTCTGGAGCAGCCCGACATAGCCTGTTAGTAATTTTTTAAAAGAGTCACTTGCTAACAGAGCGTTTCTAAACGGAAACTCGGCTCGGGGCTGATGGCCTGTGCCAGGAGGGGCTTTGGTGACAGCGACTGTCTTAAACATCCCTCAGGAAGGTTTGGAAAGGAGCAAAGGTATTGAACAGATCACCTGCTCACGGGGCAGGATTTCCCCTAAGCACTGGGGACCTGTGCTGCAGTTCCTGTTTGTCTTTTCTGACATTTGCATTTTGGTCTTTGCTTTAGAAGTAGTGGGTCACAGAACATGCTCTTCAAATAGCCCATCAGGTTAGCTTAGCTGTGGTTGGTTTGAGGTGTTTCTGTGCAGGGAAGTGAAATTTGTGAGCCTTCTGTGCAGAAAGTGCAGAAACTCACTTAAAGCAGAAGTTTCTGCTTTTGGCTTTGTGGTAAACACTGTTTGAAAGGGCTGCAAAAAGAGCAGAATCAAGGTTGAACAGGGCCCCCTGAGGTTAAGGCAGAAAGCAGGGTTTGGCCTGGAAGGAGTAGGAGTGCTGATCTGAGCAGTGCAACACACTCCTACTTCAATGGGTTGCAGATGTCATCACTAAGCATCACTACTCATCCACACCCTTCCCAGGAATGTTGGTAGCAGGTGTAAGCAAGCTCCTTGTATTTTTGTACCAGACTGTTACCAGCTGGCTCACTTTCCTGATTAGTAGATTCAGGTGCGTGTTCAATCCTCAAATCAGATTCTAGGGTGTGTGAGTAGGCAGGACAAGCAGATCACAGTTATTATCATCCCCTGGACTGAGGGGAGACACAGGGTGCACAGGCTGTGCTCTCATGTCAGAGCTCCTTCAGTTTGTTCTGTTCTTACCTGGGGTTCAGCATGCACATTGCCCCAGTCAGAAATGGGCTGTGTTCCATTTCACTCAGGGCAAGGGAAACTCCTCAGTGCTTTGTTCTTGCTGTTTTACTCCACCATCAGTACTGCACATGCAGGTTCCTAGAGCTCTGCTGTTGTCCTTCCATCCTCAAATCAGCATCACAAACTGAAAGACAACAAGGGCAGCTCTGGTAACCTTGATGACTGATGTTTGTTTTTTAGTGATACACTGGAGGACGGTGTTCCCTGGACAGTCCTGGAGACAGAGCAGGTACAGTACAACAGCCAGACAAACCTCTTATTCCATGTCAGGCCTTTACCCTAGCCTGTAGAGTGTCCCTGGGAGGGGGAGGATGCATTGGCACTTGGCCTTGAGGGTGCTGACTAAGGAACCTGTGGTGTCTGGGTTGTTGCAATGTAAACTTGCAGCTGAGCCCGAGCAAACTGGGCTGTGACAGGCATCGCCAGCAAAGAGCAGCTGGTCCTGTGCCTGGGAAACCCCTTCCGAGCCACGGAGATCACGCGCAGCTGCGCTGGCAAGGTGAGTCAGCATCCTCAGGGTGATTAAGAACTGGCTTGACAAATTACTTGTATTGATATTAGACCTGCACATCTCTTGCATCCTTCCAGTAGAGCAAGTCAGAGAGGAGAAATGATTTAGCTGGTGATGGTACAGTGGAAAGGAAGGCTGGGTGATGGCTGCCCCTGGTGATTTTGCTGTTTCTGCGATAGCCTCCCAGGATGCGGGCCCAGAGAGATGTTTTGAGTGGTGTTGATGTGTTTGGAAAAACTGGACAAGTTTTTGATATTGAGTTTTCACCAGAAGTGGTATAATTTGTACTAAACTCTCAACAGATGTTTTTACCTTGCACTTTAAGGGGTCATGTGCTGCATCCATTTTGCACCTGCTGGAGGACTTGAGTGCCTGAAAGTTTGTTCAGTTCCTAGCTCTAAACTCTCTTATTAGAGAGATTAGGATGATAAGACCTCTCTAAAAAGAGACATCACCTATATACAAAACTTAAAAAATGGGGATGGAAATACCATATTCTGTTCTTCTGCAGAACCCACAAATCAGATGGCTATTTTGTACTATTTCTGAACCCTGCAGATTGCCTTGGTACCCTTCCCCTCCGTCCTGCTGCAATGAGTGGGAAGTCCTTGCTCCTAAAGGTCATTCTCCTTGGCGATGGTGGAGTTGGGAAGAGCTCTCTCATGAATCGGTACGTCACCAACAAGTTTGACTCGCAGGCATTCCACACGATTGGGGTGGAGTTCTTGAACCGGGACCTGGAGGTGGACGGGCGTTTTGTGACCCTCCAGATTTGGGACACTGCAGGACAGGAGAGGTTCAAGAGCCTGCGGACGCCCTTTTACCGGGGAGCAGACTGCTGCCTGCTGACCTTCAGCGTGGATGACCGGCAGAGCTTTGAGAACCTCAGTAACTGGCAGAAGGAGTTTATCTATTATGCTGATGTGAAGGACCCCGAACACTTCCCATTTGTAGTCCTGGGCAACAAGATAGACAAACTGGAGAGACAGGTGAGCACAGAGGAGGCCCGGGCCTGGTGCATGGAAAATGGTAACTATCCGTACCTGGAGACTAGTGCCAAGGATGACACCAATGTAACGGTGGCTTTTGAGGAAGCTGTGCGACAGGTGCTGGCAGTGGAGGAGCAGCTGGAGCACTGCATGCTGGGCCACACCATTGACCTGAACTCCAGCTCCAAATCGGGCTCTTCCTGTTGTTGAGAGTGGCTGCTGCTTTGGGAGCGGTGCTCGAGCCAGCAGCTGGATCGGAACACACCTGGGCAGCCCTGGGGCACTCTGAGCAGGGTGGCCACAAGGACAAGAGGTGGTTTGCTCACAGGGGAGCTGCAGCCTCACCATCTGAATCGTGCCTGGAGTTTTCAGGCACAGAGCATCTATCTGCAGGAGGGAGCTGTTAACAGAGCATGTGAGCATAGTCTTGTTTCCATCTCTGCCTGCTTTAGCAGGTTTAAAGGGCTGAGTTAAAGCCCTTTAAATTCCCTAAAGACAATAGGGATTTGTTCTGTACCAAGAACTGCCTGCAGAGCAAAGCTGAGAGCATCCTAGACACTGAAGTATTTTAGTCCTGAAATAAAAAAAAAGTAGACCCACTCATGACCATACTGCCAAAGGAAATCCCACTCAACCTACTGAAAGAAACCTGTCGTAAAGACTCTGGCCCTTGTGACTGTGAGAAATCCAAATACTGGAGTGGCTGGGATGTGTGTCTTTTGTTTGGGATAACCGCATTGTGTCCTGAATTGTGATGCGAATTGTTAGAACTGTGACCTGAAACAACACATGAAGGAGAGATGGGCCTGTGTTTGAATGTGACAGTGTTGTTTCTTCATAGCTGCGTATTTCTGGTCTGTTTTTCCTCACCTCTAACTGTGTCTTGTGTGAGTGTTACTTTTTGGAGAGACTGTCTGCTTGTTGTTTAATACATGTTTCCTTGTCTCTTGTGGAAGCTCAGCCTTGAAGCCCTGGGTGAAAAACACCAATGTGGACACTCGCTGGGTCATGTCAAAGGGTTACTCAGGAGATCTGGAGTGTGACACTTCAGCTGGTTTCTGTCACAAGTAATCACTGTGTTCAGGTGATGTGCTCTAGCAGACCAGATGGCAGGAGGGTGGGCTGTCTCCTAGGTGTGCAGGTGGCTGGAGGCCTCATGCGTGGTCAGCTGTTAAACCCACTCGCTGTCTGGCGCCGGTGATCACTGTGCAGAGCTGGAAGAGCCATGCCTTCAGTAGTTCTAGCATGGATACTCCCAAGTGAATGCTGCAGCATGGAACCATTCACCTGTTGTGTCAGGCACGGTGCTGCAGGCACAGTTAGCCCGTGCCATCGGCCTGGCCCTTGATCCCTCATAGGAGATCTAGGATGTTTTACGTAATTCCTATGACAGACTGGTCAAGTGTCTGCTCAGTTAACTGACTGCTGCATTCAGTCCAGTGGGGAGAAAGCTGCACCACTTTCTCTGTTCAAGGTGGCTGAAAAATGGGCATGGGGGGCCCAAGGAACCTTCTAGAAGAGATGCCAGGCTTTGCTCCCATCTCCTGCCCTCTGCTAGGTGTTAGTCCCAGGCTGGCTGTGTAGCAGAGATGAGCTTGCTGACTGCTGTCTGCCGTTCAAACCTTGTGCCCTGCAGCCTCCCGTGCAAGCATTTGGCCAAAGCTGTGACTGCCCACAGGCACGTAGGAGCCTGCCCCAAGCACGTATCCACTGGCTGCCGGGTGATTCCCACTGTGATCAGCTGCTGGATGGTAAATTTTATAGCTCAAATCAAGCAACCCTCCCTTAAGCTGTGCTTTAGAGCAGGGCAGTCTCTGCCCTGTGCTGGCAGCTTTTCCCCATCATGGCACAGTCTCTGAGCATGCAGAGCATGAGCATTCCCCCATTTCTTCTGGGGTAACCCAGGGAGATCTTGCCCTTCTCTGCAGGGCAACTGTGTGTGGAAGGGACTGGAGTATTAATGCTTTAGGGGATCTAATTTCTAAACAGGTCTGAACAGTTGTATTCATGGGGAGTGAATGCTATCTAGGCAGCTCTTGCAGTCTCTGGAAAAACAGGTCCCTTAAGGAGAAGGTTCTGCCTCTGTAGGTGAAAGAGATTTTTACAGGATGTTATTGTTACTGTTTATTTAACTATGTCTGACCTCCTGAGGCCTCTGGATTTTTCTTCATTAGCACTGCTTGATATTTCCTTCAAGGTGCCAGGCACTGACCTGTGGTTCCAGTTTCCATCCCTGAATAGGCTCATTCCCTGGAGCTAGTTTGTGCAGGGGCTCAGGGTCAGAACAGACTCAAACCCCTGTGTGCTGGCTGGCCCTGCCAGGGGGGCTGCTGAGAGAGCTCCCTGCAGGTGAAACTGCCACTTTCCCGTGATCTCCTGGGATCTGTGTGAGGACCGGCACCTCCTATGGAAGAGGGCAGAGATTCAGCATTCCACAGTGCAGGAGGCACATGTGCAGCTGTTTGCAGCACCCTGTGCGTGTCAATGCTGGTAGCTAAAGCTCAAAAGAGCCTTGTTGTGCACGTGTTACACAGCACCTTTTATTTCTAACAGACATTGGATCATTGACTTTTTTGTGTTAAAACCCCCCTATTGTATTAGGCTTACATTTTTTTTAAAGGTAGAGTATAACATATTTCAATTGTTTAATTTATTTTGAATGAAACGCACAATTCCCAAAGGAGCCAGGATTTTGAACTCTGTTGCAAGTTCAGTGCCAACAGCCATCCCTTCCCATGTCCACTCGTGCTGCTGTGGTTGTTGCTATTGCTACAGAACTGGAATTGTAAAACCAAGATTCTACCTTTATTTAAGCAAATAAAATGTGGATGTATTCAAGTGAGTTTGGGAAGTGGCTGCCTTCTTGGTTTGTCAATGTTCGAATCAGTTTTTGTTCTTCTGGGGGCTGGTTAGTTACAGCGTCTGGCATAGAGGGATATTCTTTCATGTACCTACCTGAACCAGGAGCTGAAGGATCAAAACTCAACAGCTGAATCCAGTGACCAGTTTTGTCTTTCCAAGAGAATCAGAAAACAGTTTCAGAACATAAATATTCCACATGGCTTCCTTCTGTCACTACATCTTAAATTCTCAGCCTGGGCTCTCAGCAGCAAGTCCGGTACTTCCCTGTGAATTCTTCCGGTGATCTTGGAGCTGGTTCCTCACGCTCCAGGGGATTTTAACCAGGCATGATTTCCATAGGATGCTGAGAAGGAAATCAGCATATGGGGACTGTTCTCTTTTGCCGTCCTGGCAGGATGGCTGCTTATTTTGGGACACTTTCTCTGTGTTTGCAGAGCCTGTGCCTGCTGTTTCTTTTGGCAGAACGTTTTAGTGTATTTTCCTCTCAGGTCTGCTTGCGCTATCCATGATTCCAGGAGGCAGTGTAGGGTTCAAAGTCCTTGGAAACCGTGCATTTTAAATGTGGGCTGGAGTATCTGGGGTCCTCCAACATCTTACTTCAGCCATTTCAAAGGCAGCTGAAAACACAGTTGACACTGGTGGGAGATGGCTCTGGCCTGGGAGCGTTGTGGGGTTTGGGTGCGGCTGCCTTATGTCAGGAAGGGTCTGTCTGGAAGCACCAGGAACTGCTGACTCCCCTGGAGTGAGGTGTTTGTAAGGAAGTGCAGGCAGAGGCAGGAGCCATAGAGAGGCCGTTTCCTCATTCCCCACTTTCCCACTGTAAGCTGTGGCAGAGGGCTTGGTAGTTTTTGTCATGGGCTGGGGAGAGGATGGATCCCTGGAGGGCAAAGGGAGTGTTTCCAAAGGAGGGCAATGAGCTGCTTCTGTGTGGAACAGATGCTGTAGCATATCCCAGTGTGTTTGGAGAGGAGGAGGGGTAAGGAGTGTCCTGATCCCATTTATCTTTCCCTCCCACGGCCCTCTTGAGGATTCTGCTGCTCTGGGCTGGGTAGTGCCCCTGAAAGGCCATGCAACTGCTTGGTGGTGGGCTAAGGGAACTGGATTGTCCTCAAGAGCCACTCTGAGGAGCGCCAGTGGTTGCAGATGCCCTGGGGCTGCTCTTTGATGACCAGGGGTGTTCCCTGAGTGCATCTCCTCCTCAGCTCTGGGGCTGCTCCTCAAGGCGATAAACTGTGAGGACATTCATGGGATCTCTGGATACAGCATATTTTTGTGTGAAGTTGAGGTTGAGCAGAATGAATAAAGAGTTAAAAATGCTCCTTTAGGAGCCTCTGAACCCTACTCCAAGCTCCAGTTCCAAACATGGGCTTGAGGACGGCTCTGACACTGGGGCACTGGCGTGTTCTCCTCTGGACTAAGGAGCACTCAGCACTGCCCAGGTGGGAGGTGATCTCTGAAGGCCACAGGTGAGTCAGAGTCCCTTGACAGGGAGATTGGGCTAATCTGTGAAATGATGGATTGCCTGCTGATTGCTCGTGCAAAAGCAATCGGAGATGGACAGAGATAGCCCCTGGCCCCAGTGCTTACATGGCTGGTGCAGCAGCTCTTTCCCTGTGACTTCCTGGGGTCCTTTGGGGGCTGATGCACATGGCCACGTGCAGGTACAGGACTCCTGGAACAGGTTGCTTGAAAAAGCTATGGCTGCCCCATCCCTGGAAATGTTGAAGTCCAGGGAGAATGAAGCTCCAAGCAACCTGCTCCAGTGGAAGCTGTACCTGCCCATGGCAGGCAGTCAGAGCTGGATGATTGCTAAGGCCCCTTTGAACCCAAGCCATTCTGTGATTCTGTGGCTTCCCACTTACTATTCTCTCCTCACATTTAGACATCCCCCTGGCAGATCTGGACCGTGCAGAGATGGAGAGAAAACAGCTGGGTGCTTGATCAGGTGCAGGTGAGGACTTTAGTCAGGGCAGGTGGGAGTCAGTACCATGCCATGGCCTGGAAGGCAGAGCTGCTTGCCAGGCATGGCTTATCCAAAACACAGCTCTGTACTAGCCACTGTGAAGAAAACTGCTGAAAACCAGCACATCATCCTACACGGCCTTTCCAGAGCTGAGTCCAAATCCGTTCTAAGAGAAGTGAGCCTTTGGTGGTGTTTTTGCTGTGTCCTGATGGGCTGTGTTCCGGAGGCTCCCAGGAAGCACCATCAGCCGGGGCCGGGCAGCGCAGGGACGGGGACCGGAGCTCGCCGCCGCTTGCCTCGCTGCCCGAGGAGCCGCCGCTGCATCCGACGGCCGCGGGGAGGAGCCGCAGGACCGGGGATGCGCTCCCGGAGGAGCGGGGGTGCGGAGCCGGCCATCAGCCCGGCGGCCCTTCGCCCTTGGGGGCTGCCTGAGCGCAGGGCTGGGGGCCCGTGGTCATCACCAACACCCCCTGGGTGCCGCCATCCCCTCCCCTCTCTTCTCCTCTCCCCAAGGCACACAGGGCCGTCTCCCGAGGCGACAGGGCACAGGATGGAGGGATGGGAGGTGCCTCGCCTTCTTGCCAGCAAGCCAGCCCGTGGGACTTGCTCCAGGGTCCCTTTCTCTGGTCCAGCCTTCGTGGGAGCAAAGTACAGCCGAATTTTAGCCGCTGGACAAGGGAAAGCAGGTGATTGCGCTGGGTGCCCTGCTTGGAGCTCTCCTGATGGGCCGGTTTACAGAGATGTGGTTTGGTACGAGGCAGAGCTTACTCCCTGTCTTTTCTCAGCTAGCTCCTGGAGGGCGCTGGGTGCCCAGGAAAGGAGCTGTGAGGGCAGATCCCATGTCCCCGGGTGGAGTGACAGCGGGGCATGGCCAAGGGCACACCTGATGAGGCTACATGTGTCCTTTGGCCCTCGGACTCGCCCAGCACCCTGGCCTTGCCGGCTGCTCTCACACAGCACCCTGCACTTGCTGTCCCCAGCCCGCAGCCCGGCCGGGGGGGCACCAGTCTCTGCCAGGGAAAGAGATGGTGTTTTGTTCCCCAGCTCGCTCCTGCCCAGAGGCTGATTGTGCACACACAGGACCCTTTCAGCATGGGGAGAGGAGGGTGATGGCATCTGGGAACGCAGGGAACAAAGGGCCCCGTTGATGCTGGCTGCAGCCCCAGGGGTTTCTGTCAGCCAGGGCAAGGCCGAGCTGTGCCACTGAGCTGGGGCAGCAGCAGTGCATGAGCTAAACCTCCCCATGCCAGGCTGCACAGGCAACTTTGCTGCCTGTTCGGAGGGGACTGAAGCCAGGGAAGAAAGTGGGGAGTGGGATTTGGGCTAGAGTGCCATTTAGGAAGAGTAGTGAAGGTCCCACCCTGCCACTCCTGGGCATGTGGCTGTGCCTGAAATCTGCCTTTTTGGACAGACATGTGGGGCTGGGAGCATCCCTTTGTGCGTCACTGCCTGGAGGCCCCTGAGCACAGCTCCTGGGGAGATTTCCAAGAGAAACAACGTTTGAATCAATAATTTTTGAGCGGCTGCTGTGGAAAGATGTACCTAAGGGTTTCTGGAGCAGAAAGGCAGCAGCCAGTGCCCTCCCATGCACCAGCACCCTGCACATGGTTAACAATCCTGCAGCAAATGGCACCACGGAGCCACAGACAGGACATGTGGGGCTCTGTGACAGTCCAGTGTGTCCCTGTGCCTGAACAAGACCATCCTGTTCCACACAGGGCTCTCTGCAAGCGAGGCCATCGCCCACCCTGCATGGCTCTGGACATGTTCATCCCACACATGCTGCCTCAGTGCCAGCCAGCTTGGCTCGAGATGTCCTGTTGGTTTTGTTGTGGTTCTGTTGTGCTACATGAGGAGACATAGCAGAGGCTGTCAGCACGTGGGCCGAGTGTTAAAGGGCAGCAGCACCACCAAACACAAGCAAGCAGCTGCTACAAGACCCCAGCTTTCCTCAGGGTGGCTGGAGGAGAAATAAGATGTTTTAAGGCCCCCACCCCCAGCTGGGAACAATGATTTTGAAGTCAGAGTTATGAACCTCGTGGCTGGAGTGGGCAGGGCCCTGCAGGGGCTGCTGGCCCACACATGGGTCAGCAAGTACTGCTCCTCTGAGACCTTCTCCTCTGCAGCCTCCCTTTGCCTGGAGAGCCTCCCCTTTTTTTTTCTTGTGGGGGCAGGAGGTGGGAAAGCCAGCACAACAAATGGACAGGCAGACATACATCTTGTTCAGAATGTTCTTAATTTTAATGTATTTTCTTTAATTTTTATAAAATACACCCTGTAAGATAAGTCTTTAAAAACTTGCTCCTTTTTATTGCTGGTTAACAAGTTGAAATTCTAGATCAGAAATGAAGGAAACACTTTCAGTCGATTAACTCTTTTTGCGTGTGTATGTGTGTGTGTATGTGTGTGTGCGTGTGTGGGCTCTGGGGACAAGGGTGGGAAGGAGGACCTGGTTATGTTTTGTTAAATGGATATGAACAAAAACCCCAGCAAACCCCCAAGAGAGATAGCATTGATGTGAATTTCCAGATCTTGACTGGTTTCTCCCCACCCTGCCACCCCTCCTGGCATCTCCCCCCTCCCCATCCCGTGTGCGTTGGTAGCCTGGCCAACCTATTTCAGCATTCCCGGCAGCAAGGATCCTTCAAATGCACTGCTCAGCAGATCTGCCTCCTTATCCTTGCCCCTGCTGAAACCAGCACTTAAAAATATATATAACAACAATACAGACATGGAAAAAAAAAAAAAAAGAAATCCATGCAAGATGGAGCTACAGTCTGCCACTGAAAGTAGTTTCTCCAATAAATAAACACAAAGATTAGCACTAAGGAGAGAGGCAGGGAGAGCAAAACAAATCACCAGTTGTCAGGGAGGACTGGAAACTTCTGCAGGTCTGGCTGGACCCATGCTACCCAGCCAGAGGGCTTTCCTCCAGCTGGAGAACAGTCATGGAGGAGAAGTCTCCACCCAACCCCTTGCCCCCCTACCCCTCTCCATGGGAAAAGACTGGCACCAGTAAGGATCTGGATTGCAGAGACGGGCTGTGTGTGCACTCTGTGACCCCCAAACCACCACTTTTCCTTCCCTCCTCAATTCCTTCTTGGGTTTCACCTGGAAGCAAGAAGCTGCTAGTCCCTCCCACCCTGGCAGGCACAAGGCAGCTGTCCTGACTTGCAGGAAAAAAAGTGAGGGGACGAGGGGGACAGAAGGAGGGGCAGTTACATTTGACAAGGGGGAGAAGCGAGCCGAGCTCTCTGGCACAGCGGAGTTAGAGAAGCAGACGTCACCCCAGAGAAGAGCACCATTGTGAAGGGCACAGGCAGGGCAGGCAAGGCACGCGGTCCCGAGGGTTATCCCCTGCCTACGGAGGGATGGCTCTGGCTTTACGCTCCCAGGGCTTGGTGCAGAGGTGTCCCCTCCTCAGTCAAACCTATTTGCTGCCTCTCTGCTGCCCGGAGGGTAAAGCCAAGAGTCCCCCTTGTCTACAGAGACACCAAACTCCTTTAGGCTTTAATAGGGGCAGCTGGGTTAGGGCTTTATCAGCATTGGGATCAGCACTCTCTTCTCCACACCGGGAAGATCCTTGCCCTGAACTCCCTTTGCCGTGGCTGCAGCAGGTGATTTAGGTTAAATTCATCTTTCTCTGCTAAGGGAAAAAAAATCCTTCTCTTATTCTCCATCCATGGGTGGTGACAGCAGACAGCTCCAGGAGAGTCTATAGTAATGGTACCAGGACTGGGCCAACTTCCTTTTCTCTCTAGGTAGCCTCTTGCTACTCACAAAGCAACCTACATGGATTTCTTCCTCCCAGGAGCTTGAAGGCCTTTGCTCATCCCTAGGCAACATTGGGACACTGGAGAAAGTCCCTCCTCTTCTCTGGCTGGTTTTGATGGGCTTGGCTCTAGAGCGAACCAGTTACGGATGAGCAATGAGAGAAAAGTGCATGAAGAGGCGTCCATTGGTGGGAAGCTCTCCTTCCTGGTCACGCTCAGCACAATGGATGTGAGGGAGGAAGAGGAGGGGAGTCATCAGCGAAGGCAGAGTTAACGCAGGAGACCTGGTGTCAGGTGGCTGCAGTGTTAAAGCCTCGGGGTTAGACAAAAGAAGGCGTTTGGTCTGGCTGGGCTCCGCCGCGCGGGCTAGAACTTGGTGCCTCGGCCCATCAGCTTGAGGACTGCGAAGTTGTAGGTGGCAGCGATGATGAAGGTGACCTGTGGGTGGGAAGAGAGTGAGCGAGGGGGCAGCCCCCAGCCCCACACCCCAACAGAGCAGTGCCCTGCAGAGCCCTGCTGCACTGTCGGGACACCGCAGTGTCGTGTCGCTGGTGTAAAGCAAGAGGAGAGCTGGGGAAAGGCAGGGCACTCAGTGCACTGGCAGCAGGACCTCTCCCTGGCAGTCTGCTAAAGCCTCTCCAGATCTCCTCCTGCAGCCACCTCTGCCTTATGGCCTGCATTCCCCATCTGCACTTACGTGCCAGAAAATGACACGAGCACAGGCTCTGTCCCATCCATGCCCACCACCTTCGCTGTCCTTTTCCCCCACATCTTTGCCAGGCGGAGAAGAACGGCTGGGCAGGGGGAGCACTGACTCACCAGTGAGACCAGCGTGGCAGCTGCCCCCACGAAGGCTGCGATGAAGAGGTGGAAAGTCATCTGGAACTGCAAGGGAAGAGGAGGGTGAGCTCATGGGGTCCCATGTGCTGCCTGGGGAGGCCACAGCCAAGGTGTCGCACCGAGGGGAGCACACGTGAGGTGGCAGGAGTTACTCACCTCGCTGGTCTTGCAGATGGAGAGCAGGTTGGAGCCACAGACCTTGCCAGGGAAAGCATTCCAGGGCAGGACACCTGTGGAGATGTGGGAGCCAGGTGAGTGGGGTGTGGCTGACAGCTGACTTCCTTGCTCAGCTTCCTGCAGCCGCCTGTCACACACCCCCAGAATTTCGAGGCTCTTCAGCACTTGCCCTGCTTTATCCCACCCAATGTGCCTGGCCCCTGCCCTCCATCCCCTCTCCTCTGCCCTGAGCCCTGGCTCCTGGGTGGTGAACCGGGCACTCACCGTACATCCTGGCATCTGCACACAGGGTGCCAATGCTGGCTGAGGTCTTGGTGGGGTTGCCAATGGACT
Source organism: Irena cyanogastra (assembly GCA_013397155.1). Taxonomy (NCBI): domain Eukaryota; kingdom Metazoa; phylum Chordata; class Aves; order Passeriformes; family Irenidae; genus Irena; species Irena cyanogastra. The sequence goes on along the minus strand of VWZV01009597.1, from coordinate 234,313 downwards.
GGCAGGTGGTCCAAGTGTTAAAATAGATGTAGACGGGCACCGCGGAGCAGGCGAACACCAGGAGCCAGATGATGGTGAGGACGTAGGTAATGCCCACAAACTGCAAGGGGCAGGACAAAGCCGGGCACAGCCGTGGTTACCAAGTGGCCGAGGCCACGGACAGGGGAGCGCGAGGTTCCCCAGGCAGGAGAGGGCGTGGGGCAGGGGGGGACTGCGATGCTGCCTGCAGCCAGCTCTGCACCACCTGCCAGACCCAGCGTGTCCCCAGGGAGGCAGCACAGGACAGCAGCACAGGACAGGGCTCCTCAGGGGGCAGCTCACAGGACCAGCCCGGTCCCAGATTCACGCCCGGCTGTGTGTGCATGGGGGTGACCGCAGCAGCGGGATGGCTGCCACGTTTGGGGCAGGGGGGTACTGTGGCCACGGCCAAGCAGGGTTTGGTCTCTGCGGGAGGGCAGCTGCAAAAGCTGCCTCGGCGTGTCAGAGTGGCTCTCCTGCCCTCCCTCCATGGTGCCACCCCAACCAGCCCCCGAGGGAACCACAGCCGTGCCCCTCTGCTCCCTAAGGCCACAGGATCCCTTTGCCAGCACTTTGTCACAGTTCCCAAGCACAGTGGAGTGGACAACCCCAGGGGTACTGAGTGCCACAGAGCTTTGAGCTGCCAGCACTGCAGGGATGCTCGGATTCTCCCTGCCTATGTTTAAACACGAAGCACTTTTATTTAACATAGCCATTTGGGCTGCTTGGGTCCCCAGGAAACACGGCAGGCCTGGGGGAGGACGGCAGGGCTGTGCTTCCCTTTGGGATATCCCAAAACCCGGACGGCCGCAGCCTCCTGCCCTCTGGCCACACGGAGCGTGGTGAACCCGCTGGGGCGCGCGAAGGGGTGCCAAACCCCGGTTAAGATCACCTTGTCAGGATGTCCTAGCCACTTTCCCAAACAATGACACACCCGCTGCCACGAGTGAGCTCGCTGGGGGCCTCGCGCTCCCCTCCCTTTCGGGCCCCCAGTTACCGTTGCGCTGAGGCCCTTGCCGAAGATGGTGGTCCTGTAGTCCCCAAAGATTTGCCGGACGGCACCGGTGGTGTAGAAGCCTTCGGCCAACAGCAGGGCTCCATAGAGGAAGAAGAAGGCAGCTGTGCCATAGATGAAGTACTGAAAACCGTGGATGCTGTGGGGGAGAGGAGTGGGCAGGGGTGCTCAGGTGCCAGGACGGTGCTGGAGAGCTCAGCCCTGTGTGTGGCAGCCTGGCCACTGCCACCTTCCCTCCCCATGCTACCCCAAGAGGACCAAAACAGAGGCAAAGCTGGGGTGAGCAAGGCTGTCACCGACACCCCCACACCCCCCCTACCTACCCAGTGCAGAGGTCCAGCTCTACCCAGGACGCCTAGCAAGGGTCGGATAAAAACTGGTGTGAAATGAAACAAGTGGCCACTTGGACCCTGCCACGGAGCCATGGGCAAAGGCAGCTTGGGGTCTCCCTGGTGACCGGGAGAGAGCCTGGCCCTGGCCAGCCCAGCCAGGCACCTCAGCCTGGCACAGAGCAGGACGAAGCTGTGAGGGGCCCCGGAGCGAGGTGGGTGCTCTGCAGCAGGGTACTTACACATCGATGAGAAACTCATAGTCCTGGTAGTTTTTGGAGAAGTATGTCTCGATGAGCTGCTCAGTGCCTGTGAGGGCTTCGTGCCCACAGCCACAAAACAGCGCTACCCCAAAGAAGCACAGGCCAGTGGCAACCAAGGAAGCAAAGGGTGCCCCAATGAGACATCTGGCACAGCACTCGAGTAAACCTGTGGAGAAAAGAGGTGAGATGGGACGGGACTGCTGGGACAAGGACGGCTTGGAGCCTGCAGCTCAGGAGCACGAGCGCAGTGGGAGGAGGGTGCCTGGCAGGAGGAGGGAAACAGGTTGAAGGAAAACCCCAGAAGTGACCCATTGCAGTGCTGCAGAGCCAAACCCAGCAGCTCCCCTGAGAGCTCTCTAAGCAGCTCAGGAGCCCACTCAAGGGTGCCCAGGGATGGTGGCAGTGTGGGGCACAGGGGCTGTGAGGAGCCAGCCACGCTGACCCATGACAAACAGATGGAAATAGAGCGTGACATAGCGTAATGCCAGTGGGACCTGGCAAACAAGCTGCTAATGGGCTCCCCACTGCCACCACGGCGGCCACGCCAGCTGCCTGCAGTTCTGTTTTACCATCAAAGAGGGAGGGAAACCCAGCACCTCCACAGAGACAAAGCCCAGGGAACACCCAGCAAGGTGGCCCTGCTTGGGGCAGCACAGTAGGAGCCAGCACACACCCTGAGCACTCTGGACTTCCAGGTGGCACCCTGGGCGCTCGTCCCTTGCCTGGCACCCCGTGGGCAGCTCGGGCTGCAGCTGCCCCTTTGTGTAGGCAGATGTGCTTGTAGGAAGGAGCCGTGCTAGTTCCACAAACAACACTTGTGTAATAGGTTTAGTCCTCTAGGACCTGCGTGTGGGCAGGGAAAGCAGGGACACACGGCAGTGTGCTGCTTGGAGAGCCGAAATGCTGGATGTTTTCAGCAGGGAGGCCATGGGCACCTGCTCCTTCTGCACGTCGGGGCTCTAACGTGCAGGAGTGTTGGCTCAGTTTCCCAGTGGCTTTGGAGGTGCCCAGCCAGCTGCTGTCCTGCCTGCTTTGGGGGCAGACAGCCAGGTGGGTTTGCACCCACCAGCGTTTGGCTCCAGCTAAGCTGGGACAAGCTGCTGCCCTGGCTGTGTGACACCTGCACACAGGGAAGCTGCTCCCCTTCCCCGAGACGTGGGCTCTGGCACCCACTGCCCAGGGCACCCTGGCTGCCCGGGCACGTCCCATCTGGGCATAGAATTTCTGCCTTGAATGCCAAAAAGGCACCCACACCAAACCCACGCTCCCTCCACAAACCCCACAGTGCTTATCTCCTCCCCAGGAGGACGAGAAAGCCGTGGGGTCCTGGCCAGCTCTGCCCTCCCCGCTGGGAGCAAGGTTGCGCAGTGGCACCGAGGACAATGGGGGATTGTCCTGGCACTGCCAGCGCAGTGGCTGCCCCACGCCAAGAGCAAACAGGGAACAAAGGCAGCGCTATAGGGGAGTGCTGGGACCCCTCCCTCTTGTTTGCCTTGGACGCAGCAGATCCAGGGGGGGCCTCGTTCATCCTGGCCAGCGCTGCTCCCAACCTCGCTGGGACTCACAGGGTTTGGCCCCTCGCTGGGACAAACTTGCCTTTTCTGGTTTGATTTTTGGCCACCTGGGAGATGGCACGGAGGTGCCCACTCTGGGCCAGTGAACAGCTACATTCCCAGGGGACTGTGAGTCCTGGGATGCTCCAACAGGGCCTGACAGGCTCCCTGCCACAGCCCCTCTGCTGCAGTGGGGAAGCCTGGGGAGGGGAAAGGAGGGGAGAAAAGCCCTTGTGCCACACAGTCCCGAGCCTTGTGCCCAGGCTCCGCTGCTCCTAGCACCAAACAGCGTGCTGCAGACAGGAGGGGGAGGCAGGGGGCCAGCAGCACGAGGCACCCCTGGGAACAGAGCAGCCCCAATACCCCAGGGGAACACTGGTGAGTATTAGCTCTGCTGTATCAGTAGGGAAACTGAGGCACAAGGTGTGTCTCTGTTTTCCCGAGGCTGCTGGCACACGAGTGGCACGAGCTGTGACGGGCTCAGTGCCCTGCCTGGACCTCACAGCTCCTGCCAGCCCCAGGCAGGAGCTCTCATCTCTCCGGTCCATGTGGTGAGGGCTGGGGTGGGACAGGCTGTGGGGATGGCATCTGCCCCCACACACAGCACACGGGGACAGAAATCTGCCCTGGGAAAGAAAATGTCACCCTTGCAGTGCCAAGGCATCCTCCCATGGCAGCTCCCTGGGCACACCGGGGTCACCAGGACCTCACCAGTGCCAGAGGACAGTTTCAGTGGGCTCTGCTCTGGGATAAGGTCCCCAGAGCCACCAGCAGCAGCTGTCCAGGTGCCCCCCACCCTCACCTCATACTCACCCATGGTGCTGGACTTGGTCAGGTCCCGCGGCCGCCCGCTCTGCTGCTTGGGTGCTGTGTGCTCCCTGCCAGGCAGTCCCACGCCCTCTGTGTCCCCCTCTGGGTGCCTGTCCGGCTCTCCAGCAAAGAAAAGGGCTCTCTGAGTGACAGCCACCCCCCTTAAAGGAGCGGGCCCGCCCTCCCGGCCCCCCCAGCACCCCTTGGCTGCCAGCTCCTGGGTGCCTGGGCAGGGCTGCCAACGGCCCCGCTCAGCGCTGCTGGGGAAAAGGCTTTTGCAAAAGCAACAGTGCAGTCTGGGGGCAGGGGAGGGGTTGTCCCCCATCATTGGCAGCTCTGGGGATATCCCCCAGGCCCACCAGGCTGTGCTTGTCCAAGCTGCCCACTGAGGCAGTGTGGGAGTCTAGTCTAGTCCTGTGGGACAGCAGGGGTGTGCCCCTGTCACCTCTCTGATTCCCAGCATCTGGCAGCAGGGAAGGGGGGTTCCCCATTCCAAGAACCTGCTTTCAGCTTTGGGGGCTCCAGACTGGAAGCTTTCCCCCTTTTGATGGGAATCTCGCAGCTACTCTCCCCAGCCCCATGACCCCATGGGGCAATGGCATTCTGGTGGGGACACTCGTGGGTCCCCGTGGCCTCAGGGCTGTGGCAGGTGCAGCCTGGTGCCTCAGGTGCTCCATGTCCCGTGGGTGCCACGGTTCCCATGGGTGCCCTGGGCCCCTGCAGCTGTGGAGGCAGCACAGGGCCGAGGGAGCCTGCAGAGGGCAACCGGCCCCTTCCCGGCAGGCACAGGGTGGACAAAGCCCTGCTGTGTCCCTCAATGCCCACTTTGTGCCAGGCAGCGAGGTGGCAGGGCCTGGCTGTCCCTGGGCTCGGGGACACTGCTGGGCTGTGGCAGGCTAGGACCAGGGTGAGCCACCCTGTGGGGACCCTGCCCCTTCCCCATCAACCCAAAGAGCCACCCTTGGCTGGGGGGAAACACCACTTGGGCATCTGTGCAAATGCTGCCAGGGCTTTGTGGTGCACCCCACTGCACCCCACATCAGCAGGGCACAGCTCCCGGCCCCACAGCACCCCTCCCTGCCTCAGTTTCCCCCTGCAAGGCAGGGTGGCAGAGAGGCTGCCTGCTGTCCTCAGATGTGGAATGGGAGGGCAGGGGGAGCCTCTGCCACCACTGGGGCACCTCCCTTAGCTCCCAAGGTGGCACCCAGGTGGGCTGGCAGCGATGTCACCTGGCCATGATCGCCTTGAAATGGCCATGGGAAGGTGACAGACTTGCAACAGCCCTTTGGAAATAAGCAGAACCCTTCCAGCCACTGGAAACCAGCAGAGCCCTGCCTGCATGCCAGGGAAGGCCAGAGGGACCCCCAGCCACGGGGAGGGAAAAGTATTACATAAAAGGTCCCCCATAAATAAAACATAGAAAACGCAACATAACAGGAAAAGAATAAAATATGACATGGGGCAAAAACATACCAGCCCCTTTTTTGTTTCCACAGAAACTCCAGGCTTGCTGACTCTGCCATTTCTGAACACTCTGGAGGGAAGCAGCAGTTTTACTTCATGGGCACAAGGTGAGCAGCTAAGAGGGACTGTGATTTCTGCTCAAAGTGGTGTAAAATTCTTGGCTAATGGGCACTTTAAGTCAGCAGGTGGATGACAAAAAGAAGGATGGAAACCCCTTGGCCCTGTCCTTAGTGGCAGTGGGGACCAGCCCACCACCTCCTGGCAGTGCTCCATGGATGCTCCAGAGCAGGACTGCAGGGCAGGGAAAAGGGAAAAATTGGATTTCTAAGGCTTGAGGAAGAAGAAAATGTGCAGAGAGGTGTTTGTAGTTGCCTTTCCTGTGGCAGCACGGAGGGCACCCTGCCCAGGCAGCTCAAACACTGCCCGTGCCTGTGGGGACAGAGCCCGGGGACGCCTGTGGCCGCGGGGGTGTTGGGAGCCCTTGTTGCATCCCTGTCCCTTTGCACTTCAGCCGGAGAGATTGGAGAGGCTCTGCTGCAAACCCGGCGTGCACCTCTGCATGCTCAGAGCAATCCTGCAGCTCAGCCCCTCCCTGGAGGAGCCCCCGGGGAGCTGCAGGGAGCCTGCCAGCCCACACCGAAGTTCTCTTGTTGGCTCGTCCCTGCCGGAGAAAACACTGCTGCTTCCAGGTGGGGAAGGGAGGACTCATCCTTGTTTGGCAGCCAGGAGGGGAACGCGCCAGGCTGGTAAAAATAAACGTGCTTATAAATCAGTATGGATCACCTTGCAATTTGTTCTGACCCTTGGGCAGTGACCAATTACATCCAAAAGCTCCCCCACCCCGGGAAATGAAGGGCTTAGCCAGGAGCCCTCACTGGCAGAGCCTGGGGAGCTGTGCTGGGGCTGACAGGGCAGGCTTGGAGGGGTTTTCCTTGCCCAGCCACCCACGACCGGCACTGAGATGCTGCAAAGGGCTGCACCAAAATGAAGGGTTTGGATGGGCACACACGCGTCTCTAAACGCGCTCCCCACGTGGAAAGGACTCTGGAATTTCTGCGGGTTATTCTCCTCACAGCTGCAGCTCAGATTTCCCCTGGGCCATGAGGAAGGCAAGCTTGGGGCCGGGGGGACAAGCAAGGGACATCAATGGCGAAGGGACAGCCGCCCAGGCACCGCTGGTTCGTGCCACTCCCCTGCTTCAGGGCAAAGCAGTGAGATGGAAGAGCAAGCAGGAGCCTGTGAGGAGGGGAGCAGAGCATCCTCCCTGTCCCTGCCGCTGTGTGCAGCCACTCAGCCACAGTCAGCACAGACTGTCACGCTGTCCCCTCACTCTGATGGCACAGGACAGCCTCCTGCTTGTCCTACTCCTCCCAGCACACAGGCAGCCCTCCCTGGGGTGAGGCAGGGAGGCCAGCTGGGAGAAGGGGGATTCCTGCAGTTTCAGGGAGGATTTGGATTCCCTGCTAATTGATTTCTCTGCTTACAGCCCCACAGGGGCTGCACTCCCTGCACTCCTCATTTTCTGCACTCCCCTGGGCACGGGGCTGGGTTTTCAAAGATGCACAGTGGCCAAAATCAGCGTGTGCTGACCCTGCAGAACACAGCCAGCCCCTCCACTCTGCTCCCCAAATGCAGGCACAGCCCTGGGGACACCCCAGAGCACCAGTGCAGTGCCCTTATCCATTATACATCCGTCAGCAGGAGAAATCCCAGCCCATCTTGTCACAGCCGAGAACCTTGCTGCTATTTTTAGCCACTCGCTTCCCCGGTCGGGACGAATTTCTTGTCATCTGCTGCTGATTTCAGCTCTGCTCCTCCCCCCCCCCCTGCCCCGCTGCACCCACCGGCAGCAGGGTGAAACCCGAGCAGGGGGATTTTCCTGCCGTGCCCAACCTGCCGTTTTCCCAAAGCGAGAGGGGACAGCCCGCGGGAAGGCCGTGCTGGCCCTGCAGCATCTGTCCAGCTGTGCCCCTGCCTGTCCCCGCCGTCCTGATCGTGCTGATAACAATGCAAGTTAAAAAGGAGCTGGGAGAGGCTGTCAGAGGACAGGGGAGGCGTGCTGAAGGACAGACAGACAGGCCAGTGTTGCAGGATGACAGAGGGAGGGCGGGGGCTGCTGAGGAGAGGAGTGGAGAGGAGAGGAGAGGAGAG
>VWZV01009597.1:98776-226535 GCA_013397155.1 Irena cyanogastra | reverse complement strand
GAGGAGAGGAGAGGAGAGGAGAGGAGAGGAGAGGAGAGGAGAGGCTAAAACCCTTGTGAGGCTCAGCAAGGGCTGGGCACAGGGTGCCAGCCTTGCCCGTGGGAGCTGCACCCTGAGCCCCCCGGGATGCTCTGGGGCTCCCAGGACCCTCCCCAGCCAGCAGGGCTGCAGGCAGTGCAACAACCCCGCTGGGTGACCCGGGGACAGAGCCCTCCGAGCTGGCACCAGCACTCACCCCCTGCCTGCCCAGACTTTACCTGGGAGCACAGAGGAGGCCAGGAGGGGCTGGCCAGCAGGGATGGCACCAAGATGAGCTCACCTCCCACGCAGCCACCCTTCAGGGAAGCTGAGCAGATGTCTGCCCTTCTGGTTTGGTGGCTCTGGCTGATGTTTCCCTCTGCAGGAGCCTGACTTTTTAATCCTACCGAGTTTTTAGGTTTGGAAGATCTTGTCCAGGCTGTGCAGCGTGCCTGGGCTCACTGCTGGGGGCAGCAGGGACCACCAGCTCCCCGGGGCAGGGTGCCATCTGCCATCCCAGAGGTGACACAGGCAGGAGCCTCCCTGCTGTCCCCACACCTGTCCCAGGCTGTGCCACCCCGGTGAGTGCAGGTGTTCAGGCGGTGCTGGTGCCTGGGGGCTCAGGCAGCTGCTGGCAGCAGAGCCCAGGGTACAGCAGAGGTGCCAGCAATGGCCCTGCAGTGCCCTCAGCCAGGGCCCAGCTGGTGGGAGCACAGCCCGAGCACTGGAAATGTTCCTGGCTGCTCCCTGCTCCTTTTAGCCACCAAACAGCCCTGCTGTTTACTGCAGGAATTGGGGATAATACAGTGGTGCAAACAACTTTCTCAGTCTGGTTTCTATTTTCAAAAGAAATTCCCACAAAGCTTCTCACTCGGTGCAGTGAGTCCCTCAGATTAATTACAGGTTTGTGGAGGAGGTGATTTCTTTTCCCCTGGCTCCTTTTCCAGCAGATTTGCCTTTCACATCCACTGCCTTTCTCCTTGGTTTTCTTCCTCCTGGAGGGTAAACAGATGCCTCACTCTGATGTTTTCCAGGCTGTTCATTACTCTCTCACTCTGCCATTGGTGGGGTCATATTCTTGAACTGTTCTCATTTACTTTTCAGAAAATCCTGGAAGGGAAAGACAAATGTCATCCTGCCTCCTTGGAGGGGACGGTGGATGAGAGCAGCAAAGAGAGCCCAGGAGTGCCCTGGCCCTGTGAAGCTGCAGTGGGCTCTGTAGAGGGAGGGGCAGGCAATGCCAGCACCAGGCTCAGCTCTGGGCTGTCCCCATTTAATTCTCGCTGCCCACTTGAAAAGGCTCGGGTGAATTCCTGTGCTCCCGAGCAGCCAAGGAGGTGTTAGCTTGTGCCACACCTCCCCTGAGCCGCAGGGGCCCGGTGGTGCTGAGGGAGGTGCTGGGTCAGCCAGGACAGCCCCGGGGCAGGGCAGGCTGTGCCTGCAGTGCTCAGCCTGGCCCTGAGGTCCCTCCAGAGCCCAGGAAGATGTTTCTCATGCCTGTCCCCATGCCAGCCCCAGTCCCCACATGTGCAGGGTGATGTTCCTCCCAGGGACCGGGGACAGGCTCTGGCCCAGCCACCCTGAGCCCTCTCCTGAGGCTGGCAGGGTGCCCACAGTGCCAGCTGCAGCAGGGCTCTCCTGAGGGATGAGCAAGTGGGCTCTGGGAGGTGATGGCTGGGCTGGACAGCAAAGGGACAGCAGTGACAGCCCCAGGGTGGCATTGCTGTCACAGCTCCTCGTGCCTGAGCCACAGAGACTGTGTGTGGGGTTCCTGGGGAGCACAGCCAGGGTGGGTCTGAGGGCTGCAGGCATTCCCCACCTGTCCCCACTGCCTGTGCCCAGGGCTGCAGACCCAGGCAGCTCTCAGAGACACTGGGTACAGCAGCCAAAAAACCCTCCTGTGCCCCCTCCAGCCAGAACAACCCACGGGCTCCCCTCCCAGGGTGGCTCTGAGGACACAGACTGATCTGTGTCCCCAGCATTGCTGCTCCCGAGGTGATGTCCCTGTGCAGCCCTCCCGTGCCAGCAGCTGCTCAGGGACCAGCCCCAGCCCTGGGCATGGCGAGAGGTGACACGGGGACACGGGAGATGCCTTGCCAGATGCCACTTGCAGCAGGAACCCCAGAACAGACAGCACGGAGCCCTCAGCAGTGGGGGGCAGAGGCCGGGGTGGGGATGAACCCTGGAGTGCAGGAGGCTCCTCGTGGCACCATCCTCACATGACCAACAGCACCCGAGGGGCACTCAGCATCTGTCCCCTCCCTGCCATGGCTTCCCTGGCACGGTGACACCGACCAGCCCTGGGGGATGCAGGGGGCACCGTGGCAGCTCCACACACTGACTCCCACACTCAATATCCCCTGAACACCTGCCTGACCTGCTGCTGCTTCACCTGACAGCACTGGGAGGATTTGCATCGGGATAAATCCTCCATGGCCACCACAGAGCCATGCTGGGGGTGGAGGGGAGCAGCAGGGGCACAGGGCAGGGGGCACAGGGCACCGGCCCTGCTTTCTTATTCTTTCTTCCCTGCACTTGCCACCTGATGTGTAATGTTCCATTTTCCAAACTTGGCCCTCCCGGGGGTCTCTAGTTGAAGACAAAACTAAAACCAGTCCCATGCAGTGAGGTGGGGGCAGGCAGCACAGGGAATGGCACACAGCACAGCCCCGTGGCCTGCTCTGCTCCAGGTGATCTCCTTCTGCTCTCCTGCTTGGACACTGCTGGGGCTGAGGGCAGGAGAGCCGTGGAAGCCAGAGCAGTGAACAGAGCTCATCAAACCCCAGTGCTCCTGCTGCAGGGAGAGATGTGCATCACCATGGCAACCGTGGCCAAGGATGCACAGAGCTGGGCACCCCAAACGGGGAGGAGACTGGGGGAGCAGGCTGACCCTGTCCCCACTCCCCCAGTGCCAGCCCTAAGCCCAGCCCTGCTGAGCCATGGATTGGGCACGGCAGCTCCTCCCTTCCCACGCTCAGGCACGGCAAAGAGCTGCAGGGGTGAGGGGAAGGCAGAGCTTAGGGCTGAGGGGCCTTGCAGTGTCCAAGTCCAGTAGATTTTCTCCAGAGATGTTGGAAATGCTGGAGGCAACCAGAGCAGGGGTCAGGCCAGCACCCTGGGGGAGCGAGGTGTCCTCTGAGGGTTTTGGAATCTGTGCCAGGCTTTGCTGCTGTCCCTAAGAGTCTTGCTTGACACTTATCTAAATTAAATCTCCCTGTTCATCCTGCTGGCTTGCCAAGGTCACAGGATCAGGCAGTGCCATTGCTCCAGCCCTCCCTGTCTGCAGTTCCCTCCTTGCTTGCTCTGCCTGCAAACAGAACCCACACAGTCCACCCAAAGCAGAGCAGCACCAGGGCCAGGAGACACAAGGACAGGCAAAGGAAAGTTTGGACCATCCAGTCCATGTCTTCAGGCTGGGAGGCAGTCACTTGGTTGGACGTGCTGGGTGGGATGCACACAAAATAATTCCTTGAGAACCTGCCACAAAATATCAGAAATAGGTGAGATGAGGATAGCACCTGTTGATGAGGGGCTGGTTTTGAAGAACAAGCACTGGGGTCTCTTTTCTTTGATGGCTTTCAGAACAGCTGAAAGACCTCCCAGCCTGCAGGGAAGGTGCTCAGGGGCTCCAGGATTTTCTCAGTGATCTGTTTGCAAGGGCAGAGAGGAGCAGGACTAGGCTGCTCCCCACAGCCAGGCGGGCACTGGAGTGGGATGGGGATCCCAGCTGGATCCTGGCACACTGGGATTGCACCCAAGCCTCAGAGAGGCTCCTGCCCCCTCCAGCCACCCACTCGGGTGTCCAAACCCAGCTCCCCAGCAGCTCGGACACACAGGGACAGGAGGTGCCCTCCCAGCCCAGTGATGTCCCCCACAGCTGCATGGAGGGTCTGGGGGCACATTTCCTCAGCACATGCAGCAGCCCCACAGCCAGAGTGAAGGGCTGAGTCCTCAGGCCTCACCTCACTGCACTCGTTAGGAGAACGAGCCCTGTGCAACATCGCACTCCTGAGGAGCTCCCAGATGAGCCTAAGCGACCCCCTGGGATCAGCAGAGAGCCCAGTGCTGGCCTGAAACACAGCTCAGAACGCTCATGAGGATGCTCTGTCCCCACACAGCACTTTGGGGACTGATGGATGAGCAGCTGCATCTGGCACAGCCCTGGAGAGCGGTGCCAGGTCATCTGGAGCGAGAGGAGAGGTGACCCCTGCGCCTGGCTGCTCCCGGAGCAGGAGGAGCAGCCCCGTGGCTGCTGGCAGGGCCAGCCCAGCCCAGCATGGTCCAGCTGCCCTTGGCCAGCCCGCAGCTCAGAGCCTGCCCTGCCAGCCTGCACGCACAGCCCACCCCAGCACCAGCAGCAGGGGTATTTTTAGCCTGGAAAAGTGCCACAAAATCATAGAGCAACATTTGCTGGAGTTGGGACCAATGTCTCAGTTCACCTTGCAATCCTCTCTGGGTCACCCTGCCCTGTTTGGTGAGGCACTGGGTCCTGCTGGCACTGCTGCATAAACACCAAGCCCCACCGGGGTCCCCAGGGCCACCTGTCCCCTCCTCCTACCCCATGGTGCCACCTTCCTTTAGGAGCAGCTCCAAATATCCCCACAACCTATGACCTTCTAGGCCAGAGGGACACCCTGCCCTGTCCCCTGGTGGCTACACCCGAACCCAGGGCCTGTTTGCCCTGCTAAGGAACAGGGGCATCTTTGGGCTCTCTGCCCACGCTCTGGTGCCAGCGGGGCCCCAGTCCCCCCACCAAAGCACCACTGCAGGTACTCATCCCTGCACCGTTTATTGCAATGAGATGATTTCTGCTCCTGCTGGGAAAAGAAAGCACCCACAGCCCATTATACAGCTTCTCCAGGGAAAGGCAGGGACCAGCAGGACTCTGGGAAAACAGTGACATGACATGACAACAGTGTCCATGCAGGGCAGCCGTGGAGAGCCGCAGGCTGGCAGCAGTGCACAGCCACCCACGAGGATGTGTTTTCTCCAGCATTAATTTCACACCCCATTTAATGCCTCAAAATGTTTTCTCTGGGGGAGCCTGCCTCCGTGTCCCCCCAGGGTGGAGGGGATGTTCTCTCCCCCAGCGCAGGCACGTGGGGTTTTCCTGTTTGTTTTGCTGCTTTCCTTAGAAACAGTGATGAGACTGTGCCTGCTCTCCCTTATTTTCACCAGTCAGAGGATTAAAAAAGGGAAAGGAGAGCTTACATGGCCTAAACGGAAGGCAACAGAGAACTTGAATCTTTCACAAGGAGTGGTCTGCTCCCCAGAGCTCATTAAGCATTTAAGCAGTTGGTCCAGAGAAGTGCAGAGCAGCCCTTGCACACTGGCAGAGCCCTCTGCACACAGCAGCTTGATTTCACACCTTGGTTTCTGCAAAGAAAATCCCAGTCCTGGGAAAAAAGAGACAGGAGGATGTCCAGAGCTGGCTGGGCTGGCTGGGAGCCTTGGGCGGGGGGAGGAAGTCAGGAGAGAATTAGGAGACAGGATGGAGGTGCCTGTGATGTGTGCTCTCTAATTACAACAAGCACAGTCTCCCAGAGCATCAGACTGTGTGCCTGATGAATTGCAGAGCTGCTATCCTGTCCAGCCCTTCACTGGGTCTGGGGCTGAAAGATGCAGAGCAAGCAATGCCCCCAAACCAGGAGCTGCCTCTGAGCTGCTCCCCAGCCCTCCCCAGAGCAACTGACCCCTCCCCTGCTGAAGCAGGTTACTCAAAACCCACCACAAACCTGTGCCCACCTGTAGTTTCTGTCCCTCCTGATGCTTCAGGTCTTCCTGGCTCCAGGGCGAAGGCAAATCTGTGCTCGCTCCACAGGAGAGACCAAGGATGAGTGGGAAGCGGTGGGATGATTTTGTGCTCCTACATGAAGAGCAAAGTGCACTCCTTTGCCTGCTGTCCTTCCTCTCCCCCACCCCTGAACACAAACAGCACAAAGCTGGTCTTTATCCTGAAACTGAGCTTAAGCACCTGAACCTTTTCTCTGGAAAAAAGCCCAAACCTGTTTCCAAGGGCTTGAATGACTCACCCCCACCTTGTAACGGTGTTGTCTACAGATACACCTCAGGGTTTCATTTATCTGACAGGATTCAATCTATAGATGTGGCAGAGAGGGGTTGGGGTACAGGCAGTGTGGATTGGCACAGCCCTTCTCCAGGCTCTGGAGCCAGGCAGGTTTGAGGCAGGCAAGTGTCTGGCCTCAAAGAAGCAGTTTGATGTGAACTCAGAAACAGTGGAGGGAAAGGGAGAAATATCCCACTTTCCTCCCCATGCGAGCAAATCCAGTCTCTGTTGCCTGCACGTCTCCTATTAGCAGAGCCTGGCACGGTGACAGGGACAGCTGTGGGGCAGGGACATGGGCATCCCCCTGGGGGCTGCACCAGGCTGGCAGCCACTGGATCAGAGTGTGGTCTTTGCCCCCTGCCCCCTGCCCAGGCTTGCTGCCTCTGGGGAGAGCAGCCACAGGGCAACCTGGTGGTGGATGCCTGGCTCCAGAAGCCAATGCTGACAGCTGCCTGCTGGCTGGAATCTTGACTCTTTACAGAAAAACCACCTCATGCTTTGGTTTGGGGACATGGGGGATAAGCCTGTTCTCGTCCCTCCCAAAAATCCCCCGGTGGGGCTGAGGTGCCATCCTGGGATCCCTTGGGCACTGCTGAGGCTCTGGCTGTGCAGCTCCTGCTGCATCCCCCGACCCAGCCAGACACGGACCAGCACTGCCTTCACCTCCTGATGGGATGCTCGCTGCCTTCATTTTCTCAGAGCTGATTTTCAGCCCTGCCTCCCTCCTCGCAGTGCTGGCTGCCTGCAGAGCTGCAAGGCGGGCAGGAGGCCGTGGCTGCAGCATTCCCCACAGTGCTGCCCATCAGGAGCCACGCTGGCCTCATGGCCTCTGCTAGAGCCTTGTTAGCTCGGTCCCTGCTGAGCACAGCACGCGCACTCATGGCTTGTAGCCGGTTACCTTGAGCTCCCGTGCTCGTGGCCACCTGACACGCTGGCCCCACAGCCACTCTGACCGTCCTCAGGCCCCTCAGCTGCTGCAGGGACACCCTGCCAGTGCCTCAGTTTCCCCAGAGAGCAGAGAGGATGCGCTGGCTCCCCTCTCCCAGCAGTGTCAGGTCCGCTCAGCTCGGACTGTGTCTGGAAGAGGAGCTGTCACACAGCCTGCGCTTGCTCTGCTCCCTGGGGCTCCACGTTGTGCCTTGTGCCCCCCAGCACCGTGGCACCGTGAACAGTAATGGCAACGGTAATCAGAGCAGACTTCTCCCAGCTCCTGGTGCCCCATGAGTGGGGTGAGGACTCCTGCACACCACCTCGGGGCGAGTGCCCGCTGGCTACTGCCCCCGGCCCCTGCGCCCCGGTCAGCTTCACACGGCCGGCCCTCCCTCACACTGCAAACCCATCGCGGAGCTCTCCAGCCCCGCGCAGCCCTCACTTGCCCTGGGGAGAGCAGGCACAGGGGGCACCGTGCTCTCCTTCTCCGCTGAGAGCCTCCTCTGTGGAGCCCTGCAGCAATGGCTTTGTACAGCGGCTTCCAGCCATTACCAGACTGCAATTAATACAAATAAATGAGATGAGCCAGCCACAGTAGAGTGAACAGAAACCTGATTGACATATCTGCCAGCAGTCATTTATTCTTCACTTTTATCTTTTTTAAATACTATTTACTTCCTTGCAAATTAATCACAGATTGCCTCGGACCAGAGGCGACTCTGCGGCTTGGCCGGGTGGCCTCAGGGGACAGGGCAAAGGAGGGCAAGCAGCCCGAGTCCCAGCCCAGCCTCTGGTTAACAGGCAGCTCCTCTCCCTCTGCCTTGGTTTCCCTCTCGCCGGCAGCCGCTGCAGCTCCCGCATCACGCAGACATGACTGTCCGTCTTGTGTTCCCAAGGAGCTCACCCAGGACAGTCTTGTCCACCCGCTGAGCCTCTGGGAAAGGCAAGCGCAGGGGTCCCAGCAGGGGGGACCTGAGCTGCGGCCCCGAGGCCAGGCAGAAGGATTTAGGAGCCCGGTTTTCCCCAGCCGCTCCCCGCCATCCGACGGGCAGTTCCTCTGGGACATCCCTCAGCCCTGCACATCCCTCAGCCCTGCACATCCCTCAGCCCCGCACGTCCTCTGATCCCGGTACGGTTCTCGTCCTCCCCTGCACATCCATCAGCTCTGCCACATTCCTCAACGCCGGCGCATCCCCCGACCCCGGCAGCCCCGACCCCGGCGCGCCCCCAGCCCCTCCCAAACCCCGCAGGGCTCGCTCCCTCCNGGATGGGCGCGCTTCGGGCCGGTGCCCTCTCCTTCCTCCTCCTCCTCCTCGTCGGCTGCCTCCTGCCCCGGCGCGGCCCGCTCAGGTGAGCGCACGGCGCGGGTGCTCGGTGCTGCGCGGGGCCGCGGGACCGCTGCTCTCCGAGCCGCTCCCGGGCACCCGGACCCCATCCCCCGGGAGCCGCGATTCCGCTCCGGCACCCGGGTATCACCCCCTCTCGGAGACTGATCTCTCCTGCGGGACCTGGGCATCCCCGTTCAGACCCGGACGAGCCCCGGCACCCTTATCCCGACCCCCAGCCCGGTCCTGTCTCCGGGCCCGATGCCCCAGACAGAACGCTTCCAGCTCCTTTCTGGACCTCCCGCACATCTGGCCTCGCTCCCCATTCCCCAGGACCCTGACGCAGCACCCTGGGGGTCCCAGCAGACCTTCCCCCTGCAGTCCCCACTGCACACAGCCAGACCCTGTCTGTCCCCTGCAGCCCCTGAGGGTTCCCCTGGCCCCGGGCCGGCGGGAGAGTCTTGCCACCATGGGAGAAAGGGCGAGCTGAGCCAGGTGACAGCCCAGACAGCTCCTTCCCTGGTGCTGCAAAGCTCCTGAGATGCCCAGATCCTCTCCTGGTTCATGGTGTTTGTGGAGGGGAGAGCTCAGGACAGTCCCTGGGTCACTCAGGACAGTGGGTGGGTGCCCCAGGTCCCATGGGTGCAGGAACAACTCTTGGCTCACTTGAGTGAAATATCTAAAGCCCCCAGGTCCCTTTTTCCATCTCTGTCCACCTTGGGTGCTATCTGGGACAAGGTGGGATGCAGGGGAGAGTGGGTCAGGGAGGGAGGGGTTGGGGGCTGCAGGACTCCTGGGCTGAGCCTGCTCCCAGTCCCCCTCCCACCATTCAGCCAGCATGGCTGGAGCGGCATGGGGGGATTTGCAACATTTATGGCAGGGAGGGCTAAAACAGAATTGCTTCACGTGCAGAAACTGCTTGTCTCAGGGCAGCGATTTTAGGCAGACATCAGCGTTTTCCAGCCCTACCCTCCACAGAGGCGCTGAGCTCCAGGGCCCTGCGGTGCCCAGCCCAGGGTGGGCAGAGGCCCCAGGGCAGGCAGTGCCTCAGGTGGGGAGCTGCAGGCAGAGGGTGTGCCCAAGGGCTGCGTTCCAGCACGGCCCTGCCAGGGATGCCAGGGGAAGTGGCTGCCCTCTGGGCATTTTGGCAGCCCCCACGCAGGTCTGAGCATCGCCGGGGCTGCAGATCTGCTGTGGCTCAGCCCATTATCTGAGCCTCTTCAAGGAGATACCTGCCAAGGGAGCCCGGAGCCTCCCTCCCACGTGCTCCAGGGGAGAACCCTCACTGTCCTCTCCTGCTGAGGAGGACATGGTTCCCAGCTGTGTGGTAGGCAGAAGCCTCACTTAACTCCTTGTTAGCCTGGCCTCTTGCAGCCCTCCTCCCAAAGGCACCGCACCTTGCTCGTGCAGCTCCTGGTGGGGAATTTCTCCCAGCCTTTTGCTCTTGGTCAGGATGAATCTCAGGTACTCTCTGCTGCCCTTCAATTAAAGGAAAACCTGCTCCACTAGAACATTTTGGTTGTGGCCATTTCTAGCTGGTAAGGGTGCACATAAACCCCTCTAGGATGAATTTCACCCCCTCGAAAAGAGGTAGCAAGGACCACAGGTTTCCCAGTGTCATCCTCTTCTTGTAGTGATGGGGTTGTAGCTCCAAGCAGGAGTGAGATTCACCTGGGCACAGACCTGGTGGAGTTACAAGGCATCACGCAGCAGCACCAGCAGCATGCTCAAAGCTCCTTTTGTGTCCAGAGATCTCTGGCTAATTCCTCTCCATCACAACCACATGCCTGGCAATGTAGTGAGTGAACATCTCTCGCATTGTTCCTTGAAATTATCATTATAGACTGATGGGAGGCGAGAAGCTGGCAGGCTAAGATGCATTCACAAAAATATCCCCTCCAGAGTCAGTTTAAATAAATCTCCATCGTCATTCAGAGCACTGTGTGGGAGAGCTCATCACCATGGCTGGTGTGGAGGTGGGCTTTGCTGCTCCTCTCCTGCCACATCTCCCTGGCCCCTGGCAGGGTGTCAGAACTCAGCTGTGCTCTGGACACCTCCTCACTCAGGCAGGGCCATTGTGTCCCCCAAGCCGTGAGTCCATGACAGGCAGTGTGTGATTGTTTCCTCAGCAACTCAAGCTGGAGCTGTAGGTGGAACCCGAGAAGGAGCTTCCCTGCTGTCCCTCTCCAGCACTGGTTGTGCCCTGTCCCCACCACAGCCCTGAAGCCAGGAGACACTGGTCCCCAACCCCACGTCAAGGGACGTGGTGGAGCAGGGACAGGCAAAGTGTGGGCATGTGACACTCAGGCTGTTGCAGGTGAGGGGGAAAGCCACCAGGATCCCAGCAGAAGGAAGGGATCCCCCCAACATGCTGACTGGGCACCGGAGTGGATGCAGCACAGGCACAGCCGCCTGCCCTGGCAGCCCAGTGTCCCCACGGGATCCCAAAATGTGTCTGCAGACCCCTGGTGCCAGCAGGCAGCAGCTGACCTGCCTCTCCTGCCCCGCAGGCTGGTCTCAGGGCGGGAGGAGATTAAAGCTGGTTCTCGAAGCTCACCCAAGCCCATGTCACCCTCTGATTTCCTGGACAAGCTTATGGGACGAACCTCAGGCTATGACGCCCGCATTCGACCCAACTTCAAAGGTAAGAGGGAAGATGGGAGGGTTCCAAACGTGGCAGATCCATGCTTATGGCTGCCCAAACCCTGGGGCTTTGGGGCAGGACCCTGACCCACATCCCTGTCCCAACACGCTCCCCAGAGTCCCGGCTGCTCCTGCCAGCACTGTGTGCTCGCTTTGCCTGACACACGGGCGGCTGCAGGGCGTGCTGGGGTTCAGCCCCACAGCCCGGGGGGTGGCCCCAGCAGGAGGGGACGCCTGTGTGCGCTCAGGCATGCAGCGCGTGTCCCCGGTGTCCCCGCGTGTGCCCGCACGTGTCTCAGCAGCCGGTGGCAGAGGAGGCTTCACGCTGTTTTCCAGGTCCGCCCGTCAACGTGACGTGCAACATCTTCATCAACAGCTTCGGCTCCGTCACCGAGACCACCATGGTGAGGGTTTTGCCAGCCTCTCCCAGTGCCTCGGGGCTGGCAGTGGCTGTGCTGGGGAGCGTGTGGGTCCCAGTGCCCAAGGCTGTGCTTACAGGGGTCCTGTGACTCTTTCTCTGGAGCCATCCCTGGCACTGCTGTGGGGACATGCAAAGCCATAGCACATGGCCGTGGCTTTTCTGGGGTCAGCTAACACAAGCTTGGCTATGTGGGTCACATTCCCTGTGCCTGAGCTGGAAGAAAGACCCCCCCCAAAGAGTCACAGTGGGGCAGATTGATGTAGCCCTCTGCCATCCTGAACCCCCTCGGGTGCATGAGAAACACCTCAGAGGAAGTCCCAGGGCAAAAATTTCCTATTTGTGTTTCTGCAAAAGCCTTAATACTATCAACAGGCCCACAGAGCCATGTGCAGAATGCTGCAGGCAGCAGTTACTGATCTTCCACCTCCTCCTTTCAGCTGCTGTGGCCTCAGCTTTTTAATTTCCCCTGGCTGCCAACAGCATGGGAAGGCTCCTGAGCTGCCCCTGCTCCATGCTTTATTAGTGGCAGGCACGCAGCAACAGCAGGGCTGAGCCTCAACGGAGGCAGCCCCTTTCACCTCCTCCCCCCGGGCACCACGGGGTGCTCGCAGCTGACGTGGTGCCCTCTGTCCCAGGACTACCGGGTGAACGTGTTCCTGCGGCAGCAGTGGAACGACCCCCGCCTGGCTTACCGGGAGTACCCCGACGACTCCCTCGACCTCGACCCCTCCATGCTCGACTCCATCTGGAAGCCAGACTTGTTCTTTGCCAATGAGAAGGGAGCCAATTTCCACGAGGTCACCACCGACAACAAGCTCCTGCGCATCTTCAAGAACGGCAACGTGCTCTACAGCATCAGGTAGAACCTTCCCCTCTGGTGCAGTGCCTGAGTGGGGAGGCAAAGCTTTCCTCCTGCCTTCCATGTGGCAACTTTTTGCCACTGTCTGCCCCAGCTCCAACAACTCTCTCCTTTCCTCTGCCTCCTCCAGGCTGACACTGATCCTGTCCTGCCCCATGGACCTCAAGAACTTCCCCATGGACATCCAGACATGCACCATGCAGCTGGAGAGTTGTGAGTACCTCGGGGGGTTCAAGCTGTGCTTCATTTCCCTCTTCTGAGCCTATCCCCTCCCATTCCATACCATCCCAAAAGCTGGCAGCTCCCTTTTTCTGAGGGACATAAGCAGGAAAAAGCAGTTTTTCAGGGTGGGGTTGAACAGGGTACATGTCCCCATCCCATGGCTCCCTACATCCTCTCCAGTTGGCTACACCATGAACGATCTCATCTTCGAGTGGCTGGAGGAGCAGGAGGCCGTGCAGGTGGCAGAGGGTTTGACACTCCCACAGTTCATCCTCAGGGATGAGAAGGACCTGGGCTATTGCACCAAGTACTACAACACAGGTGAGCACCCCAGGGACCTGCTGCCACCCCCTCGCCATGGCCCAGGAGTCCCTCTGCCCATTGGGGCCATCTTTCCCTGCAGGCAAGTTCACTTGCATCGAGGTGAAGTTCCACCTGGAGAGGCAGATGGGTTACTACCTGATCCAGATGTACATCCCCAGCCTACTCATTGTCATCCTCTCCTGGGTCTCCTTCTGGATCAACATGGACGCGGCGCCAGCGCGGGTGGGCTTGGGCATCACCACGGTGCTCACCATGACCACGCAGAGCGCCGGCTCCCGGGCCTCCCTGCCCAAGGTCAGTGCTGGCTGCACGCTGGGCTCCCCCGCTGCAGCCACCCGCAGTGCCCCAGGGGCAGGGGCAGCCTTTCCCTGGGAACGGCTTGGCTTTGGAGCCTCAGCAGCTGGGGCACAACATGTGCTGAGGGGAAACACTGGCAGCTCTTGCCCCTGTGCCCAGGCTGAGAGGGCTCTCATGCTGCTCGGCAGCGGGATGAAGCTGGCAGTGGGGGGGACGAGCAAGGTGGGGGCAGTGGGTCTCTGAGCCCCCGTCACCCCGGCAGGTGTCCTACGTGAAGGCCATTGACATCTGGATGGCCGTGTGCCTGCTCTTCGTCTTCGCCGCCTTGCTGGAGTACGCGGCCGTCAACTTTGTCTCCCGCCAGCACAAGGAGTTCATGCGCCTGCGCCGCCGCCAGCGACGGCAGAGGATGGTGAGTCCCCCCCCTCTCATGACATCTGCTTGTCCTCAGCCCCTGAGGGGACACCCCAGGGCTGCAGGGACAGTTTCTCCATTGCCCCAGATGGCTCCTCCGGCACCCCAGGGACGCACGGGCACTGCAGCACAGTGCTCAGCACCCATGGGTGCTTCAGGCCCTGCTTAGGGTGCTGTCCTTCTCCTGCTGTGACATTCTCAGGCTCTGCTTCCTCTAAAAATGCAGAAAAATAAACAGTGAGGATGGGGGGGGAACCAGCCTTTCCCCTTACCTGCAGCCCCAAGCCTGGGCTCCTTGCTGTGCCATAGCGGTGACAGGGACTCACTGCTGTGTCAGGGAGGGACCTGGTGGCACCGAGGGACAGGTCTGGGCTGCAGATGGGAGTGCAGCAGGATCTGGAGAGGCAGGATCCCTCACTCATGGAAATACTCCTCCCCTCTGTCAGCCCATCAACACAGGCATCAGGCCTGCAAGAAGCTTGGGGTAGGCATGTGGGTGCCCCACTCTCATTTTCTTACCATAAACAATCTGTGAGGCACCAGATCTCTACAGAAGACACGAGTATACACACACACACACACACACACACACAGAGCACACAGGCTCACAGCGTCCTGTGCAACCAAATCCTTTCAGCATGTGCTGAAGACAGATCCTGGTGGCAGGGCACACTGGAGGGGCTTTTTCCCCCCACACAGAGCCCCCGTCTCCCCACCATTCCCATCCGGCACCCAGAGCCGCTGCCCCGGGGCCGGGTAGAGCCCTCGGTCACCTGCTGTCCTGTTTCTGTTTGGTGCACACTGCTGGATGCCAAAAGGGCCTGAGCAGCGGCACGGCCAGCCTGGAGTCCCTGCGGCAGCTGAGCAGCCGGCACAGCAGCGAGCACATCTACGCGACGCTCTCGCAGCTCTCCAGCTCCCGGGTAAAGCACGACCCTCCGGCAGCCCCGGTGCTTCCCCAGCCAGCCTCACCCTCCCCTCCCCAAAACGAGCCCCCAGGAGCCAGCAAGGCTCTGTGGAACAAGCAGGCCAGTGATTTGCACAGAGTATGTGCCCATAGGATGTGGCTGCCAGTTCCTGGGCTCAAAAGTGTTGAGAGAGGGATGGGAATGGAGCAGATTTCCCTGCAGACACCCCCACTCCATACCTTGGTTCCCCTTCCATAAAGCAGCACCAGCACAGGCCCTCTGCTGAGGGTGACTGATGGCTGCTCCTGGGCTGCTGCCCAGCTCCCCAGCCATGCCCACACCTCCGGCAGGGTGAGGGCTCTGCCTCCCTGCAGGCAGGTTCCAGGCACTCCCAGCTGCCTGCAGTCACTCCAGCACAGACAGCACATGAGCACTTTGCAGCTTGAGGCATAGGGAGAAGTGTGGGGCAGGGCAAGCTCCCAGGATGCTGGGGAGATGCAGGGGGTGAACCACAGCTCCAGGGAGGAGATCAGGCCTGGTCACCCTACCTCCTCTACACCATTGTCAGCCCTTGGATGCCAGGAGAGGCATCTTTGCACCCTGCCTTTCACAGATGACTCCTGGAGATCAACACCCACGCAGCCAGGGCAGGGAGGGGGAGGCTCTGTCCAACCCAAGGACCATCTGCTGCCTTAGAACAGACCAAAGTGCAGCTGCCCTGAGGCAGAGGCTGCAGAGCCACCCCGGGGTGCTGCTGGCACAGCACTGGATGCAGCCAGGAGCACCCTGGGTGCTGCTCAGTCAGAGATGGGAGCAGAGCCCTGCTACACGCAGCTCCTGTGCCTGAGAAAGCAAAGCCCGGGTTTCACAGCCCGAGGGCAAATCCCTCCCACAGATCATCCAGATGCAGGCTCAGGAACAGGCTGGGCCTGCTGGCTCCTCGAGCGGGGGGAGTAGCTGCTGGTCCCCAGAGCCACAGAGCACCCCAGCTCCCCCCGTCCAGAGTGGCTGCAGGCACTCAGCCTGAGGCAGGGAAATAAAACTGTACTGCAAATGAGAACTAACCTCAGCAATCTGAGCCACTGCTGCTCTTCCCACTGTAAAATCTTGCTTAGCCTGTGGATTGCTGAGTTAAATAAAGATGCCCAGGGTATAAACTCTCTGCATGAGAGCCCCCGTGCCATCCGAGCAGTCTCTGTGTCCTGGAGGGCAGTGCTGGTCAGAGATGATGTCTGGGATCCCAAATAGCACCCAGACACAAAGTGAGGCACTGACCTGCAGCAGGCCTTGGAAGAAAGGACACCACAGCCAGGTACAGCACCAGCAAAGGCAAAGGGGAGCTGAGCTGAGCCACAGAGACCAAACGAGTCCAGGGGCTCAGCAAAAAGCCAGATGTGCTTGCACATGTCCATCCCTCATCAAATCTTTGTACACATAACCCTCTCCAAGGCTAAAAGGGCAGGACAAGGCAAGTGGCTAACAGTGCACAGCTGTTGATGGGGAGGAGTGCAGGCACTGCTGGCCAGCCCCTGAGGCACCCAATCGGTGGCCTGAACAATGGCAGTGGGCTGCGGCCAGAGACTCTCACGGCAATTTTGCAGCCTTGATCATGAACATGCAACTCCATGGGCACGTTGCCCCCTCTGCAGCCCTCTGCCAGCAAGGGCAGAGGGACCAGCAACGAGCCCAGCTCTCTCAGCCTCCCTCCTCTGCTGCACCAGGCAGTCTCTGCCAAGCAGACATGGGGAAAAATGAGGGCCTGGGTTCTTGGAGGGATTGGGGTGCCCTGCAAGTCCTGGTGGTAGCCAGGTTCCTGCATCTCTGGCCTGCTCTGCCCCAGCAAACTGCCCGTTACTCCTATTCACCATCACAGCCACACTTGCACCCCACAGCAAACACAGCACGCTCACAGCAGTGCCCGCACACCTCAGCTCCCTGCACCAAACGCACCCTGCACCCCTATGTGCCCCCTTCCACCAGTTCACTCCCACCCCTCTGGCTGCCAGAGGCAGGCTTCCCAAGCCCCGGAGCTGGAGCTGGGAGGAAGCTGGGGGGACGTGTCGGGCTGCCAGGGTCGCGTTGCCTTTGGATGCGCCCTGAAACACGCCGGATGAGAAGGCAGGGGCTCAGTGCTCACCCCGTGCCTTGTGCACAGCACTGCCGGCGCCGTGCTCCTGCTGTATGGGACAGGCACAGGCACAGGCACAGGCACAGGCACAGGCACAGGCACAGGCACTCGCCCAGCACACGGGGTGTGTAGGACGCGCAGCCTCAGCCCTGCAGCACCAGCACCCGCGGGTGCTCTGGCTGACAGCCTTTCCCTTGGGCAGGAGGAAGAGCTCAGCCGCGAGAGCCGCTTCTACCTGCGAGGCTACGGGCTGGGCCAGTGCCTGCAGCCGAAGGAGGGGGCTGGGGAGGGCCCCGGCGCGTACAGCCCGCCGGCAGCCAGCGCCGCGCTGCGGGAAGGGGAGAGCCTCCGCAGGCGCTACATCGACCGCGCCAAGCGCATCGACACCGTCTCCCGAGCCGTCTTCCCCTTCACCTTCCTGGTCTTCAATGTCTTCTACTGGGTCGTTTACAAAGTGCTGCGCTCAGAGGACATCCACTTGGTGCCCTGAGGCTGGAAAAGTACGGCTGCCTCTTGGTGTGACCCCCACAGTGTGCCCAGGTGCCACAAGCTCGGCCAGAACTAGGTTTCCCTCTGTCCCAGAGCGGTGGCACAGATGGGCTGGGCCTCAGAGCCTGGATATGTGCCCCACTGGATTCTGTGGCACAAAGTGGGGGGATCAACAGTCACAGGTCCCCATGGTCAGCTGGACAGAGGGACCCCTCCTGCTCCCTGCATGGTGTCACCCCCAGGTACCCCAGGATGCTGTGCTGTCAGGGCACAGGGAAACAACTACTCCCCAGGAATGCTGTGCTGCTGGGGGAAGCCCTGGGGGGGTCACAGGAGAGCCCCAGGTACTTTGGCACAGGCAGTGGCCAGAAAATACCACCTTCCAGAAAAATATCCTCTCCTTCTCCACACCTACCATGTTGCTTCTCCAGCCTGCATCACTGAGCTGTGGGGCCCGAGGCCACAGTCCTCTCCTCTGGCCTGGAGCTTGGTTGCAGGAAAGAGCAGGCAGCACCCCTGCCTGCACCTGGCCTGTATGGGGTGCTGGCTATGACCCCATAGCCCCCTGCCCAGCAACAGACAGGGCCCCTGCAGCCCAGCCAGCTCCAAGGCACAGCAAAGCAGCAGGTCGGGGCTGCTGCCCTCCCTGCAGAGCTCAGAACTGCCCGTGATGCCCAGGGCTGCAGGCAGGGCTGTGGCAGGGACGGTGGGCAGCAGGCTCTGTTTGCTCCAAGGAAACGCCAGCCCTGAGGCAGGCAGCAGGCAAGTTCAGTCCTAATAAAGGGGCACAGAGGGACACTGCAGTTGCAGATGGGAGCCACTTGGCACTGGGGAGATGGCACTGAATTATCAGCAGGGTAGGGCCCACAGCCCGTCTTCCAAGGGAGATTTTTTGGGATGAAAGCAGTGGGGAAAGCTTGGCCAATCTTTTTGGAGCAGCAGAGTGAGTGGCGGCATCCCCAGATGCTGCATTCCTGCAGCACTGCAGTGCCAGAAGAAAGATGGAGGTGAAACTTGTCCCATTCCTCAGCCCAGCATCCAGGTGCAGCATCCCCTGGGCAGGTTCATCCCTAACATTCCTCCACTGGAGAGGAGAGCAACTGGAACCCCGAAAGGACAAGCTCAGCAAGGCTTCCAGCCCTCCAGACCTGGATACCCTCCATGCTTTGCAGGAAATAAAAGCAGCAGGTGATGCTTAAGTCCTTCAGAGAGGAGTGTGGTGATGCTCTCCTTTCCCTCTGCCACAGTCAGCCTGGAGGAGGCTGCAGCCCAGAGCCACAGACCACGGCCATGGGTGCAGGAGAAGGCCCAGAGTCTTCCAGGCAGGGCAGGATGGAAACAGGATTCACCCCTTTCCTTGAAGGCTGCAGTGCCCCCATAGCACAGCGAGTGCTCCAGTGACCCACCTGCCATGGCAGAATGGACCTTGCAGGGCAGGGGGACATGGGCAGGAGGCCAGCACTGCCTTCTGAAACCAGGCCCAGGCAGACACCCCTGCTTGTGATCCCTGGCCTGGCTCCTCAGGCACCACTCATCACCCTCTTCCTCGCAGGACTGACTGGCAGCATTGTCCTCTGAGCCCCACAGAGCACTCAGCCACATGCACCCATTTCACAGATGGGGCAAGCAGAGAACTGGCCCCAGGCCACGCCATGAGGGGACTGAGGGACCCCCAAGGACAGGCTGAGCCAGCTCCATCCCATTGCCAGCACTGCGCATGCCCCCCCTGCCATGGGGTTCCCCATGGGGCCCCACCGTGTGTCCAGGCCGGACTTGCTTTTGGGGAGGCCCCATTTGGAGGCACCCTCGGCTACCCCAGCACCCTTGGCAGTGCCAAACAGGGAGGTACCAGTGTCAGAGCAGCACCCACAGGCACTGGGCGGCCACGCCAACCTCCAGCAGTGGTGGGTTTTTAAACAGCATCGATCTTCCTACGCAAATAAAGCTTTCTGGGATTTTCTGGGTGTGTGCTGGGGATTTGTCTCTGCCAAGAACACTGCAGCCAGCTCCCACTCACAGTGTGGGGAGGGGACAAGGGCACAATTGCCCTGTGGGGACAGGAGCCCTGACCCACCATTATACCCATATAGATATCATTACCTCTCCACGGGTGATTTTTCTGACATAATTGACGACTGTCACATTTAACTCCCATGTGGGACATGCCAGGAGGGCTGGGCAGGAGTCCCCTGCAAGCCCTCAGCCCCAAAGCTCATCACTTTCTCTCTCCACCCAGCTCTGTGGGTTGCTCCCCACAATCACCCCAGCCCTTTTCACCCATCCAGGCTTGGCCAGGGGACCTGAGCCAAGATGAGGCGGAGGTGGGGCTGGGGGGGTTCCAGCTCTGTGGTGGAGCTCAGACACCCGAGCATGTGCAGCATCCCAAGGGCAAACCTCCCTGCGTGGCCCCTCAGCCCCTTCGCTCTGGCTCGCTGGGCAGGCGCCAACCTTACAGAGCTGCCAGCTGTCCTGGGGGGCTTATGCCAGCCCTGCAGTGCCACCCGGGGCCGGGGCTTTTGTCCCCAGCTGGTGCAGGGGTGGGCAGAGCCCGCAGCTGAGGGCTGAGCGTCCCAGCAAACATCAATCTCCCTCTGTGCTCCCGGCCAAGATTCACAGACCGGCTCTGTTGGTACCTCGCAGCCCCATCGCCCGCCCGGCCCCACCGAGGGCCTTCTGAGGCAGGGAGGAGAGAAAGCAAGCTGCACCCACGCCGGTTTGGTGCTGGGGTTGTTCTTTAGATGGAACAAACGAAGCTTCCCCAGAGTCTTGCTGCTGTCCCCACCCCAAACTGAGAGGGGACGCAGCCGAGGGGAGAGCTGTGAGGTATTTCACACCAGTACGGTGTCCCCGAATCCTTCACTCCCTGCTCTGGAGTCAGGACATCACATCTGGGCACTCTGTTTGGAGACAAACACTGCAGTCAGCCCTGAGCCATTCAGCTCCAGGAACCAGAACATCCCAAAAAAAAAAAAATAAAAAAAGAAAATGCAAAAAACCCAACACATCCTTCCCAAGCCAAAGTCCCAGTTCCCAGGCACCGCTCATAGCAATGTGGGGAGCTCATTTCTGGCATCACACTTGAAAAGGCATAAGGGTAGCACCACCCCATGGCTCTGCAGGTACTTGTGGTTCAGGTGTCCCTGAGGGCAGTTTCAGAATGGGAGCAGCACTCAGGCCCTGCCCCTGGTCCCCTCAGGAGCCCAATTTGAACTGGGAGTTGCTGGGACACCCTCACAGCTGCAGGGCTGCCACTGCCCTCCAGCAGTGGGTCCCTCATATGTTGGGGATGGGGGTGCTGAGCTCCATGTCCTCTCATAGCACGGCCAGGGACCAGCCCAGGTGGTTCAGTCCCCCAGCAAAGCCCACACTCTTTGGACAGAATCAGTTTTTTATTTCCTGTTCAAGGCTGTGCATTGGCGTGTGCATCTCAGTCACCACAGACAGCAGCTGTGGGCACAGGACCAACAGCCATGGCCAAGTTAATTGCTGGTTTAAAAGAAAGTTAATGAAATTAACACCAGGTTAATGGAACTCCCAGACAGTAAAATGAACATCATCAGCACTGGCACCTTCCCAACTCCTGCTTGCAGCATGCCCAGGGCCAGGAGCACACACAGGCTGGGGACAGCACAGCCCTTTGCCAGCCCCAAGGGCTCCTTGGGGGGCCCATGTGGGGCCAAGGAAATGTGCCTTTGGCTGGGCACTGCAGTGGCATGCCAGCCAGGCCCCTGCCTCAGCAACCACAGAGGGCCTGACTCTGCTGGCACTGAGCTCTGCTGCTGTCCCTGGCAGCATCAGGGACTCAAACCTTCCCTTCTTCCCCCTTTCCCTCACCAGGGCCTCTGCCACTTCCACAGCCTGGAGCTCCTGTGGGGCAACTGCAGCTGCCAGAGGTTCAGCAAAGCATCCTGTGCACACAAAGTGGTACCTGCAGGACAGTCTGTCCCACACTGATCCCAGCTCCAAGGCCAGGGCAGTGTAACGCCACAGGAACAGGTGACAGTTCTTCTGGGACTCTGAGCAACCTTTCAACATCGCCTGAGCACAGAATTCTTTTAAAGAAAATATCAAGCTCCAAAAGTCAGCCAGGCAGTCCTGAGCAAGCCAGGGCTGCCCCTTTATAAGTGGGAAAATGGACACAAGAGGAAAGCACCAGGAGCTGGACTGGCAGTGTGCCCTGCTGGGATCAGCCATGCCACAGGCACAGGGCCCTAACAGGACCTCCATGGGGAAGGGAGCCTTCTGGCACAGGGGAGGTGCAGGTGCAGGCACCATGGCCTGTGCCACATGGCAGTCTGGCTGTGCCAGCACCCCAGCCCTCAGCACAGCCCTGCAAGAGCCGTCCCCCTGACAGAGGAGTCCCAGTGCATCCCCTGCCACTCAAGCTGTGGCATCACACCACAGCTTGTCACCTCCACTTGCTCTGAGAGGCTGCAGCACGGCCCTGCCAAACCCCACAGCAACATGGCCACATCCACCCCATGGCATGGCTGGGGGACCAGCCTGCGCCACTCTGGGGACACCAGTACATGCAGCCCACTCAGCACACCACAGCTCCCCATTCCAAGGGGTGTGGGGGTGCCAGGTGCTCCTGGGGACAGGCAGAACACCTGGGAAGCAACAGTGAGGGAGTGCTGAACACAGAGACTAGCAGGGATCAGCCCTGCAGCACTCCAAAGTGCTGGGAACAGGGATAACTGCCCAGCTCTAGAGTATCGTTTAGCACAAGAGAAAACAAAGCCATGAGGTTTTCCAGCCTCCAGAGTGTCTTGTTTTGCCTGACTTCGAGGGATCTCTGTGCCTCAGCTCCCCAGGGGATAGGGGGAGGACCCCAGCACTGAAACAAGGAGTGATTATCAGCCCACGGGCTCTGAAGAGCTTTTGTTCCCTGCTGTGCCAGAGCAGGGATGGGAGGACACCTAGCGAGATGCCTTGGTGGCACCCAGAGCCCTGTGCCTTGATGGCCACAGCCCTGCCGTGCTTCCATCCTGCCCCTCCTCCTGCTCTGGTGGGGCCCACAACAAGAGCTCCAGTGGGGCTGTAGGGCTGGTCCAGCCCTGGGGAGAGGCACAGGGCAGAACTGGCTCCTCACATCCCATTTCCCACTGCTGCCTCAGCAGCGGGAGCCTCCAAGTCTCCTTGACAGGCCACACATGCTACCAACGCTGCTGACGGCTGTGTTAATCCTGCAAAAACAGGGATTCAGTCCAGGGCTCACCTCAGAGATGCTGAGGCACACAGGTGCCCTTTACAGCTCTCCAGGTCCTGCTGACACCAGCACTGCCCATTTCCAGAGGTTCCCATCTCAACTGCCAGTCAGATGTAACTGGTGCAAATGGGGCCCAGTGACCATGACTTATTCTTGTGGCTGAACTTGTTGAAGAGAGACCAAAATCTTTGAGTGCAAAGATCTGGATGGGCCCAAGCATCCCAAGCAGAGACAGGCTGGATCCAACACCACAGAGTCCACACACGTAGGCAGAGAGGCAGCAAACAGCCTGGCCATAATCCACACTCTGGATCAGGCTGGATCTGACAGAAGAGCACAGGGAGAGGTACTCGGGAGGAGGGCTCATTCAGGAGCTTCTCACAGAGTTTTTGAGGCAGAGCTGAAAGCCCAGGGCCAAAAGCAAGTCCTGAGCCCATGGGGTACAATCTCCTGTTGCCCAGGACCCTGTGCTGACACACAGAACAGTCCCACACCCTGCACTCACAGCAGCCCCCACCCCCTCAGGCAGCCCCGGCACTGCTGAGCACATGGAATCGTTGAGGGTGGAAAAGATCTCTGAGATCGAGTCTAACCTATGGCCAATCACCACCTTGCAGCCAGACCATGCACTCACTGTCATGTCCAGTCCCTGAATACCTCCAGAGACCATGACTCCAGTTCTCTGGGCAGCTCATTCTGGTGTCTAATCACCTTTTCTGTGATTTCCTACTCCTGATATGCCAACTAAATCTCCCCTGGCACAGCCTGAGACTGTGTCCTCTGATGCTGTGGCTGTTCCCTGGGAGCAGAGCCTGACCCCACCCGGCCCCACCCTCCTGTCAGGGCGTTGTGGAGAGTGATAAGGACACCCCTGAGCCTCCTGTTCTCCAGGCTGAGCCCCACACCTCCCTCAGCCTCTCCTCATGGGATTTGTGCTCCAGACCCTTCCCCAGCTTTACTGCTTCAGCAGCTCCACGTCCTTCCCGAACGGAGGGCCCAGAACTGAACACGGGCGTGGCCTCAGCAGCGCCAGCACAGGGGGACAGCCACTGCCCTGCTCCTGCTGGCCACTCTATTGCTGTACCGGCCAGGTACCACTGGTCTCTCGGCCAGCTGGGCACGCTGCTGGCGGGCACGCCCAGGGCGCGGCTCCCCCGGCACCTCCGGCACGAACCGACCCAGCCGCCATGGGCCCTTCCGCCTCAGTCACGTGACACTGTCCCAAGTGACCCGCGGGAGGGGGAGGGCCGACGCGCGCCTCGCTGCCCGGGATTGGCGGCGGGGGCGGGCGGTGCCGCGCGGCGATTGGTTCCACAGTCAGTCCCGCCTGCCGACTCCCCGAGGATTGGGCATCCGGGCTGTCAATCACCGGCAGTCCCGCGGCGCGGAGGAGCGATGGCGGCGGTGCAGTGGATGCTGCGCTGGGTCGCGGCGGCGGCGGCCGCGGTGGCGGCGGCGCTGGCGCTGGACAACGGCCTGGCGCTAACACCGCCCATGGGCTGGCTGCACTGGGAGCGCTTCCTCTGCGGCACCGACTGCGCCGCCGACCCGCGCCGCTGCGTCAGGTACCGCCGCGGGGCACGGGTACCCGGGGAGCCCGGGGCAGCTCAGGTAGCGGACAGCCGGCCCGGTGCTCCGGCACCCGCCGTGTCTTCCCCGCGCTCCCCCGTGTGCCCCTGCCCGCCCAGCGCCGTGGCTGTGCCGGTGGTAGACAGCAGACGTTCTCCGCTTTCTTTCCCGGTCGTGCGGCCTGCCCGTGCCCAGCGAGCAGCTGTTCGTGGAGATGGCTGACAGGATGGCTGCCGAGGGCTGGAGGGACGCCGGCTACGAGTACGTCTGCATTGACGACTGCTGGATGGCCCCGACGCGGGACAAGCAGGGCAGGCTGCAGGCGGACCCAAAGCGGTTCCCCAGTGGGATCCGCAAACTGGCCGATTACGTGAGTGCCACCACGGCACGGAGGTGACCCAGCCTGGGAGCAGGGGAGGGCGGGTATGGCCGCATCACTGCAGAGATAAAGCCCTGCTTGCCACAGTGGGGTTTTGCTTCCCTTGCTGCCCCAAATCCTTTTCCTCCTGCCGTGTGGCTGCCCCGTCCCAGGCTCTGTTTCTGTCTGCACGCACAGGTCCACTCTAAGGGTCTGAAGCTGGGAATCTACAGCGATGTTGGGAGCAAGACGTGTGCTGGCTTCCCTGGCAGCTACAACCACTATGACCTGGATGCCCAGACATTTGCTTCCTGGGGTGTGGACCTGCTCAAGTTTGATGGCTGCAACTCTGACTCACTGGAGCTGCTGGCAGAAGGTAGGCATGGGCTCAAGGCAGCTATTCCCATGGGTGTGAATATTCTGCAGGCAGCAGCAATTCTAGGCCCCGCATCAAGACTCCACGGACTTGCTTTTCCCTGAGCAAACTCATTTAAGGGACTTGCTTACAAAAGCAAATCTGAGGCTCTGTTCTCAAGCCCAAGGTGTTGAGTGTTGCTGTGTTAAGTGTTTTTACCTGCTCAGTCTCCTGGAGCTCTCCTCCAAGCACAGCCCAGAAAAGGAGCTCTCAGCCCAGAGCCTAGATCAGGCCGAGCACAGACCCATCAGCTGTGTGCTCTGGGGGTGGCTGTGCAGGCTGCTCCCTCAGCTGTTAACTCAGCACAGGCTTTGCCCTTCTGCAGGGCCTGCACTGGAGAGCCCAGAGCATTTCACACACTTAACCCTTAATCCCTTTGGTGGGGTCTTGTCAACGTGAATCAGCCTGAAGCTAGAGCAGCTTGTGTCAGCCATGAAAGGAGCAGTTAGGAGGGCTTTTAACAGATAAAAATGAAGGGAACTATGCCATAAAAATCCTGCTGGGGTTTTCCTCTTAAAGCACACCAGTGTAAATACCACTTCAGAAGTTATTTGCACAAAGGCTGACGAGCCAGCAGCTGAAAGCTCAGCAGCTCCCCTGTGCTGAGGGGACTTGGCTACAGCCTCTTTTGAAGCACAGGCAAATCCCAGTGCCCCAGGAGTAGATTTATGGGAAGAACACTTTAACTTAGAAAGCTTTTTTTCTCTTGACTGGGCTCTCTGGCCACTGGCACAGTCAGCACCACCATGTTTGGCAGCAGGAGTCCTGCACAAAGTCCTGTCTCTGTCTGGCAGGGAGAACCTGCCCAAGTGACAATGCCATCGAAGCCATATGGTGGGGCATATGCCAGCTGCCACAGACAGGAGCACAGCTCAGCACCCTGAGTGACAGCTGAGCTGAGAGCTCCTGTTGGATCATATGTGTAACCCAGATACAATCCAGTTGTACTGAAGCAGTTCCAGAGGAGACAGCAGACTTTTCATTCCCTCTCTACCAATTGGAAGGGACTTAACAGGGCTGTTTGGGGACAAGGACAGGAAAAAGTAAAGCTTTTGCATTCCTGCCCAGTCCATATGGCACGAGTGCCTCACGAGAATGTACTTCTACATTACCCAGCAAAGCTGCACTACTTGATAGATACTGACTTGTGTTTCCTGGGTATCTAGAGGAAAAATGCCATACAGGAAAGCTTTTAACCTCTTCCTCTGGCTGTATATACAAAGAGATCAGCAGGCTTGGAGTGACAGCCTGCCCAAGCAAAGCCCCTGTCCTTGGGAGGCAGGTGACCAGCTGCAGACTTTAAATTCCCCTGTCCTCCCTGTGGTGTCTTAACCACAAAAATGTGTTCAATCTTAATTTTGCAAGAGTTGAACTGAAACCTGAACCTGTGACATTAGATTAGTTCTGCTGTGTGACCAAGGAGGTTGTGTAACCTCTGTCTGTGCTCTTCCTTTAGGGTACAGGCTCATGTCTCTGGCCCTGAATAAGACTGGAAGGAACATTGTGTACTCCTGTGAGTGGCCCTTCTACTTGAGGCCTGTGCAGCAGGTAAGAAGAGCCTCCCCTGGGCTCAAGTGGGAAGAAGAGAAAAACATTTAAGATTGCAAAACAGCATCCTGAGAAACTTGCTGCTCTCCATTCTGACAGAGAACAAGGCTGTAAAATGTAGGAAAAAAACCTTTTTCTTCCAGAGCCCTGAAGCATTCCTCAACCATTGCTCTGCTGAAACAGATTCAGTAGGATCCTGCAGCATGAAGGCACAGCCCAGATGGAGCGTGCCAAAAAAACCACAGCATCCATCTGCTTCCTCTCTCCAAGGAGCCAAGCAGCAAACCATTGGCAATGCAGACACACAGCCTAGCAGATAGCTCAGTGTAATTCCTCCTGGATACAGAGTGCTGCAGGTTCAGCCTTACAGACAGCTCTGGGGACCAAGAGAGAGGCTTTGTGACATCCTCCACATTGTTCAGTGACAGATTTCTGCCAGCCAGGGTCTGTGACTGACACATTGCCCTCCACCCACAGCTGGAATTAAATGCATTACTCACGAAAGGGTGTAAACCCAAGAAATAGCAATAATTACTGGGATATTACAGTTTAATCCCACTGGCCCTGTTACACCTTCAGTAAAATTGTGAAGGAATTTTGTAACAGAGCTGGTGGTCACAACTGTTCTCCCAAGGGGAGAAACAGTGTTATCCAGAACATGACAGAGTAGAGTTACTAGGCACAAAGCATTCAAGGGAATCAGCATGCACTAGATCACCCAGAGAGCTGGTGATAGAAGGTGTTATCCTGGTTCTCCCTTAAGCTACCTTTGGTCCAGTCTAGCCTTGTTGAGACTCTTGTTGTACAGCTAGGTGCTCTGTCTAATCACTCTCATTGTCCTGCCAGCCCAATTACACAGAGATCAAACAGTACTGCAATCACTGGAGGAACTTCTATGATGTCTATGACTCCTGGAGCAGCATCAAGAGTATCTTAGACTGGACAGCACTTCACCAGGACACCATTGTGAAGATAGCTGGGCCAGGGGGCTGGAATGATCCTGACATGGCAAGTACAGCAACACCCACGCCACTTGAAGCATAAGCAAAAAAAACCTTCCCTCAGCTGCGGGCTAAGATTGGGAAGGGAGAAAACTGGGGGAGAAACATTGAGGGGAAGGGCTCTGATGGGACCCTGGGATCAGGATCTTGATGAGAAGGTCCAGGGTTCCAGAAAGGGAAAGAGAACTGCAGCTATAGATAGTACCAAGGAAGCACCACCTTTGTGTCATGAAGCAGTACCACAAACAGTACCAGCTCAGAACAGAGGGGTGGCATTGGAGGACACTCTCCAAAGTGGTGATGTCCCACCAGAGTGAAAACCCCTGGGTGCCAGCACTGCAAGAATCTGAATCCAAAAGCATTCCTAAACACTGCCTAGCCACTTAAAGAGCTTTCTTCACTTCCACCAGGGCCTCATTCTAAATTGCCACGCAGTCATGCCTTGCTTTTCCCATCCAGCTGGTCTTGCTCCTGGCCCTCAGCCTATCTAGCCAGGCCCCAAAGAGAGGTCCCACCCTGTGATTTCCTGGTACCAGTGGCCCAGTTTCTCCCCAGCAGGCAGCATTACCAGGCACTTTTTGTTTGCTTGTCATAGCTGGTGATTGGAAACTTTGGGCTGAGCTGGGACCAGTCGGTGACTCAGATGGCCATGTGGGCCATTATGGCCGCTCCCCTGTTCATGTCCAATGACCTGCGGCACATCAGCCCTGAGGCCAAGCGTCTGCTCCAGAACAAAGAGGTGATCGCCATCAACCAGGACCCACTGGGCAAGCAGGGATACCAGCTTTTCAAGGTACAGCGGAGGGGGGGGTTGCAGAGTGGGGCACAGCAGGGATGGAGAGGTGCTCAGGGTTTGGGAACAGGAGCCCAGTGAGCCCATTTGTTCCTGAAGCCTGCTGGAACAGACAGGCATGAAGACCACCACTTCAGCCTCCCACAGCCTAAGCCCTGGGTTTGTTTTCTCCTTGGCAGGACAAGAACTTTCAGCTGTGGGAGCGGCCCCTGTCTGGCCGAGCCTACGCTGTGGCGGTGCTGAACCAGCAGGAGATTGGAGGACCCCAGAAGTTCACCTTCTCCCTCACCTTCCTCGGCAACGGGCTGGCCTGCAACCCAGCCTGCTTCATCCGACAGGTGCTGCCAGCCAGCAGGGACTGGGGCGTTTACAGCTGGATCTCCTCCCTGAGTGTGGAGGTGAACCCCACAGGCACTGTGCTGCTCAAGGTCCTGCCACTATAGGCAGCACAAAGACAATCTTTTCCTAAGCCTTAGGCTCTGTCTGAACTTGTGGCAGGAAACTCATCTCCTTCTTCCTAGCAGGTGCCTTTCTTCTCAGGCATTCATTATCTGAACCTTCAGCCTAATGTGACAAATTGCCATCGCTCCATCATCAAGAGATAACAGAGAAAGGGTGAACAGCAGAGCAGTGCCCCTTTCCCTGGCATCTCACCCAACTCCTGCTCCAAGAGGCTGGAAGGGCTCCAGCAGGGCAGCAACTGCTGTTTACACCCACTGCCACTACCAAGCAAGGAAAGGCAAGGGATGCACAGGCAGCATCTTACAGCTGTCCTTGAGCATTTTAGGGACAGTAGGGAAACACACCTTTGCCATCTTGCTCTCTTTTCCAGACCAGGGCACACAGTCCAAGAAAAGCTGCTCCCACCCCCGCTAAGGAAACCCAACACTTCACTCAGAGCATGGACATGCACTTCCATCTTCTGACTACTCAGGGACTGACGTGAACCATTGCACTTCTTACCAACTTTCTTGACAGCTGCTATCAGGCCTTAGGACTCAAGTTTTTGAGGGTTTCCCTCACTTCAGGAATCTCTCACCAGTGGCTGTCACTTCCCTTTACATGACAGCTCCCTCTCCACCCTTCATATGGCCACTGGAGTCCCCTTTCTCCATGAATCCTGCCTCCCAGAAATCCCTGAGTGCTCGCTTCGCACTGCTGGCAGCAGCTTTAGGTTGAGTAACGTGGGCTCTCCAAGACAAGAGATGGATAATCACTTAAGCAACCATCATGTGCAAGTATATTATCTTCTGAATACAATACAATCGGGATTTCTTGGTTTGTTCTTCTGTGATTAAGCACTTTGATTAAAATCCCTTTAAAAGTCTATGCTTTTTCTTACTTGCAGTGTATAAGAGTACACCATGGTATCTGAAATTAAATAATGGTTTAGAAAACAGGCCAGTTTGTTCCAGTCATGTAAGTTTTTGTGAAATTTGTCATGATTACTAGGAAAAGCACTCAGTGAGGCTGATGTAATACACCCATACAGTCCACCCCACAGGCCAAAGCCACCACTGCCTACGCAAATCTGAAAAGGCCATCACATCAGCTGTGATATTTAACAAGTATAATATCAGCAATATTTAACAAGTAAAAACACAGATTCCCTTACAATTCAGTAACTGAGTGATCTCAGTCATTATGAAGATGTGAAGAGGCATCTCTCCATCTTCCAGCTCCACTTCCACTACAAGAAAGCTGCCCGCCCATAAGGATGAACTCTGCATTGCATTCCCAGCACCTGCTAACAGCAGACTTCCTACTCACAGAAATGTTCCCCTCTAAGGGGAAGCAGTCCTGGAGGCTGTCTCCACAATTACCACACTCTGGTGGTTGCCCCTTTGAAACTTCACTGCTGTGTCTGGCCTTCTTCCTTCAAGGAAAATGCTAAGAGGAGCCAACAGCGGCTGGCACAGGGGAAGGCAGCTGAGGCCTGTTACACCATGTGCCAGGAGCTACCACAGGCATGGAGCTGTCCCTCACCTCTCTGAGCTGCCACAGCTAATGGCACCTGCCTAATGGTGCAGGTATCAAACCCATTGGCTGCTCCAAGGCCTTTGCTCCTTAGAGCAGTACATCTGTTTGTAAAACTGGGCCTACAGCCAGGGGCTGTTCAGGGGAGTTCATCATAAACAAGCCTGCACCATGTTCATGCAAAGAAGTCACTGGCACCCATTACAAAACACCTCTTGGAAACTGAGTAAAGAGATCCCAGATTCTGGCAGGGATTTTTCAAAAGCCAGGTTAAAAACTGGTCTGTTAAATGGTTCTGCAAACAGCACCTCCCTGCTGAGCTGATTACTCACAGCTCCCACCCCAAGAGAAAACACATTAGGAAAAGCAAAGGGATCAATCTAATTACTTTAATATGGTCCATAACGATGAGCAGGACGATGCTCAGAACTGGATCACCTGGCCCTGTAAGAAGCAAAAGACAAGAGTGAGTATATTCACCACTGAGTATTGCCTCCCTTTCTCAGCCACTCACAGAGTACAAACTCACCTTTCTCTTCTTGTCTCCTCCCAGCTCAAAGTGCTTGCACCTCTTAATTGCCAGCATCCTCTTGGACCTGCAGTTGGGCTCCACACACTCCAGCCTCAGCACAATCTTCTTGGTGGTCTTGGCCTGGGAGGAGGAGCAGGGTGTTTAAATCAACCACACATCCCCAAGGAGACAAACTTGCTCTCAGGGAGAGCTTGTTCCCTGCACTCCTGAACACTCAGTTTGTTCCCAAAGTGTAGAGATAGACTACAAACACAGTTAGGCTCCCTCCACTAAAAACAAGAAGGCACTTTAAGGGTCAGTATGGGAGTGAAGTGGATCGGTGTCTTCACAAAAAGGGTGCTGCCAAAAGCATTCAGTGGGGCAGGGCTGGTTCCTGCAGGGATCAGCCATGCTGGAGAAGTCTGTTCCACTGAACAGAGCAAGAAACTCACACTTTTGCAGTGTGGGAGCACAAACCAGCAGTGCTTAGGAGAAATCCAGAAGAAAGCTGGGCAAAAGGGAAGGAACACAACTGGCAAACTTTCTCTGGAAGGAACAGTGACACAACAGGCTCGATGCAGACCTGCAGCTACTCAGAAGTTGGATGAAACCTGAAAGACTGCAGAGGGAAGAAACCAAAGCTAGGAGGCTGCTGTAGAAGCTGGACAGGGCTGTAACCACCAGCTAAAAACCTCAGCCAACCATCCATACAATGCTGACTGGGAAAAAACAGAAATGAGAATTGCAATGTACAGGTAGAGAGTGCCAGCAATGCAGCTGCTTGGTGCACCCTGCTTGCAGAAGCATTTTCTGTGAGGTCTCCCCACTTCCTGGCACAAAGTCAACTTGAAAACCTGCTGCCTCATTTTTTTCTTCTTGCTGGAAGGCTTCCTGTACACCTCCAGCAGGACACCAGGGCTTCCCAGCAACACACCAAGCAGCTCTAGGAGCATAACTAAACAATTCACACAAAGTAACAAATCCACCCACCGGGTTTTGCTTGCCTGCTGTAAATACCCCACCAAGCAAGCAGACAGCTCCTTTCCCTTTGCCAAGCCCTTCCTCTTGGGCAAGCACTGAAGGAAACATTCCTTTCACTGCAAATATCCCTCCCAGAAAGACCCCACTCCCCTGCAGCATCAAAGCTGAGAACCTGCTCTGCAAACACAGCCCAAGTCACCCTGCAAACAAGCATCTCCATGACACAGGACAGCAAGGAGATGAGCCATGTATTTGATGGCAACTTACAAGGGAGATGGAGAAGGACTTTTTACAAAAGCAGAGTGACAGGGCAATGGGAAATGGCTTCACACTGACAGAGATTTAGATTAAAGAGTGGGAAGAAATTCTTCCCTGTGAGGGTGGGGTGGCCCTTGCACAGCTTTCCCAGAGAAGCTGTGGCTACCCCATCTCTGGAAGTGTCCAAGGCCAGACTGGATGGGCCTTGGAACAAGCTGAGATAGTGGAAGATGTCCCTGCCCACGGCAGGGGGCTAGAACAAGATGACCTTTCAGGTCCCTTCCAACCGAACCCATTCTGTGACGAGGAGGGGACACCTGCACAGCCACACAGCACTGCCCTAACACAGCCAGAGCAGAGCACTGAGGAGCCCTCTCTCAGCTGGGCATGTGGGCTGCCAAGGAAGCTTCCTGCTCCTGAAGGAACACTCACCTTTTTACGGAAGATGGGCTTTGTCTGGCCCCCGTACCCACTCTGCTTCCGATCGTAGCGCCTTTTTCCTGCGGGGAAAAACGGCTCTGGTCAGGCAACAACCCAGGAGGTGCTACAAGCACAACTGGCACTTCCTAAATCCCAGCCCAGCTCAGCCTGCCCCTGCACAGCCCAGGAGAACCAGTGCCATGGCTCTTGTGCTGTCCCCAAAAGTGAAGCCTTCCCCTCGCTGTGCACCTAACAGACACCCAAGGTCAAGACATTCGATTTATTCAGAGTTTTGTGCAGAGAAGGGTGCTGCATGGTAAATACCCAAAGCCAGCACACAAAGGGCCAAAAATATTTACACAGTCCTGTTTAGGTGATATTTGCATAATTAATCCGCATCACTACTGGTGGAGCTACCATTGGATTCACTTTCTTTCACCTCGACTTGAAGGCCCAGCACATTTTAAACTCCCAGCCCATGCTCAGTAGGCAAGGCTCTCCCTCAGGATGGGCAGCCTGGGCTCCAGTTGTGCTTTCACAGACAGCTAGGTTCACCCAGAGCACATTCCCTAATTAGCTACACATTTCTATACGACAACCATCCGAAACTGCTTTGGGCTGACGCGTCCTTAATCCTTCTCCCTTTGTCTTATTTTTTTAGTTCCCTTTATTGTACAGCACATCCTTTAGATCAAGCTGTCCCCCGCACCATACAAATGTTCCCAACCTACACCACCAGTGCAGGGCACACGACACCCGGAGCGCACGCAGCTCCCCTGGGCCGCGCCCCGCAGCGAGCCCGTGCTCACCCTGCGCGTAGAGCGAGTCCTTGCCCTTCTTGTACTGCGTGACCTTGTGCGGCTGGTGCTTTCCGCATTTCTTGCAGTAGGTCCGGCGGGTTTTCGGCACGTTCACCTGGAGGAGAAGGGGAGACGCCGGTCACGGCCGCTGCGCATACGCCACATCCCGCTCCGAAGGCCCGCTCCCGCCCTTCCCATTCCCTCGGGCCCTGCGCTGCCATCCGGGGATAGGGAAGCCCCCGCGCCGGCCTGGCCGCCCAGCACGCACCCATCGCAGCGGAGGGAGCCCGGCCTGGCGCGGCCCCGGGGCGGATGCCGGCGGATGGAGCCCAGCTCAACCCCAGCACTCACCATTTTGGCGGCAGCGGCCCGGAGAGGAAGCGCTGATCGGAACCGGAAGTAAATGTGATCAGGGGACCATAGAGAGGAGCGTGCAGAGGGGCACAGGGCACAGCGCCCCCTGGCGGCGGGAGGAGAGCAGGGCGGCAGCCGTAGGCGGGAGGCTGGGTCTGGGACTGGGGGTGTGAGGGGTGGGGCCTGTGGGATCTGCCGGCTGCAGGTGACGTCCAGGTGTTTGAGACACAAGTTATGTGTCAGTAGAGTTCCTTGTTAAGGCATAGGGCTTGACATGTTTCCGTGATCTCAGACCTGGGCGGAAGTTAACAAGGCTTGGGGAGAAGGATTTACCACTGATAGTGGGCGCAGAGAATGCACAATTTAGGAGCGCAAGAAGAGCTGGCAGAACTCTCAAGACAAGGAACTACAAAGATAACTCAACAACTGTGCTGAATCAGCTCTGGGTGGATAAGAGAGATTTCAGATCACACCACCAACTCATGGACCACTGACCCAAGAAACCCACCGACCCAAACGAAGAGGAAGACTGGACATGTGGCCTAATTAACATAAGAAGAGAGGGAATCATTTAATGCTACAAGATAGAATACTAATGAATGATGTAATCTGTAGCCAATGAAGATTAATGTTTTCATTTGCTAAAATGTATAAACAGTGAAAAGTTTTGATAGTCGCTCTGCTGGCTTGGTGAATTTGCCACCAAAACCTCTTTCCACACAGAACTGTAAATAAAAATACCTCGGTTCTGTGCCGGGATCAGCCCCGTGCACATCGGGTGAAAGAACCCGTTTGGACAGCACAGGGATGGCCAGGCAAGTCAGCCCACCCCTGGCACTGCCCACAGCCCGGGGCAGGCTCCAGCCACCGACGGTGGCCTGGTCACCCCAAGGCAATGGCCCGGCTGTCTGCAGGAGGAAACACAAACGCTGCCTTTGAGTCAGAAAACTAAAAAAGGGGAACCGAAAGGGTGGGGTTGGCCGGCCCCGTCCTTCCTCCCTGCGCGCCCTGCCGTCTCTCCTCGTCCCTGCTGCCACAGGCACCCCGAGCCGCCGGGGTGGGCGCGGCGGGGCCCGGCTGGCCGGAGCGGCGGCGGGAGGGCCCGGTGAGTGTGGGGCCCCGGGAGCCACGGCTCTGGGCAGCGCTGCCTCCGGGCTCCCGGGCACCGGCAGGGTCCTGCTGATGTGGCCGTGCGACAGCCGGGGTGGCGGGAGGCTCCATGTGGCCTGTGCTGGTGGCCTCACACCCCTGCTGAGCTCCCTGGGGGCGGGAGAGCAGTGCTGGGCACAGGACACACGGTGCGGGTGAGCTGAGCTGGGAGGGCTCTGCCTTGTCCCACAGCCCGAGCAGTTCCAAGCCGGTGGCGTCTGAGCCTGGTCACCTGGCCGTGGGGCTGTGGGGTGCAGCGGGGCAGGGAGGTGCAGTGGGGGTGCCAGGGGCTGCAGGCCGTGCTGGAGCAGGGAATCACGGTGGCGTGTGGGTGCCAGGGCCCCCAGGGGTGGCCAAGAGCAGGGCTGGGGTTCTGCCAGTGCCTTTGGCCATTCCTCACCTGTCCTTTTGGCAGTGGGCACTGCTGGGGTGCAGCTCTGGGTTGGTTTGCTCATGAGTCTCTCCCATACCAGAGGTTTCCCCCTCTGTACCTCCCACCCATCATTTTTGACACCCTCGGGGCTCAACCTGAAACATGAGGAGTGTGAAGTTTGTCACTCACAGACACTCTGTCACCCTTCCCTCTTGTCCCAGGCATGCCAGGTCCCTGCCAGCCCCACATCAGAGCTTGCCTGTGGAGGAGGGGTGGCCCTGGGACCATGGTGGGACACAGTGTCCGGTGGCATGAGGCCAGCAGCGTGTGCCAGGCCTGGGGGTGGTCTCAGAGCCACACCGGGCCGAGGTGTGAGCATGGCAGGAAGTCACACTGGCTGGAGGGGGTGACACAGGACATGCTTCCATCCACCCACTCGTCACTCTGCTGTCACAGCACAGTGGACACCCACCACGCCAAGGACAGGCAGGGACAGAGCGGGTCTGGTGGCAGTGCTGGGGACAGGGACACTGTGCCACGATGGGGCACAAGAACCCTCTGAGACACTCATTGTTCTTTC
This sequence comes from Irena cyanogastra, assembly GCA_013397155.1. Classification (NCBI taxonomy): domain Eukaryota; kingdom Metazoa; phylum Chordata; class Aves; order Passeriformes; family Irenidae; genus Irena; species Irena cyanogastra. The sequence goes on along the minus strand of VWZV01009597.1, from coordinate 191,194 downwards.
CCCTCTGGCAGTTCCATGCAGAGGACATAGTGAGGACGTGTCCCAGCTGCCTGGCACTGCTGGCCATGACCCCGCTGCTGTGACTCCAGGTAAAGCTCCAGGGACCCTGCAGTTGGGATGGGCTTGGAGCCTAGGGCTCCTCTGCTTAGCCCCTGTGTCTGTGCCAGGGAGGGCAGTGGGAGCCCTCCTGCTCTGGGGACACAGGATCAGCAGCCACACTTGATGAGTAGGGAAAATGAGGCACAGGGCTACAGGGTGGTTTTGGGGTCACTCTAGGCTCATCCACCACCCTGCCGGCAGTCTCGGGGTCAGGGGCCACACCAGCCACCTGCAGGGACCCTAGATCTCTCCTCCTGAGGCCTCAATCAGCACAATGCTGTTTTTTCCAAAAGACTCTGATGACTAATTTTTTAAGTTCAGGTTTTTCTGACCACCCAAACAAGCTGGGAAGGTCTGAGCCATAAAAGCCAAAAGGAGGGAAGAGGGAAACCTGGGAGAGGGAATCCTCCTTGGCCCCAGCCTCTCTGGGGACAGTGGGGCAGGGTGAGTACTGCAGCAGCAGGGGCTGTGCTGGGAGGCTCTGGGCATTGCCAGCAGATGGGAGGACACCTCTGCTCCTTGTCCTCAAGCTGGGGCTTGCCCTAAAGAGAGGCACAGTGTGTGGGACTGGGTCCTGGCACCTTTGTTCCCCACCTGACCCGTGCTGTGAGTGAGCCAATGCCCATCTCCTGTGTGAGTGGGAGAGCGGATGGAAGACACAGCTGGGGAATGGGGGGCTGAACCCCTGTCTCTGGCCCACCTCTGAGCCTCCCCCAAGGAGATGGGCTGTGGGGAGGAGGGGAGAAAAACAGCTTCTCCCAGGTTGCTTTCCAAAGCTGTGCTTATGGGAGGAAAAAAGGGAACAAGGTGAGGGTGAAGGGGAAGCAGGGAGTGTAGGTGGTCAGGCAGGAGACACGGACCTGTGCTCCAGGGGCTCACGGCTGACCAGGGGCTCCACACAGCTCACTTATCAGCTCCCCAGACTGCAGTCAGGTGCTGGTCACAGCCCATAGCTCCAGCCACGTGGCTCTAGGGGTGCTGGGCCCACCTGAGGGGTCACAGTTCCTGGGTACCGCGTGGAGGGATGGGGTGAGATGCATGGGCTGCTCCAAGAGATGGGCCAGGGCAATTTCCAGTGCCTAAAGGCCAGGCAGCAGTGGGATGCAGGGCTCTCATGAGCCCTTTCCTTCACTGCCCTTCCCCAGAGAGGCTCAGGGGAGCTTTGCTGATGGCTGGTGGAGGATTTAACCCCTCTGCCTGCTGGCTGGAGGCCGCCCTTCAAGCCCGGCCACTGACAAGTGCTGCTCACAGGGGAGGAAGGGGAGCCGAGCTCCGTCCCTGCACTCCTGCAGGCTCCGTGGACACACAGGGGAAGGATGACTTTGGGGCTACTCCGTGCTCTTGGCAGCACTGCACTGTGACTTTTCAGGGCCGGGACCTACCCACGGCTTTTTAGGGATTGGTCTCTCGTGACCAACCCGTGCACGCTGCCAAGTCAGCACGTCCCCAGCACGAAGAGGCTGTGGTGGGGCAGGAGGAAACAGCCCACACAAGCTCACATGCACACAGCCAGAGGGGAGGAGCGCCTGCGGGGTGTCACAGCTGGCTTCGCGCTCCTTCCTGGGGCTCCAAGCTTCCCCCATTTCCCTCTTTCTCCAGCTCTCTGTCCATCTTGCATATCCTGGGGGCCTCTTCAGCACAAGTCGGAGCCATCCGGGTGGTGGCTTGGTCTGCAGCCTGGTGTGGGAGAGGGGCCAGGAGGGGTCACATCACAAACAACCCACACTGACCTGGTCTCACCCCTCCGCAGCTGCTTCCCCCCGCTGTGGGGGTCCCAGCACCCTCTGTCTGCCCTTGGGGCAAGGGGACAGTGCACCTGAGTGAGGTCCAGCAGGTTTTAGGCTGAGCAAGCGCCGTGTCAGCATTGTTTTGCCCACAGCAAGCTGGTGAGCACAGCACGGGGGAGACCAGGGGGTTGACATGGCCAGCGTCATCCTGGAGAGCATCTTCTTGAAGCGCTCGCAGCAGAAGAAGAAAACATCTCCCCTCAACTTCAAGAAGCGCCTGTTCCTGCTGACAGAGAGCAAGCTGTCCTACTACGAGTATGACTTTGAGCGGGGGGTGAGTCTGCAGCCACAGGGGCTGTGCCATGCCAGTGTCCAGGGGTCACCAGCTGTCCCTTGCCAGCACGTAGCCCAAGGGGTGGTTGGACAAGGAGAGGGGCTGGTTTGAGTCTCTCCAGGTCTCCGCTTGGTGACCATTTGAACCAAGACTGTCTCTTGCAGCGCCGGGGCAGTAAGAAGGGCTCCGTGGACATTGAGAAGATCACCTGTGTGGAGACAGTGGCACCTGAAAACAACCCTCCCCCTGAGCGACAGGTCCCGGTGAGGAGGGTCCCAGGGTCCCTGCATCTGTCCCCCTGTCCCCTCGCTGGGGGAGTAAGGAGAATCCCTGGGGTGGTGGCAGTGGGGGACAGTCCTGCTTGGCTTGGCGGGCTCTGTCCACACCATACCAGGGGTCCAGCTTGATGCAGAGCGGGGGGATGCCAAAAGCTGTGGGCCTGCTCCAGAGGAGATGCCAGCAGCTGAGCAACAGGATGCCAGCATCCGTCTCTGCCTCTCTCTTCCAGAGGAAAGGGGAGGATTACAACAACATGGAGCAGATCTCAATCATCGAACGGTTCCCCTACCCCTTCCAGGTGAGTTTTCACTGCACCCTCTTTGCTGGTCCACTCTGCCTGGTGGCAGGTCCTGAGGGGAGGACCCCACAGGTGCCTGGGGTCAAACATGGCATCACTACCCTGGTGCCAGGTGTCACTCAGCTGCTTGGAGACACTCTGCTGCTGTCCACACTGCATGGGACAGCCAGGTGAGCCTCTTTGAGCCCCGAGCCAGCTCTGTTTAAGATGCAAACCTGCTTCTGAGCTCTGCCCCTTTTAGTCCCCTGGCTGATGCTGGAGGGATGCTGGCTGCACACTCAGCCCCCAGCCCAGCTGCCTGCCCTGCTGGCACCCAGTGCACCCCCAGCACACCGAAAGTCACAGAAGGAAGTGGAAAGTCTCGGGGGAGGGGGCTTATTTTTAACCTCTTTGTCACGGTCCCGCGAGCACCGTGCGTGGCCAGCAGACACCGGCAGGGCTGGCTCGGGGTGGTCACAAGGCTCGGCTCCCCCCGGTGGCTGCCGTGAGAGCCCTGCCCGCGGTACTGAGGTGCGTGGTCCTGCAGGTGGTCTATGACGAAGGGCCCCTCTACATCTTCTCCCCGACAGAGGAGCTGCGCAAGCGCTGGATCCATCAGCTGAAGAGCGGTGAGTGCAGGGGCTCTGCCACTCCCTTGGGAGGCCAACACGGGCGCTCAGCTGTGCCTGTGCCTGACCCACAGTGCCAGGCTCCCAGGGCTCAATGGCTCACGGTTACCTGTCCCATGTCTGAGGAAGAGTGAGCTGCTCCTGCCCGGGGCAGGTGGATGCTGTCACCCTCTGCAGCACCACAGCTACCTCAGCTGAGGCTCCTTGCCTTCTCACAAACCTGCTCCAAAGTGGCTCAAGCAAGCTCAGAAATCGTTGAGGGCAAGAGGAAATAGCAGATGTGGCCATACAGCTGTGCTGCCTTGGCATGTGAGGGTTGAGTGCCCAGTGTTTTGGGAAACATGGACCACAAGCCTGCTGGGAGCCAGGGAGCATCTTCCCTAAACCACCCCAAGCCTTACTTGGTGATGCTGAGCTAACGCTCAGCTGGGTGAGTGTTTCCTCCTCGAGCTAGGAGTGTGTTGCAGCAGCACTTTACCAAGGGGCTCCGACCACCCAAAATCTGCTGGAGCCGCCTGTATGGGCCTCCTGGTGCATGTGTATATGTGTTTTTGTGGCTTTTTGCTGGCAGGGTGGGATTAGCTGCTTGGGTTGACACAAGGAAGTTGGCTCGAGCGAGGCGGAAGAGGGGCAGGCTGATAACGGGGAAGTCGGTTATCTCACAAGAGCCCCAGCAGAGCAGCCAGTCCTCTCCCCACTTCCCTGCTGAGGGAGGAGGGTTGTTCTGGCAGCTTAAGCCAGTGTAGAATCCACAGGGAAAGGAGAGAAAATGCTGCCTTTTTGCTGGCAGGGTGTCCTCCTCTTACTCCACCAGAGGACAGGCTCTATGCACCCTGTGCAGCTGCTGTGGGCTAGCCCCAGGCTGTTGGCAGTGTTTAGGCACATCCAGTTGTCCTTCTAGCTTGGGGAGAAGTGTGAGGAAGCTGGTCAGCCTGCCTGGCAAGAGAATATTCTCCCTGCATGGGAAGTCTTTGAGTGAGCACAGGGTGTCCTCTTCCCATGGAAAAGCCAGGCACAGCACTGGCCTCGCACCCCACTTCTGGAAAAAAGGGTTCAAAAGAGCTGCGAACCATGGGCCAGAGCAGCCTGGGGGTTATTGGATATTTTGGCTGGCAGGAGGGCCAGGTCCTTCTGTGACTGGCACCAAGTGTGCTTATGCCCCTTTGCAGAGATGCTCAAGAGCTTAAATCAGATCTGAGAGCCAAGCCTGGCCCTCCCCTGTGGGACAGGGATTGCATAGCCACAGCACTGAAACAAGAGTGGTAAGCTGAGGGAAACGTGAACATCAGGGCACAGGGGACAGCAGCACAGCTCAGAGGAAATGATTTAATGCAGCTGACCACTTGCATTCAGGGAGCAGAGAGCTCTTGCAGCAGGCTGGGGACACAGCCCTGGGTCACACACATCTTCCCTCCTCTGCCACAGTGATTCGGTACAACAGCGACCTGGTCCAGAAGTACCACCCCTGCTTCTGGATCGACGGCCAGTACCTGTGCTGCTCCCAGACAGCCAAGAACGCCATGGGTTGCCAGATCCTGGAGAGCAGGAATGGCAGTAAGACACCCGGCACCCTCCCACTGCCTCGTCTCCCTGCCCTGGGGACTTCCTCAGCACAGAGCCAGGGATCTTTTCTCACCTTAGCCCCTCCTCTGTTCTGAAGGTTTAAAAGTCGGGCGGTCACATCGCAAGACAAAGAAGCCCCTTCCCCCAACTCCTGAGGAGGACCAGGTAAAGGCAAATGTCAGGGTTTGCTCCAAAGTGTTGGAGCAAAGATCTACTTGGAAAAAGCCAACATGTTCAATGACTGCTCAGAGATGTACAGGCCAGGACTCTGCTCTGGGGAGAGAGGTTCAAGATGGTGACCTAAGGGGAGAAGGAGCTTGAAGTAGGGGATGGAGCCCAAAGGCCTATAGGAAAGTCAAATTATCTCAACCCTAAGGTTTCCCAGAGCAGCTGAGAGATTAAAGCCCTGATGTAGGCTGGAAGTTGAGCCAAAAGGTAAAGAGAAAACACTTACCTTTTCGTGGAGATGAGAAAAATGTTTTGATAAAAAATCCAGGGAGAGGAAATGAGTGTTCTGGTAGAGATACATGTGGGAGCTGAGACAAACACTGCGCTGACCTTGCCTGAGACCACTGCCCTCCCAGGCCTGGGAAGGGTCTCACGTGGTGTGTATGCAAGCCTGACCGTGTCCCACACTCTCCCTCTCTCTGTGGGAAGATGGTGATGAAGCCTCTGCCTCCCGAGCCAGCCCCCAGCACAGCAGGGGAGATGAAGAAGGTGGTGGCCCTCTACAACTACGAGCCGATGAACGCACAGGACCTGCAGCTGCAGAAGGGCGAGGAGTACTTCATCCTGGAGGAGAGCCACCTGCCCTGGTGGAAAGCCCTTGACAAGAATGGGTGAGAGCTCCCACTGCCCATGGCCCTGGCTCTGCAGTGCTGCTCTGCCCTGGTGCTCAGGCACTGGTGGACAAACACACCCCTTTGGCACCCCAAGGGTGAGGACAGGCTGCCTGCCCTCCTGTAGGCTGCCCTGGGGAGGAGGGGAAACCAGCTGTGTCACCCCTCCTCACATCAGTTTGCACCAAAGTTTTTGAGCCCATTTCTACTCAGCCTTCTGAGAGAGGAATATCCTTTCCCCTTGGCCTCCTCCATCGGAGTGTGACCAGCCCCTTTTCTCCTGCAGGAGGGAAGGATACATCCCCAGCAACTACGTCACTGAAACCAGAAATTCCTTGGAGATCTTTGAGTAAGAGGCACCTGGTTGCAGTTGGTTGGAGACATTTTCCATTTGTTTGTTACCCTGCACAGCCTGTGAGCTCAGCCTGGCTGGGTCATTTTCCCTCTTCCACATCCTCTGACAGCTTCCAGCCTCTGGCAGCCATCCCTGCCCTGCTCTCTGCACCGCTTGTCCTGGCTGGGCCAGGGTCAGACTGGGCTGGGGACAAAGGTGGATGTGGAGATCTCCCTGATGGCTGTGTCCCTGTTCCAGGTGGTACTCAAAGAATATCACTCGGAGCCAAGCGGAGCAACTGCTGAAACAGGAGGTAAGTGTTGCCTCCCGAGGCTGGGTCTGTTCTACACACCAGCCCTCCATGGGCTGTTCTCACATTGTGTCCAGCATGGGACCAACCCTGGCTTCTCTGGGAGAGGAGTGTTGCCACAACAGCCCCAGGAACCTTCTCCATCCCAGTGTGAGCTCCTCCAGGCAGCCACTTCAGGAGGTGGCCTCCCATGCAGGGACTAGAAGTAGATTCCTCTGACTCAGTGCATCCTCTCCAGCCATGCTGTGATCTTCACTCCGTTTTGCCTGTTACAGTCACATACAGGCCCCACAAACACCCAGTGCCCTTTCCCCTTTCTCTTTTAGGGTAAGGAAGGGGGCTTCATTGTCCGAGATTCCACCAGCAAGGCAGGGAAATACACTGTCTCCGTCTATGCCAAGTCCTCTGTGTAAGTGGCTCTAAGAACAACTTGTTCAGAGGGCCCTTCCAGGCACCCCTCACCCTCTGCCTCTCCTCCCCATGGCACTGACCTCATGTTCTCCCTCTCCAGAGACTTCCAAGGCACAATCCGCCACTATGTCGTCTGCTGCACCCCCCAGAATCAGTATTACCTGGCAGAAAAACACTTGTTCAACAGCATCCCAGAGCTTATCACGTACCACCAGCACAACTCTGCAGGTCAGTGTTCTGGAGACAGAGTGAAGTCAGCAGTGTTTGCACTGGCACCATGGTATCCCCATCTTCCTGTGCCAAAGGCAGGAGTTGTGTTCCCTGCTGGAATGTGGCAGGTAAGCCTAGAGTGGCAATCTCTGCTGCTGTGTTTCAGGGCTCATATCCAGACTGAAGTACCCCGTGTCTCAGCACAAGAAAAGTGCTCCTTCCACAGCTGGCCTTGGCTATGGTAAGCTAGCCAGGGCTACTTCACAGTTCCCTGGTTACAGGGTTTGTTTCTGCTAGCAGCAGCCTTACCAGGCTGGGGTCCTGGCTGTCCCATGGCTCATAGCCTTCCCAGGAACCACTTCCCAACTGCCCTCTGGTGACAGTATTGACCAAAAGACTCCACAAGCTACCTTGCTCCCATCCCCTTGAGGCACAGGACTCAGATTTTGTGGATTTTGTGGATGATGTTTCAGGCAGCAAATGCTTGTGAGCTTTTCTTGGGCTTGCTAGATCAGATGACTGAGAGCACCGTGCAGGGTGGTCACCTGTACCCACATTACACTCACACTCTCGTCCTAGGGTCATGGGAGATCGACCCCAAGGATCTGACCTTCCTGAAGGAGCTTGGGACGGGGCAGTTTGGCGTGGTGAAATATGGGAAATGGAGAGGCCAATACAACGTTGCCATCAAGATGATCAGGGAGGGCTCCATGTCAGAGGACGAGTTTATTGATGAAGCCAAAGTCATGATGTAAGTGGTGAGCACCATGCAGGGCAGTGCTGGATGCTCCTTGCCAGAATGGCTGCACTCCTGGGAGGTGTGGAGGGATGGTCTTGGGCAGTCCCACACTCTGCAAAATGCATCCAAGATCCCACTGATTTTGTGCTGATTCCTTGGTGAGGTTTTCCACTGTCAGCTGGGCCAGAAGCACCTTCCCTTCCCAAACTCTCCTTATTCACAGGTGCTTCCTTTGCTCCCTGGCTTTCTAGATGCTCAGAATAGCCCTTGTCCCCAACACAGGAACCTGTCTCATGAGAAGCTGGTGCAGCTCTACGGGGTCTGCACTAAGCAGCGTCCCATCTTCATCATCACCGAGTACATGGCCAACGGCTGCCTCCTGAACTTCCTGAGGGAAACACGGCAGCGCTTCCAGCCTGCCGAGCTGCTGGAGATGTGCAAGGATGTCTGTGAAGCTATGGAGTACCTGGAATCCAAGCAGTTCCTGCACAGAGACCTGGTATGGCTGTGGCTGCTTTGTTCAGGCAAAATCCCACCGGGGAAGTCGGCCCTACATAGATAAACAGGATGCTTGGAGGCCTCAGTTGCTCTGTGCTGAGGACTTTGTAGCTTGCCTCAGTCCAGGTGAACTTGCAGGGCAAAGTGAGGTGAAGTGTTCAGTGTGTGGGATGAAGATGATCTGCTACTGGGGGTGGAAGAGACAAGAGCAGGTAGAAGTAACTGCCTCCACCTCTCCATTCACAGGCTGCTCGAAACTGTTTGGTGAATGACCAAGGAATTGTGAAAGTGTCAGATTTTGGTCTTTCCAGGTCTGGTAGATGTGTCTGTGTCACTTTCCTGTCTCAGTACCCCATCTCCCCCTTCCATCAATTCTACACTTTAGGCTTTGCCCCACCACTGTCTGGTTCTGCTTTCCCACTGTCTTCCCATTTCATCTGCCTGGCTCAACCTTTTGCTTCTCCACTTTCCACCATCCCTTTCTTACTTTCCCTGGCCCTTTCCCCCCTCTCTTTGCATCTTCTTTCCCACCCCAAGTTTCCTGGCTGCAGCTTTCTCTCCACATCTCCTTTTTGCTGTGCTTCCATGTCACCAATCTCTTCTGCAATCCTGGCTAACACACACTTACTGCTGAAACCCATGCAGAGCTGCAACCTCTGGTCATTCTGAGCTGCCCATTCCTTTTGGGCTTGGTCAGTTGTGTGGAGGAGCGAAATGTGAAATCCAAGTGAGGCACCCTTATCCATTTTCCTGCTGCAGGTATGTGCTAGATGATGAGTACACAAGCTCCATGGGGTCCAAGTTTCCAGTGCGGTGGTCTCCTCCTGAAGTGCTGCTGTACAGCAAGTTCAGCAGCAAGTCTGACGTCTGGTCCTTTGGTAAGGGCACAGCATTGATGATTTGGAGGTTGGGAGCTCCTCTGCAAACCAGGTGCAGGCACAAGTGCTCCAATGCCATGAGCTCTCGTTGCTGTTCCCCCCGACAGGCGTCCTGATGTGGGAAGTTTACTCGCTGGGAAGGATGCCTTATGAGAGGTTTAATAACAGCGAGACAACGGAGCACGTCATCCAAGGCCTGCGCCTGTACCGGCCGCAGGCGGCCTCAGAGCGGGTCTACGCCATCATGTACAGCTGCTGGCACGAGGTGAGTGGCTTTCACCCCTGGTGGCACCTCTGGCCACCCTGGCGGGTGACGGGGCTCCCCAGGGTGCAGCTGGGGCAGACAGGGGCTCCAGCCAGGCTCCCCTCTTACCCCGCAGAAGCCTGAGGAGCGCCCCACCTTCACTGCGCTGCTGGGCAGCATCCTGGACATCGCCGACGAGGAGTGCTGACGGGTACGGCCCGCTGACTCCGCCCAGCGCTGCCACTGCCCAGCGGGACAGACCCGCACACCGGGCGGTACCGTGGCATGCTTGTCATGGACACGGCACGGGCGTGCAGGAGCCTGGGGGAACCCCGCGGCCGCGCCCACAGCTCCATCACATGCTCAGAGCTCCATCACCACCCCAGAACTCCATCACATCCCTGGAACTCCAGCAGCGCCTTGGAGCTCCATCACATGCCCAGAGCTCCATCACATCCCTGGAACTCCAGCAGCGCCTTGGAGCTCCATCACATGCCCAGAGCTCCATCACATCCCTGGAACTCCATCACCGCGCTGTAGCTCCATCACATGCTCGGAGCTCCATCACTCCCCGGAGCCCCATCACCGCCCCGGGGCTCCATCACAGCCCAGGACGCTCCCGGTCCGGTCCGGTCCCGGACAATAAAAGGTTCCATGGCCTCCCCGGCTGCGGCCGCTCCCCCCGCCGGCAGGGGGCGCGCGGCGAGCGGGCGCGCACGCGCGGCGCGGGCGGAAGGGGCGGGCGCGGCACCGGCGGCACGTGAAGGTCGCGGCGCGGCGGCACCGGGAGGGACCGGGGGGACACCGGGAGCGCCATGGACCCGCCGTCCGCCGCCGGGCTGGGCGGGGCCGACCCCCAGCTCCAGCGCTTCATCGAGGTGGAGACGCAGAAGCAGCGCTTCCAGCAGCTGGTGCACCAGATGACCGAGCTCTGCTGGGTACGGGCGGCGGGCAAGGCCGCCGGCTCCGGCGACCCGGTCGCGATGGTGGGGCAAGGCGGGCTGGGAGGCCGCGCAGACCTTTGTCCCCGGGGGGAGGAGGCTGATGGGGGCAAAATGGNCCCCGACAGGCGTCCTGATGTGGGAAGTTTACTCGCTGGGAAGGATGCCTTATGAGAGGTTTAATAACAGCGAGACAACGGAGCACGTCATCCAAGGCCTGCGCCTGTACCGGCCGCAGGCGGCCTCAGAGCGGGTCTACGCCATCATGTACAGCTGCTGGCACGAGGTGAGTGGCTTTCACCCCTGGTGGCACCTCTGGCCACCCTGGCGGGTGACGGGGCTCCCCAGGGTGCAGCTGGGGCAGACAGGGGCTCCAGCCAGGCTCCCCTCTTACCCCGCAGAAGCCTGAGGAGCGCCCCACCTTCACTGCGCTGCTGGGCAGCATCCTGGACATCGCCGACGAGGAGTGCTGACGGGTACGGCCCGCTGACTCCGCCCAGCGCTGCCACTGCCCAGCGGGACAGACCCGCACACCGGGCGGTACCGTGGCATGCTTGTCATGGACACGGCACGGGCGTGCAGGAGCCTGGGGGAACCCCGCGGCCGCGCCCACAGCTCCATCACATGCTCAGAGCTCCATCACCACCCCAGAACTCCATCACATCCCTGGAACTCCAGCAGCGCCTTGGAGCTCCATCACATGCCCAGAGCTCCATCACATCCCTGGAACTCCATCACCGCGCTGTAGCTCCATCACATGCTCGGAGCTCCATCACTCCCCGGAGCCCCATCACCGCCCCGGGGCTCCATCACAGCCCAGGACGCTCCCGGTCCGGTCCGGTCCCGGACAATAAAAGGTTCCATGGCCTCCCCGGCTGCGGCCGCTCCCCCCGCCGGCAGGGGGCGCGCGGCGAGCGGGCGCGCACGCGCGGCGCGGGCGGAAGGGGCGGGCGCGGCACCGGCGGCACGTGAAGGTCGCGGCGCGGCGGCACCGGGAGGGACCGGGGGGACACCGGGAGCGCCATGGACCCGCCGTCCGCCGCCGGGCTGGGCGGGGCCGACCCCCAGCTCCAGCGCTTCATCGAGGTGGAGACGCAGAAGCAGCGCTTCCAGCAGCTGGTGCACCAGATGACCGAGCTCTGCTGGGTACGGGCGGCGGGCAAGGCCGCCGGCTCCGGCGACCCGGTCGCGATGGTGGGGCAAGGCGGGCTGGGAGGCCGCGCAGACCTTTGTCCCCGGGGGGAGGAGGCTGATGGGGACAAAATGGAGCCGCCGTGGGAGCAGCCCCAGCTCCGGTGAGCACAGAGCGGGAGGGGGCGGCTCTCCGGGAACCGCGGGGCGGGGAGAGCCACGCGTGGGGAGGGCTCGGATACGCCCGAGGGGCTGAGGGTCCCGAGAGGATCAGGATCCCGAGGGGGGCATGGAGCGTGTCCGAGGGCTGGAGATGCCCGGAGGCACGGCCCCGGTACGGGGTGGAGGGGCTCGGGCTGCGGTGCCCCCGGGACCAACGGGACCCCGCTGTGTGCAGGAGAAGTGCATGGACAAGCCGGGCCCCAAGCTGGACAGCCGGGCCGAGACGTGCTTCGTGAACTGCGTGGAGCGCTTCATCGACACGAGCCAGTTCATCCTGAACCGGCTGGAGCAGACGCAGAAGTCCAAGTCGGCCTTCTCGGAGAGCCTGTCCGACTGAGCCGGACCCAGCCCCCGCCAGGCCAGGCCCTCGCCCATGCCCACTCCTGGTCACTCCGCTGCCCCAAGGAGCCAGGATCAGCTCGGGGGGTTAGGATTTAATTAAATGCCAGTCTCGGGGAAGTTGCAGCCAGATGAGAGCTCACAACAGACACAAGGACGCTCCATGTCGGGGTGATGTGCTGCTCCCGGCCCCGCGGGCCAGCGGCCACCTTTGTGGCGGGAGCCCGGTGCCATGCAGGGAGCAGCTGGAACGTGTCCCCTCGGCTGAGCAGAGGGGTGCTGATGCTCCTTTCACGGATGCTGCCAGCGCCGATGGGAAGCTCGGCTCTGGGTGAGGCCAGCGCTGCCTTAAACAGTGCTGCACAAACCAGCCCTCCTAGGCACATCCTCACCTGCCCCCGGGCACCACTGCTGCACAGGCAGGCTGGGACAGGCACCCTGAGCAAGAAGAGCATGTTGGGAACAGTGATCATCCCAAGCAGTGCCACTGCTGGAAAATATTTCCAGGCTTCCATAGGTAAACCGTTCGTATGGCCAAGTGACCAATTTTCACACTGCAGCACAACTCTGTTAATGCTGACTTGCTCCATTAACTGCTTTCCCTGGGTAAATGTAATAAATATTAACTGGGTCAATTTTTAATATGAGATTCTCCTTTTTTCAAATAGATCATTGCTGAGAATAGAAAATCTGGCCTTCTTGTCACTCCCCCTCCTTCCCAGTGATCCTATTTATGGCAAAATTAGTAGGAAGAGGGCATAACTGTCTTCTGGCTAGAAGGTCTTTCCTGAATTCTGATTTGTTGCTCAATTAATTTGGTCTCATGAATCAAACTTATTTCTGGGAGAGGCTGTGGCCTTTCCTCTTCTTCCTGAAACGGTTAACAGCTCCTGCTGTCCTGGAGAGTAGTTTCTTTAGAGACTAAATGCAGGGAATAACTAACCAGCTGCTTTATAACCTGGTGCACCTTCACCTGTGGAGGTCACTGGCGGGCAGGCCTGTGGGTGTGTCTTTTGGACCTCTGCCCCCAGGACACAAAGAGGAGCTTCAAACTGGAAAAACAACCAACTACTGATCAGCTCTCTGGGAAGGCAGCAGCATTTCAGCAGTGCTCATATGCTGCAGGGTTCTGGGAAGCCTGGAGTGACCCTGACAGTGGTCTGGAGCTCTGCACAGGAGCCTGGTAAAGCAATTCTGCACACAATCCACTGCAGGGGCTGCTGGACAGAGCGTGTGAGCTCCTAACATGGGTGGCTTGTAGCCAGCAGCCTTCTTGGGAACAAACTCAGGATGTGTTCAGCAGCTATGCAGATGTAAATCCATGTCAGTGAGGACACAACTGTCTAGTTATCTGTCAGAAATGTACCTCAATAGCTAAGGACTAGGTTCCCAGAGTAGGTGATTCCCTCTCCTCTCCTAACTGGAGTTTCTCTGGAGCACTCACAGAATTCTTCCCACCCCTGTGATCCTCCATGCCCTCCAGTGTTCACCCAGCTCTTGGTATAAATGTATCACTCACCATTTGGTAACTGAGCAGATCAGTTTTTAATAGAATACAGGAAGCTTCATCAACCTGCACAGCAGACGTTGCATGAAGAGGTTGGTCCCTCTGTAAGAGCCACAGCAGCATGTGGCAGCACCACTGAAGTTTCCCAGTTTGGGCTGTATTCTGGTTTTGGATGTGAATCTGTAAATAAATTCTAGCAGAGTGAGCAAAACCAAGTACTTGACAGAGGAATTTTTGTATTAATACTCTGTGTATGTCACCTTTAAAGCCAGACATCCATCCTCTCTGCATAACCTTAGCACCGTGTTAGATCATTCTGTAAGTGTTAATTCTGGGTTTAAAAACAGTGTGAGCCTCCCCAGATGTGTGATCTGCCATGGAGTCAGGGTTAGCACTCTGTTAGTGCTGCAGGCCTCTCTACACAGCCGAGGTCTGAGTCCTGACGAGGGCAGATCAATTCTTCACATAAAAGAAGACTGAAGAACCACAGGATGCCAGGAGCCAGGCAGTTCCAGGGCTCCTGTCTGTAGCCACAGGAGGCTGCTGGCCCTGTCAGCAAGGTGGTCCTGGGGCAGGCAGAGGGTAACTCAGCTCCTGCTCCTGCAGCAGCATGCTCAGCCTTGGCAGTGGGAGCAGGAAACCAGCAGTTCAGCCGCTTCCTCACCCGCCTTCACTTCTCCTCCTCCTCCTCCTCCTCCTCCTCTGCACTCTGAGAGCCCTTGTCCTCTGAGGGCAGCAGAGGCTGGTGCTGACAGGACTGATGTCTGTCTGGCCTGCCTGGCTGCAGGAAGAGGGGCAGGAGGCTGGGGCTGAAGGGCATGTCCCTGAAGGCGTGCAGGAGGAAGATGCCGGACACGATGGTGAGGAAGCCGCTGATGGAGCCGATGATGTTGTCCAGCACCATGTGCTGCCACTCTTTGAAGAGGATGGCCGAGCATGTCATGACTGCTGTGGTGAACAGCACGTAGTAAATGGGTGTGACCACAGAGGTGTTGAAAATGTCCAGGGCTTTGTTCAGATAGTTGATCTGGATGCTGATACAGATCACCAGGCACACCAGGAGCACCCAGCCCAGCGGTTCCTTCAGGACTGGCTTCCCAGAGAACAGTTCTTTCAGGGCAATCCCCAGGCCTTTGACACAGGATACAGACAGTGAGCCAATGGCAGAGCAGACCAAAACATAAACCAGGACATTGCTCTGTCCATAACGGGGTCCAGCCACAAAGATGAGCAGAAGGGAGCTCACCAGGACACACACAGCAAATACAATGAATCCTTGGGGAAAGAAAAATTGAAGAACTCCCATCAGAATGCAGCAGCACCAGTGACAGACATGACTGAACAGCAAGTAGAGATGGAGGAGAGGCAGGTAATTGCCCCATCAGCCTTTCTGGCCTCAGTCTGAAGGGAGCAGGGCTGGAAAGCCTCAGCAAAGCTGCAGCGACAACAGCAGCTCACTACAGTGTGATCACAAATCAGGCTGTTGGGGATACACAAGTCAGTCTGCTGGGAGTGGCAGGGGCACAGCCAGGCTCCACAGCACTAACAGAACTGGGGGGCTTTTGACCAGTCCAGCAGGAGGCCCAGGAAGGTGGCAGAGGGCTTGGGAAGCCGTGGCTGAACTCTGCAGACTGGTGGGATTAAAAGGAAAGTGCCACATCACAAGAATGCCCTGCCAGTGCTCTCCCTAAGGAGCAGCAACATCTACCTGTTACTCTGCTTTGCTCCTCTCCTTATGCTGCCTTCCTCCTTCTCTTTTGGCTTATTCTGCCATTTGTGCTGTTGCCTACATCATATCCTTGTGACTTGATTCATCCTCTAACATAAATATCAGGACCACCTGATCTTGGCCATAACTCCTTGAATTCTTTTGCCTTGAGTTCTTCTGACTGAATTTCCTCCTCTGCCTTCTCTCAGCCATACCACTACCATCCTTATGTACAGGAATTCCCTCTGCAATTCCTGGCACTGCCACAGGCCAATCCCTTCTGCTGACAGCTGCACCTCATTTCCCTGCTCCTCACTTTTTGCATCTATACCTCACAGACAGTAAAAAACTCAGCCCACTTGGTAACTAGTAATGATTCCAGTGGGGTGTGCAGAACAAGAAACACCTCAATTACCATTTAATTCAGTCTTTTCCAATCTATCCAAGTGGTATCCCACCTTCTACTGTCATTAGCCTGATCCTTTTATTTTAGTACCTGGATCTTTCAGCTTCTCTGCCATTGACTCCAGGCTGGAAACCTCTTCTTCCTGTGGAGCATGGATCACCATCACAGTGGAGCCCAGGATACTCAGGATGCAGCCAATCTTCCCGTGAACATTCAGCTGCTCATTCAGGAAGATGGAAGACAGAACTGCACTGAAAAAGAAAAAAAAAAGAAAAAAAATCCAAAACCAATTAGGACAGGAAATGGATACCAGAGGGAAGAGAGCAGAGCAACTGCTTTCATCACGAAGGGCTGGTAGGTGAAGTGAGGCTGTTTCTGAGGCTGCTTACCTAACAAGGACACTCAGAGCACCCAGTGGAGTTACCAGTGTTGCAGGGGCAAAGGCATAGGCGGCGAAATTTGCAGCTTCTCCAACTCCCACTGCAAGAGAAACTCCTGTAAGCATCAAAGTGGGAGCAATTCACCATAATACAAGTTTGAGTGTATTCGGAAAAGCCTCCGTTTCCTCCTGAGCATGCTGTTTCTCTGAGGTATGTTGAGCAACCAGGGAAGAACAGCACCAGGAAGAACAAGCAGAAGCCCCTCACAGGTTCTCTTGGGAAGAGAAGGCTCAGTGTTATGCACAGTGATCCTTAGTCACATGTGCCTCTCCAGTGAGCAGCAACCACAGCAAAGTATTTCCATAATTTCCACAAAGCTGAAAGGTTTTCCTAGAACAGCTTTTACAGGTTTTTAAAGAGTAAATCAGGTAGAGTTGGTTCTTAACATTGAAAAGTGTAAAGTAAAGCTGCTGAAAGTGCTGTACACGGTGCTGGGTGTGCCATTATCACTGCATCCTCAGGGCAGGCCACTTCAGAAGCACTTAACCCAACCCAGCTAAACCAGCTCCTCAGCTCCTGCTTAGCACAGAAACTTGGTAATGCATGAGACTTTAGAATAGTTTAATTACAATGAGATCAACATCATCATCAGAAACTTGGATAAAACTCAGGCAGGCAAACAAAAATGGTAATAACAAAACATGAGAACAACTGGAAACAACAACAACCACACTCTTAAAAGGGAAGGCTCTGGAGTGACCTAATTGTGGCCTTCCAGTATGCGAAGGGAGCCTACAAGAAAGAGGGAGAGAGACTTTTTACAAGGGCATGTAGTGACAGGACAAGGGGGAATGGGTTGAAACTGAACGAGAGTAAGTTTAGATAAGATACCAGGAAACAATCCTTCCCTGGAAGGTGCTGAGGCCCTGGCACAGGGTGCCCAGAGCAGCTGTGGCTGCCCCATCCCGGGAAGTGTTCAAGGCCAGGTTGGACACTGGGGCTTGTGGAGCAGCCTGGGACAGTGGGTGTTCCTACGGGAGGGGGTTGGAACGAGATGATCTTTAAGGTCGCCACCAACCCGAACCATTCCGTGATCCACGGTAAGTGTGCCTTACCACAGTGTGAACGCGGTACTTACTGCACAGCAGCCCTGCCCACCAAAGCCACTCTCGCAGGTACGCGTGCCCTCCTTGCCCTGAGTGCGGAGGAAACAAACGAGAAAGCTCAGATGAAGCCAAACAAAATTCTCGGGGCAGCCAGCGGGAGCAGCGCCCCGGGAGCGGCCGTACCTGCCCTGGCGCGGCCGCACAGCCGGAGCAGCCCCTTCTTCTTCAGGACGAAGCTGGCACCGATGAAGGCGCTGGAGGCCAGGGCCAGCCCCAGCCCCGCGCCGAACCCGGCCCCCATGGCCGCCGGCACCTCCGCGCCGGAGCGGGGCCGGAGCGGGGCTGGAACGGGGAGGGAGCGGAAGGGGCGGTGCGCCGGGCTCGGCTTCCGCGGGGCGGGTGGGGCCGGGACCAGGCCGGATCGCGGCTGAGGGAGGCTCCAGCCGCCGTCCTGGGCTGGGGGCTCCGTGCTGGAGCCTTCCCGAGGGCGAAGTGACCGCGTGTTTCTGGCAGAGCTGGAGGAGGCGGGATGAGCAAGGGCAAGGACGATGCTCCACACGAGCTCGAGAGCCAGTTCGTGCTGCGGCTGCCGCCGGTAAGAGCTCGGTCCGGCCCGGCCCGGCCCGGCCCGTCCCCTCGCGGCCCTGTCGGCCCCTTGCCGGCCATCACCGGCAGCAGGAGGTGCCAACAAGGCAGTGGGGAAGGTGCGGGTGGGATGTGGAAGCGGGCTGGGTGCTTTGGGGCCTGGGTGGCCCGTTCCCACCCTTTTGAACGGGTTTTCCACGGCCTTCCCTAGAGAGGTGCTCCTGCCACTCAGAGCAGGAGGCTCAGAGACAACCTAGACGGTTTGGGAGGGCCTTTCTGTAAGGGCAGAGATTTAACAAGTACTGGCTCTTTAGTTGCTCTGGCTGTAAGTGTCCTTGTTGCTGTTTGTTTTGTCCGTAAAGTCGAGACTCTCTTTTTCTGGTGTCCAGCCACAGGATGATAAACTAAAGAACAAGTTCCACCTCACCATGAGGAAGAACTTTCCATTGAGAGCGGCAGAGCACTGAAACAGCTGACCAGGGAGGCTGTGGAATCTCCCTCTCTGGAGACGTCCCAAACCCCCCTGGATGTGTACGTGTATCACCTGTTTTGGTGACCCTGCCTTGGCAGGGGGGTTGGGCTGGATGATCTCTTCTTCTAACCCCAGTTACTGTGGGATTCTGTGAGACTGTCCTGCTGAGACCACAAGGGCTTAGTGAGGGGAGCCCTAACTACCCACAGTGCTGTGGAGCTCTGGCAGGTGTCTCTGTCAGGGACCTCACAGCACTGTCACAGCTGTGTCGTGCCAGGGGTGTGGAGAGCACTGGGAGCAGCAGAGCCACGTTAACATGGTGCTGGGAGGAGGGTGCAGTTCACCGTGGGTCTTGCAGTTGCTGTCCAGTTGTGTGGATGGCAGGTGTTTAAAGCTGGGTAGGTTGGGCAGAAGCCTTTGGTAATTCTTGGAGGAAGCACACCCACTCCTGAAGAATTCCCTCCTCAGGAATATGCCTCGACTGTGCGGCGAGCGGTCCAGTCTGGGAATGTCAACCTGAAGGACAGGCTCACCATTGAGCTGCACGGTGAGTGAGCAAGCCCAGCGCATCTGCTCTGGGCACCTCTGCCTGTCCACAGCTGAAGCTGTGCCACTTGCAGGTGTTGTTCTGTGAAGTTCCTGCTGCCCAGGGCTGTGTGGCCCAGGCTGGCTGTTGAGGCACACCACTGACCTGTCCCCTGGTTGTCTCCAGCGGACGGGCGCCATGGGATTGTCCGTGTGGACCGGGTGCCACTGGCGGCCAAGCTGGTGGATCTACCCTGCATCATCGAGAGCTTAAAAACCATTGACAAGAAAACCTTCTACAAGACAGCGGATATTTGCCAGGTATGAGCTTTCCTTCTTGCCTGCACCAACAGCTCAATTCATTGCTCCCCCTCCAGGAAAATCCCTGTACACGTTGGCAACTGGACACCCATTATAACATACCCAATTCCTGTATCTCACAGTATTAGCAGTTTAAAATTCCCCATTCCACTAGGTCTTTAGAAACCTCATTCCTGAAGTGTGAAATGTGATTGTCCTTGTGACAGTTTAACTGCTGCTGTATCCAAGTGAGCTGGGGGTGCAACTGTGTTTCCCTCACCCTGTGCCCCTGAATCCCTTTGGCTGACAACATGCAGTGGGCAGTCACTGTTCCTTCACGTCCTTGCATTCACATGGGGATTCCAGATGCTTGTTTGCACCGTGGATGGTGATCTCTACCCCCCTTTGGAAGAGCAAACAGTGACCACTGACCCCAAGGCAAACAAGAAGAAGGACAAGGACAGAGAGAAGAAATTCATATGGAACCATGGCAGTGAGTAGAGGCTATGCCAAGCCCCTCCAACCCCAGTACCTGCATCTGAGCCAGGTGCTCACAGCTGCCAGGTACTGGTGGTGCTGCTGCTCCTGTCCACACCTCTCTCTGTTGCAGAAGGGATCTTCTCCCTTCTGACACGTGCTTCTCTCACTGGGCCACCTGCCTGAGACATGAAATCTGTTTCCTCCATCACAGTCACTCTTCCCCTGAAAAATGTACGGAAGCGACGATTCCGGAAGACAGCTAAGAAGAAGGTGAGTTGCTTCTTACCCAGATGCAGATGGAATACCCCAGGGCTAGGAGGGCAGAGACATTAGAGCTGTAATTGTGATTGCTCCAGAAGTCATGTGTTTCCTAACATCTGTTCACTTTTCCTTGCCTGAGATGAGGGTGAGGGTAGGATGGTAGATTTAAACCCTTCTGTGGGTGCTTCCTCTGTATTTTCTAAGATGCTCCTGAGGGGAAAGCCCTCTGTGCAGAGTACTGCTGGACCTCATTCCTGTGGCTGCCTTGCCACACCACATCTCTTCCTACTCATAGAGAAGAAAGGAAGAAAGACTCACATGGAAATGAGGCTTCACTCATTCTTGCTTTTCCAGCTTAAATCTTCTCTTTATGCATGGCCCATTCCCTTCCCCAAATAGTACCACTGTCATTTCAGCTGGGGGAGTGACAACAGATGGAGCTCAGGGACTGTCTCTGTGCATATGCACAAGCCACGCAAGGTGTTGGGGAGATGCAGCACCCTGAGGCTGGGAAGACTTGTTCTTCTCTCCTTTGCAGTTCCTGAGAACAGGGTTGAGTGTGATTTTGCATGACATTTGGGAAGCAAATTACTTGAGACATTCTTGTAGCCCACAGGAGAGATTGGATATCACTGCAGTAAAATTCCTGACTAATTTAAAAGTGAAAAATGAAGCCTTTTTTTAAGTGGGATGGGAAGGAGTTGAGTTCAATTGAGTTCGGTTGAGTTGACCGTCAACACCTCAAGGACTTTCTGCACAAACACAGAAAGTCTTACGAAATACATAGTATAAACAGAAAAGTGAGAGCACTCCAAGGTACAAAAAAGATGGATTGTTTTTGAGGGGGGTGCATAAATCACTTCACAGTTAAATATGAGCAAATTCTGAGCAGAAAGCAGAAGATAAGAAAGCCTTGAAACAGTGCTCTGTTCAGAGGTGGAGCCTTGTGGTTGGTCAGCAGCAGCAGCATGCACAAGGCATTTAGCAGTGTCTCTGTTCTCTTTCCCCTCTGTGGCCCAGTATATCGAATCTCCTGATGTGGAAAAAGAGGTGAAGCGTCTCCTGAGCACCGACGCTGAGGCTGTCAGTGTCCGTATCCTTTTAGCAGGAAAAAACGCTCAAGAGTGGGACACGACGTGTGTGTGACCTGGGGGTTCTGGAAAGAACAAGTCGAGCTTTGCATGGGTTTGGGACACTGGGAGATAAATACACAAAAGGCACTGAAGTTCTGGATCTCCGTCTTTGCCTTGTTCAAAGTTTGTTGTTTCCTCAAGGTGACCTTTCTTGTCGACTGTGCTGTTGTACTGAGAAGGAACTGAAATAGTAAAGGAGAAGTCATCAGAAAGGAGGTCTGGGTTGTTGCATCCTGGGTATCCATTGGTACAAGGCCAGACTGGTTGGAGTGGCAGTGATCTGCCATTTTTAGCCTCTTCCATCTTCCAAGTTCCTCTTTTTCCCTTGACTCTCCTGTTCCTGCTGTCAGGCTGGGAAGTCATTGCTGAAGATGAAACAAAAGAAGTGGACAACCATGGTTCACTCACCAGCCTGGACATCTCCTCCCCAGGGATGTCGGGGCATAAGCAAGGCCATGGCTCTTCAGGTGCAGTGGGAAAGGCTGTTTTATTTCTAGATGTGGTCCCTGGCAGGCAAAGGGCACTGGCAGGTCATCAGCTGTGTTTTAACTCTTTTGCCCCCACCTAGAACACGATGAGCTGCGGGAAATATTTAATGATATCAGCAGCAGCAGCGAGGATGAAGATGAGAGGGATCATCACGACGATGAAGACTTGAACATCATGGACGCTGAGGAAGACTTGGAGAGACAACTGCAGGACAAGCTGAATGAGTCCGATGGACAGCAGCAAGAGAATGAGGGGTCCAACCAGATCGGTGAGTGGCCAGCAGAGCATGGCAGAATCGCTGGGATGCCAGGCAGGCTGTGCTTCCCAGCTCTGCTGCTGCTCTGGGTCTGAGCTCACTCTCCCTTCCAGCCATGGGCATCCAGAAACAGATTGACAACCTGAAAAGTAAACTCCAGGAAACTCAAGACAGGCGGAAGCGCCAGGAGGATCTCATCATGAAAGTGGAGAACCTTGCCCTCAAGGTGAGAGCTCTCCTGGGGTCTCTTCAAACCTGCTTAGCACTGGCTTGCCATTAAATCCAGCAGGCTGATTTGGAGAAGCCAGGAGCCTTTGCCTGCTGGGTTAAAAATAGCTGTGGTGTGGCCACACACACTCCAGCATTTCCCCGTGAAGGTAAAGTGGTCTGTGAACCTGGAGGAGACAAGGGGGTGGTTGTCACTGCACCATTTGACATGTTGCAGCAGCACCCATTCTGCTGAGAGCACCCTGGTAGCTGTGGTCTCCGTGTTTGTGTCTGCAGACCCGTCTCCAGGCCGTGCTGGATGAGTTCAAGCAGCAAGAAGAGCGAGAGAAGCAGCAGGTGAGGAAACTCCCACAGTGGAGTAGGAGGTACTGGGTGCAAGACTGTTCTAGGCTTGGCCTGACTGTGCCCGGACTCTTCTACAACAGCAGCTGCTGTGAACCCCAGTGTTCACAGATCACAGTGTTCACTAGGTCAGATGGGGTTGTACCTCATCTGTAGTTGTATGGAGCTTCCCAAGGCAGAAGGAGATACAAGGAGCAGGGTTGACTGCAGCCTTCCTTCTGGAGGAGTCAAACCATGTCCAGTCAGCAGTCCAGAGCTGCCAGGATTGCACCCTGGGGTAAAACACAACACACAAACCTGTTAGCACCCATGGACAGAGAAGGCAGTGGCTGTAGGGTTGGGGCAGATTTCCTGCCTGGGCAGCTCTGTTCCAGCCCAGTACCAAGGCAGGAGGTTCTGACTCTCAGATCCCTGTGGGCAGTGCCAGTCCTGTCCCAGAGGAACTCAAGCACAGCTCCAGGCAGCATACCGGGAGAGCAGCTACTGGTGTGGGTAGAAGATGTGCAAGAACACAAAAATGCTGGGGCTGCCTGGGGTCACAGATGTGCATTACTGTAACATCTCACTCCTTCCCAGATGGCATCCCTGCAGGAGCAGCTGGTGGAGACCATGTGGTGACCCTGCCTTGGAGTCGCTCAGGGAGAAGTCAGGAGTGGGCCTGGGACTTCATGAGCAGAGCTGGAAGTGGTGGTCACCTGCCACACTGAAGTCTAGTCACACACTTCTGCTGCCACACGTGCTGCTGGGCAGTAGTAGGGGGTCCACGTCTAGAGCTGATTTCACATCCACTGTGCTGGGTTTGGCTGGTGGAGCTGAAAAATTGGACTATGCCTGTGAGAGCAGCCAAAACAACAGATTTACTGTAAATAGTCAGCACTGGCCTCCCCAGGACAGCACGGTGCTGGTTTCTGCATCTTAGTGAGTCTTGGGCTTGATGGCTGTGGCCTCCTAAGAGTTTGTTCTTGTGTTTAAGAAATGCTTATATCTGGAAACCGAACTTAATAAAGTTTCCTTTTCAACCCTGGTCTGTTCCTTTGTGGTCTCCCAACAACACAGCCCCTGGCAGGGAGCCATGCCTTTGGTGGGGCACTGCTGGGCTCCTTCCCCAAAGAGCTCTCCGTGGAGCTGGGTCAAAAGTGCTGTCACTCAGTGGGAGGAATGAGGCCCTCCTGGTCAGGGAGCTCCTGTAATTCCTCACAGACTATGCAGGCAAATCCCAGATTAACCTGGCAGGGTGGGAAGAGGATTAGAAGGGCGGTTACAGAAAGCAACAGAGGACACCGGGGGCTTCAGCGAGTGTGTGCTAGGAGGGGACACCCCTCTCACAACCCAAGGGCAGGGGGAGAAGGCTCTGCCCCTGGCACAGAAAGGAAAAGCTCAGCAGGAGCCCTGGAAGATGATGTGTATGTCCAGATAATCAAGAAAGAGACACCTAAGGAAGACGTGGAGCTCTAGAAGGGCCAGAGTGTGCTGGGGTGTGTGTGATCTGTGAGCAGCCATGGAAGAAACCTACCTGCTGAATGTGGAAGGGGTCAGAAAGAAGATTCTGCACGGAGGCCAAGGGGAGCTGCCGAAGTTGCAGGATGGGAGCAAGGTAAATTGTCTGGGTTGTTCCTGCAGAGCCCTGGGAGAGGGAGTGGGTCTGACATCCCTGCCCATCATGGTTCACAAGCCCAGCTCCTGGTCTGGGGAAGAGTGAGAGCCCTCACAACGGGGGTGCAGGAGGGCTGGTTTGGGCGCAGGCAGACACATTTCTCACAGTGACAGCTGCCAGTGCCCACGGCCTCACCTTGCACTGGGCCTGTGACACCTCCTCCCCCTGGCACTGTTAGAGCTCAGCAGCCCTGGTGGGTTGCTGAAGTTGCCTTTCCTGCCATGTGCCAAGCAGGAGTGAGATGTACCAATGGAGGGAGGTCACTGTGGGTTCCACCAGCTCCTGGAGCACACTGAGAGCTCTCTCTGCATGGGGTTATAAAGGGGGGTCCATAGTGAGAAGCGAGCTATGGCTGGATGGATTTCACCATCTGCTTGCTGTCTCAAGTGGGCAAGAGACACAGTCTCCTGCTGTGGAGGGAGAGCTGCCAGTCAGATCAGCACAGTGCTGGGAGCAGGCTTGACCCCACAGCTGAGGTCATCGTGGCTGCTAAGGGGAGTCTCACCACTGGGCTCTCTCTGGGGCAGTTCACCTTCCACTTCCAGACACTGAAGGATGACTTTGAGCGGACGGTGATCGATGACAGCCGGGAAGCTGGCATGCCCATGGAGATCATCGTGGGCAAGATGTTCAAGCTGGAGATCTGGGAGACGCTGCTCAGCTCCATGAGGATTGGGGAGGTGGCAGAGTTCTGGTGTGACACCATTGTGAGTGAGGAGCCCATAGATGCCCACTTCCCTCCTTCCTGCAGAGCCAGGACACAGGGCCATGCATCCCAGAGATGCAAACACAGGGTGCCCCTTGGCCTCAGCACCGGGGAGCTGCCCCAGACAAGGGGCTGCAAATCCCCCTGGGCTGAGTGGGGTCTCCCCTCCTTGCAGCACACAGGCATGTATGCCCTGGTCTCCAGGGGCATGCGGAGGATCGCGGAGGGCCGGGACCCCCTGGAAGGCCAGAAGCACCGCTGTGGCATGGGCAACATGTTTGACTACCACAGCACGGGCTACGATGACCTGGACGAGCTGCAGCGGACGCCACAGCCTCTCATCTTCATCATGGAGCTGTTCCGGGTAAGGGGACGGTGGGGATGGCTGCCAGAGCGGGGACAGCTGGGACAGGCCGCTCAGCTCCTCCTGCTTGTGCAGGTGGAGGACCCCTCAGCGTACAAACGTGACACCTGGGCCATGAGCAAGGAGGAGAAGCTGGCAGCAGTGCCTGTGCTGCACAGCGAGGGCAACCGCCTCGTCCTGCGCAGGGAGTTCGCACAGGCAGCTGCCAAGTACCAGGAGGCTGTCATCTGCCTCAGGAACCTCCAGGCCAAGGTGAGCAGGACCAACACCTCCCCATCCCTGCTGGGCCACACCTCAAAGCCCTTCCCTGTGCGCCTCGGGTGCCTGGGAGGGGACAGACACAGCTGTGAATGCCTGGGTTGCTGGTGGGGCAGGAGAAGCCGTGGGAGGAGGGCTGGCTGAAGCTGGAGAGCCTGGTGACGCCGCTGGTGCTCAACTACTGCCAGTGCCAGCTGGAGCTCGGCGAGTACTACGAGGTGCTGGAGCACACCACGGAGCTTCTCCAGAAGCACAACGGTACCTGTGCCCTGCATCCCACCCCCTGCTGTGCCCATGGCTCCCAGGGACTCCATCCTCTGGATCCGCCACCGTGACAATGCTCCTCCTGTGTCCCTCTGCCTGCGATAGTACCTGTGTCAGCTGGGTCGCTATGTCCCAGTTTGCCCTGCCCACAATGTCCCCCACCCACCACACCATCCTTCCCCCTCCCACGATGATCCCTGCACTCCCTGTGCCCTGCTGCCTGCAGTGGTAGTGCATAGCCCAGGTCTCCCTGCCCTCCCTACAGATGTGCCCACCCCACACGTGCTTCATGTCCCCTGGTCCCCAGCATCTCCAGCTCCTGTGGCTGGTGGCCCTGAGCTGCAGGACCCTCAGTGAGGGCCCTTCTCTCCTGGCAGACAATGCCAAGGCCTATTTCAAGCGTGCAAAGGCCCACGCTGCTGTGTGGAACGAGAGGGAGGCCCGGGAGGACTTCCAGCGCGTGGCTCACCTTGACCCCTCCATGGCGGCCGCGGTGAAGAAGGAGCTGAAGCAGCTGGGGGAGAGGATGAGGAAGAAGCACGTGGAGGATCGGAAGCGCTACCAGGGCCTTTTCCAGTCCTCCCAGGGTCTGAAGGCCCGTGAGAGGCGGGAGAGCAGGGAGGTGGGTGACGGAGCACCTCAGGGTGAGGCTGGGCTCCGGGAGAGCCCTGGGCAGCGGGAGCAGGGTGCTGAGGCCGAAGTCACAGAACAGTCCAGGGCTCCCCAGGCAGAACAAGGGACCCCCAGGGCCGGGGGTGAAGGGGCAGCAGCAGGAGGAGAAGAAGCCCGGGGAGAGCCTGTGGGAGAAGGGGTGGAAGGGAGGGATGGGACAGCAGTGAGATCAGAAGAAAACCTGGGCACCTGTGGGGCAAAGCCAGAGAGCCTGGCAACAGAGAAGGAAGATGAGAAAGAGGAGGAGAGGGAAGAGGAAGAAGAGGAGGGGGAAGAAGTCAAGAAAGAGGAAGAAAAGGAAGAAAAAGAGGAGAGCAAAGAGGTAAAGGTAGAGAGGGGGGCAGAGGAAGAAGATGGAAAATTGGAGCAGGAGAAGGAGGAGGTAGACAAGGAAAAGGAAGACAAAGTGGAGAGGGAAGAGAAGGTGGAGAGGAGAGCAGAGAAAGAAGATGAGAAATTAAAAGAGGATGAAGAAGTAGAGAAAGAAGAAGAAAACGAAGAAAAAGAGAGGGAAGAGGAGGCAGTAATGAAAGGGAAAGAGGAGAAGGACAAAGAGAACGAGTGTCTACCAGCAAAAATGGAACAGCCTGAAGCAGGACAATGGGAGACAACAGGGGAGACAAAGGCAGCAGGGCCACTGCAGGGCTTGGAGCAAGGAGCCAGTGGAGCAGAGGGAGCTGGCCCAGGGAGTGAGGCCCAGGCTGAGCCAAAAAGAGCCCCACATCTGGGGCCTCCCAGCGAGGAGCTGAGTTCAGCTGAGGGGCCCCCAGGGCTGGAGGATAATACATCTGGAGAGGCTCTGGAGGAGGTGAGCTGCAGGGAGCAGGGAGCAGGCAGTGGACAAGAAAATGCTGGGGAAGGCAACATCTCCCCGGAGAGCTTCACCCCTGGGGAAGGTGAGGAGCTGAGTGGAGGGGCACAAACACCCCCGTGGCCCACAGCAGCCAGAGAAGGGAGTGCTGCACCCCTGGAGCAGTGCAGCAAAGAGCAGGGCTGCGACCAGCCCTGAGCAGGGTCAGTCACCCCTGTTTGGGGGAGCAGCTGCCAGGCCACTGACAAAGAGGCACAGCACAGGCAGCAGGGCTCCTGCACCCCGAGAGGGAGCCCCGGGGCTGGGGCCTGGCCCAGCAGTGACACGGGAACAATGCTGTGCTCCCCGTGCCACGCAGGGCACACCCCTGCCCCGACTGCCCGGCTCCAGCGCCTTTCAGCTGGGTGCCACCGAGCTCTGCTGGCTGAGAAATAAAAGCTCTTCCCTGGCACCGTGGGCTGCATTTGTTCCTGAGCGTGACTGGCTTCCCTGAGCACACTGCAGAGCCTCTGCCTGCCCCGGAGCCCGTGGCACAGGGATGGGGCAGTTCGTGCTGCCCTTCACAGGGGTGCTCAGGAGGCTGCATTTCACCCCCCTTAAGCTCCTGAATCTCTCCTGCCTGAATGTCCCCAAACTTCCCTGCACTGGCACCGTGTCAGGCCTTTTCCCAGCACTGCCAGCCCTGCCAGACAGGGGTGAGAGCAGGTCCAGCCCAAAAATTGTCTGTCCTGGGCAGGCTTCACCATCAGCCAAGTCTGGGCAGGCGAGAGAGCCTGAGAGCCTCTGGGTTACCCTGAACTATTCTTTGAATCCCTTATTGTGCCACAAGGGCACAGCAAACACGGGCAGCACTTGGGACTGAGGCACCCAGACACCTGTGGAAAACTTCATGGAGCTCCAGAGAGACAGGAGGGAGAGGACTGCCCTGCCTGCCCAGCATCCCACTGCTGTCTGCCTCCTGCCTGGGGCTGAAGGGTTTCCCACAGCCAAAGTTCCTGGGGGAGAAAGAGGGACTGTCCCCACAGAGCCCTGTGCCACCCCTCAGCAGCCACATGGCCTGAGCAGACCTTGCTGGAAGAGGATGAAGATGGTGGGTGGGGGACACGCCTGTGTCTGGGGGTCCCGGGGCTGTGCTCACAGCTGCTGTTGTGCCCCAGGTGCTGCGGCCAGCCGGGGTGGCAGTGCAGGCTGTGTCCCTGCAGGAGCAGTGCCAGCAGGGCACAGCAACCAGAGCTGGCTCAGCGAGACACACGGAGGGAAGAGGCCAGAGCACAGATGCAGGAATCAGTATAAATACAAATTTATTCTCTTTCCAGAGCAGAGATGCCACAAAGCAGTGAGGACAGCAGCACCACAGTCCATGGTTACCAGAGCATTAGCCAACCTGCTCCCCTCCCTGACACATCCTGGCTCCCAAGCACAGCCCAAGCACCCAACCTGGCCACCTCTGTCCCCACACCTGGCACTGGGGCCAGCAGCTCTGTCCTCATCCTGCCCTTTTTCTTCCTCCAGTGCCCCCCAAGGCTGGATACTCCTGAGCACACCCTCTAGCCAAGCCTCACTCTGCTGCTCCCCATGCTGCTCCCATCCTGCCTGGGATAACAGAGGGGTCCAGCTGGGCCTCACAGGCTGGCCTGGGGTCCCTCTCACCCACAGCCTGACACAGCATGCCCAAAGCCACCCTAATGCCACCACACTGCCCTCCTGCCACTCACCTGGCCGGGACAGGGGACAGCAAGGACAGCCACCCATGCTGCTGGCAGCAGACACTGGAGCATTACATGCTGAATACCCCTGGCTGTAAGGCTCACACTGCCTGGTCCTTGGGGTGGGCACTGCTCCTCACCTCTGCCCACAGCCCTGGGCCTGACTCCCTGCCCTGGTCACACCCCCCTGGACCGTTCAGCACCGTGTCCTGTCCCAGTCAGCAGCAACAGCCCTGGCCCTGTCCTTGCACGCCCCGTTCAGTCGGATGTTCCACCCCAGCGTGCAGCCCTGCCTGCCCCAAGCCCCTCATCTCTCCACACCCTGTGGCTCCAGAGCACCAGGGCCATCTCAGCCCCTGCTCTGGGTGACCCCGCAGCACCTGACTCTGCCTCTCTCTCGACATAACACAGCACAAGCCAGCCAGCCTGAGGGACCCCTGGGCACCAGGGGCCACCAGCCCCAAGCTGCCCTGCCAGCTGGCAGCACAGCCTCCCTGCACTGCCCCACGGGACCCGCTTCCAACGAGGGCCTCCAGCCCCCAGCCGGACCCAAAGCTGGGGACACAGCAGGGCAGCTGCTCCTGGGGGCAGCACGGAGGTGCCCTGCCTGTCCTGCTGCCCACCCACACTGCCACGCACTTGCACCAGACCAAGGTGGCCTCAGGGCTGGGGCCTGGCTGGAGAAACCCCTCCCTGCAGGAGCTGAGGCCCCCCAGGCATGGAGCTGGGTCTGTGCAGGGCTCTGCCGTGGCAAAGGCACAGAGCCCCAGGGAACCAGGCAGGATGAAGAACCTGCTGTGGGTCCAGCCCTCACTGAGCTCCCTCACTGCAGCCCTGCAAGGCAACACCAGCAACAGGGAAGGTGCTGGCTCCCCTGGGAGCAGGAGTTGGGCTGGTCTGAAAGTGAAGGGCAGCTACACTTAAGGTATTAGAGTTTAACAGAGTGAGTCCATGAGAGTATTTAAATACAGTATATATATATATATATATATATATAATATATATAGAAATATATGCAAATTAAACAATAAGGCTCTGTTATAAAGACCCTCTCAATATAAGGCTACTAGCTGGGCTGAAGCTCTAACATGGACTCAATCCCTACTCCCTAAACCTCACAGACTCTCTCCTGGTGGTATGTGCCTGGCTGGCTGCAGAGCCTTGGGTGGCAGAGTTCAAACCATAAGGCTGGCAGCTTGTTACTGTTATAAAGAGTTATTTTAAAAATTGTGTGGCTCCAGGAACGTTTTGGTGCCCACAGACCTGGAGGCTCCTGGGCACGAGTGAAGAGTGGGATGCTGAGCTCTGCATCCCCCGAGGGCTACAGCCCCTGCGTGCCAGGGGAGACGGGCAGTTTTCATGGCTTCAGTTCTTTCTTCTGAACCATCCCACCCAGGCTTGGACACTGTGGCCAAACCAGCCTCCTGGGGAGCCCACAGTCCCACTCCTGCATGACCTATGTTCCCCTGAGATCTTCTGGAGCTGGCAAGCATCCTGCACCACCAGCTCGGAGGGAGTCTGTGTGAGGTCTGCTGCAGCACAGGGAGCATGGCAGGGAGAGAGGGGGAGGAAAGCAGCCAGGTAGCTGGTTAGGAAAAGCCTCTGGCTCACAGGAGGTGTTAGATAAGGGAGGTCATACCTGAAAGAGAAATAGACAGGTCAGGAAAACAGGACCCAGAGCCACCTGGTTAGAAGGGGGCTGCTGCAGAGCCAGGAGGATCCTGCTCAGGGATGGCAGAAAGTGGGCAAGAGTCTGCATGGGCAGACCTCCACCTCATGTCAGTGCTGGCACCAAGCAATGTCTCCCTCTGGCAGCCTGGGCAAGAGACCAAGTGCTGCTCCTGCACTGGAGCACAGAGGGAAAGAGCAGAATGACCAACACCAAAACCCCCTGGGTGGGTGGAGTGCCACCCACACACATCCCCCACTCTCCATCCCTGCTGGGAGAGCTGTCCACGAGCAGCCAGCAGAGCTTGCACCATTGCTTCCATCTCACCAGGCTGCTGGAGCCTCAACCTCTCCTGCAGAGGACGACAGGGATGGAGGCAGGAGGGGGCTCAAAGCTGTCACTGCAGGTGGTGCTGGCAGGTCTGTCCATCCTCACAGCAGGAGCCCCGTGGGTGCAGGTCCTGAGCAGGGCAGGAGGCTGCCTTGCAGCTCATCACTGTTTGGTCTGTGCTCCTGGCAGCTCTGATGGCCTCTCCTTGCAGGTGTGAAGCCTCCTCCTCCTCCTCCTCCGTTCCCAGGCCTCACACCCGTCCCAGCAGCTCTGCAGCAGCAAAGCTCTTGGCTGAAGCACTGTGGGTCATCAGCTGCTGCAGGGAAGCTGGGACTGGGGCAGGGCTCTGTGGGGAAAACCTCGCTGAGGGAGCAGTAAGGAGCAAGAGAGGAGGATTTCACTCAGGTACCTCGAGAGCTGGGGAAGGCGCTCCGCAGCTTCTCCATTATGTCTTCCAGGCACATGCTGACTTCCTGGGTTTTGGCTTCCACCTCATCTGCAGTGGCAAGGAGGGCAGGTGGCTAGGAAAAGGCTCTCTGGACATCCACCTGGCTGCCAGCATCTCTGCAGGATGGCAGGGTGCAGGAACAAGGGAGCAGGGCCAGGAGCTCAGCCCAAGCCCAAAGCTCACCTGCAGTTTCAGTGTCAGGGGTGTTGTGCTCTTTCTCCTTGGCCTGGCTGCCTTCTGACTGATGTGGAGATGAAGCCAAGGAAGAGGCTGCTGAACCATTGCCTTCTGACTCTGCTGGAGGCTGAAGTGAGAAGAGTTGTTGTGAGAAGGTTGCCATGACCCTCTGTCCTCGGCCTCCCCTTCTCTGCCCATCCCCTTGGTGCCTTGTCACAGCTGTGGCAAAGCCCATCCCGTCCTTGCTCTGAGTGTACCTGCAGCAGCAGCTCCCTCAGCCTGTGCAGCTGTGACTCCAGCTGCTTGTTGTGGTCCTCCAGGATCTGCATGCGTGTCTCCAGGCGGCTCTTGTGCTGCCGGAGGATCCGCGCCTCCGCCAGCAGCTCCTCGTTACGCGGCTCCTGCGCTGACCCGGGAGAGCCTGTGGCCAAGGTCGGAGACTCCACTGCCTCATCATGCTGCCATTTCAAACGTCTCAGCTCTCCCTGGAGGATCCTGCAGGACAGCCCAGGTCAGCATCCCCTCAATCCTTCCTAGAGACTGCTGGATACACACTGGGGGTGGCCCACGACTCAGACAAAGCTTTGCCGTTTGTGAAGCTGAAGGGCCAGGATGCTGCACTGCAGAGTGGCCTGTCTGTGGTTCTACCCCACACAGGGGGTTTGCAGAGATGCAACCACTTCCCAAGAGGCTGAAAACAAGGGCAGGGAAAGCATCACCTCCTCCTGAGCTGGTGTGCCCTGCCTAGAGCCTCACCCTGTGTGGTCCAGAGCAGCAATACCACTGTTCATGAGGGGCTCAGGGACAGGGACAGTGCCCTGGGCTCACTTCAACCCGTTTGGGTTCAGAAGGGAACACATTCTGTGGATGTAGGAAGGAGTATTTTGGGGAACAGAGTCATCTCCCCTCCTTGGAGAGCACACCCTCATAGAGTTTTAGTGCTCAGCTTAGGCACCCTCCAAAACTGCCCTCTCAGCGTCTGCAATCCGCCCTCCAGACCCAGCAGCACCCCCTGGCTCCACTCTGAGCTCTACAAGGCTTCTCCAGTCCCTTCCCCCCTCTCAGGCTACAGCCCCCAGTCTCAGAGCTGCCCATGTCTCTACCTGTTTTCATCCTCTAAGTGGGCCAGGACTCTCTCCAGCTCCCCCTTGTCATCCATGGGGATTCCTGGAACCTGCTGGCCGCCCCCAGGCTCCCTGTCGGTGATGGGGCTGGAATGGCGCAGCAGGTACTGGTCCTCGTCCCTGTTCCAGCAGGTGGAGAAACACTTCAGTTAGGAAAATCCTGGGATTTGTGTGCCCTTAGGGAAGGACAGCATGGAGGGAGGCATTTTCACAGGGGAGCTCCTGGCTGCTCCAGGCCTAGAGCTCAGAAGGGGCTCAGCGTTCCTGGTAGCTGGGGGTGCACAAGAGCCTCTCACTCAATGGGACTGGGAAGGAAAGCATTTCTGTACCCTGGCTAGGCTTGGATAGAGCCACAGGAGCCCTGACTCATCAGGAGGTGAGGAGAAGGGAAAGGAGAACTCACAGGCTGTCATCAGGGGACAGGCTGTCACTGAAGAAGGAGCAATTCTGGCTTTCCATCTCTGCAAGCCTGGAGGGAAGAGAAAAAGGTTGAGATACGGTCAGAGACACATCAAATGTCTGCTCAGCTACTTGCAGCAGACCCTGCAAGACCCCTCTCTGGCAGGGTCTCCCACCTGGCCTGCACCAGTCCACCCCTCTGCACAGGCTCTAGAGAGTTTTGCCTTTTTAAAAACCAAAATACACTGCTGCTCTGGGTGTAAGTCTCTAGAAGATAAAGAGCTGCTGCTGTGCAGTTGGCTCAGCCTCCTCTCTCACAAGCAAAGGAAAGGGGTGTAAGAATTCCAGCTCCAGCCTAGGACCGGCCTACAAGTACAGGCTCCCTGTACCCCTTGGGTCCCCACAGTGAGGGCAGAGGCACTACAAACCACAAGGCAGCAGCAGTGGGAAGCTGGCAAACAGCTCTGGTGAGGACACAGAGCAGAACAAGACACCGAGGGATGTGCCTGCTGAGAATCCATCCAGCAGCTCTTACTGGGAAGGGCAGGACAGCACATGGAGGCTGCTGCATCCCCGAGCCATGTGCTGTCAAATGCATGGTCTTTGCTGCCAATTTACACAGCATCAGCCACATCCCAGGCAGGTCTGCCTGGCTGTGCAGCACGCTGGGGCAGGTGGAGGGGTCTGTGACCATCTGTCTGCCCCATAGCCCCCCCACAGCCATCGGGGCCGTGCTGTGTGCCCAGCAGGACAGCAGGGCCCGGGGGTACCTGCTGGCAAAGTGCTCGATGCGGGAGTGCGTGTCGGCGTGCGGCAGCATCGGAGAGGAGGCTGGGCTGCAAGAGATGCACACTGGTCAGCAGGGCTTGGCAGGGCTGGTCCCACCTGGCTGAGAAGAGCCAGGGACGGGCTGGAGAGAGAGACTGAAATCTCTGTTGCTTCAAGAACAAGGTGTCATATCGCCCCCAGAGCAAGTGCTCCTCCAGCCCTCCCCCAGAAGCTCTGTGTGAGCTGAGATGCTCTTTCCATCCACAGAACCCATGCCTCCTTCTGGGCCAACAGACATAACCCAGGGCCCAGCCAACTCACGTCTCAGAGAAGTCAGCCTCGAGCACAGACTGCACGGGCAGGTAACCTCTCTGTGGGTGCTTGCTGAAGTACTGCTTGGACCGAAACTTGTTCTTCAGCGTCGTGGCAAAATCTCTCATGTTCTCACTCGATGTGGTCTGCAGAGACACAAATATGACACAGGTGCCTGTTTAATGAAAAGTGAGGGTCCACAGCTCAGCACCCACAATAAGATATCCCTGCAGGCTGGGCATCAGCTCCATGGGGGAAGAGGCAGATAAAACTGAGGAAGCAAGGAGGGCACACAGCAGCTCTGTGAGCCTGTTGAGGGGACTGGCACAGGCCAAGCTGGGCACTGGGGGCCATGCATCCTGCTCACCACAAGCCCCAGAACAGCAGGGACACAGGCAGCTTCCAGCATGCAGAGGGTACAAAACCACACAAGGGACCCCCTTGTGGGGCTGCACCAGCCTAAGCATCACCAGGCTGCTGCCATCAGTGGGCCCTGCGCTGCACCAGGGCCCCCCCAGCCCAGGCCAGCTCCGTACCGGGGTGTAGTACTCCATGATGGGGTAGTGCAGCTTGTTGCCCTTGCTGGCTCGGCCGGTGAGGAAGCAGGTCTGGCAGATATCCACATTGAACTGCTTCAGGCTCCGATACCTGGGGAGGTCAAGAGGCCATAGGGAAGCACTGGAAGTCATCAAAACACATGTTTAAAGCCCAAGAAAAGGTCAGTGTGGGGGAACAGAGGTGGTCTGTGTCACTCTAACACCCGGTGAACCCACAGTGCTGGTGGCTGAAGTCCCCAGGAAAGCACTCTGCTCCTTCCCATTAGCTGGCACCTGCTCTGCCCTGCCAGGAACACGCTGGCTGCAGAGCTCCAGGCTCCCCCAGGAGCACAGAGCAAACTCAGCTCTCTCCTGCAGGACAGCACACACTGCCCTTGGGGCCAGGGTCCCGTATCACAGCCCTTACCTGAATCCCTTGATGGGGCACTGCCGGCACACCGAGCACTTGGTCTGGTGCTTCACCTGCTCGGCCATGGTCACCCGCTGCAGCACCGCCAGCCACACCATGGACTGCGGCTCCAGGTTGGCCCACTCCAGGAACTGGGACGCCTCAATGGCAGATTTGCCATTGCTCTGGGGAGGGAGAGGAAGAGGCTGCTCAGAGCCGGGACCCGTGCCACCTCGGGAGCCTGTCCCAGCGCAGCCGCTGCAGCCGGGCGAGGGCCGCGCCCGCACTCACGAAGCGGAAGCAGCTGCGGATGCTGGGCTCCACGTTGCTGCCCCCGAACGCTGCCACCTCGCCCAGCTGGCGCGGGACCTGGATGGCCTCGTGGAGCAGCACGCCCAGGTGCCGCTGGTCACACAGTCCCCCGGCGTTGGCCACTTGGCTGAAGAGATCTGCGGGCACACGGACACACAGGTGACACCCAGCAGCACGCAGGCACGGGGAGCAGGGTGAGGGTCACACCAGGGACCCCACGGACCGCCTCCAGCACAGAGCTCAAACAGGAGCAGAGCCTGAACTATGATTAAATAACTTTTACCGGTGTCCTTCCAGCTCCTAATAACCAGCTTAGTGTCTTCTTCAGACAGGGGTTACACACATCATTTATTAAACAGCCCCAGCTAGCCTGTCCTCTATGAGCCAGCCTGATCCCTTCATTTAGCCCCTTGGTGCTCCCTATGCTACACAACATTCCCCTCCACAATATTCCATGGTCAAAATGCAGTGAGGAAAGCAATTTGCCTGAAACCTACTGCCCCCCAGCCATGCACCCCCTGGTATTTTCCTTCTGGAAAGCATTGGATAATGCTCCTGTGTGCCTTCTCTGCACTGATCCTTCCTGTAGGAACAGTAGCAGTCAGTCTACAGAAATGCCTCCTAATTTTGGTGGCATAGGCCTAGGGAAGGAAGGAGAGGTGATGATGCAAGCAGCTTAGTCACTGCAGGAAAGATCTTTCTTTGCTCTTCCTGGGCAAAGAAGGTCTAAGCCAGGAAACAAAACCACTCCTGTTTTCCCGAGGTGAATTCACAGCAGTTCTAGGGGAGGCAGACGAGGGACTCACACTGGAATTTCTCCTTGACCTCTGTCCCGCACAGACACGCGATGCCCGTCTTGAAGGAGAGAGCCCTCATCTTCCCGCTGCGGCCACTGCAGGACAAGGTATTGCACAGCTTGGCAAATGTTCCAGAGGGGGGCTTTCTGGCAGGAGGGGTCAGCAAGTCAAGCACACAGCAGGCAGCCTCCCTCACTAGCAGCCAGCACCTTTGTGCAGCATCACCAGCTGGAAGAGCAGCACAGAGATTTCCTCCCAAGCCTGGCAGCCCCGCAGCTCAGGGGACACCGAGGGAGAGGTACCTGTCAAAGACATTCAGCAGCCAGTTGAGGCTCATGTCCACGCAGAGGGGCACATTGACCAGGATGCCCCGCTCCTCCTCCAGCCGCTCGTAGAGGGCGGTCAGGCAGTGGATCACCTCCACCACGTCCATCGCCCGGTCGCTGGGCTGCAGGTCGTGCTCATTGAAGATTTCCAAAGCCGTGCCCAGGGTGACCATGTCCACTGCACAGAGAGCACAGCCAGAGCGATCAGAGGGAAAGAGGAGAGAGAGACGCAGTCCTGCCCCAACCTCGGGCAGTGTTAGTCCTGCTGTGTTGGGAAACATGCTGGTAAGGATGGGTCCAGCTCCTAGAATTTCTCTGCTGCCTGTAAACTTCTCCCAAAACACCACACCTCCATCTGAGCCACCATTCTCTGTGACCTCCCTTGCTCATTTTTGTGTCCAGCCATGGAAGGCTGTGCAGAGCCCAGTGCTGGCCTCTCTGCACGGGCCAGGTCCCCGTGGGGCTGGTGTGGGGAGATGAGGGAGCACAGACCCAGACAGACCCTACAAGTGACTGCCCAGAGATGGATCAGTCCTGTCTCCAGCTCTGACAGGGTGAGGGAGTTAAGGCACAAACCCAAAACAGGGCTAGGACAGTGTGAGCTGCCCTGGCTGCTCTGCTTGCAGATTTCTATGGCTGCAGGTTGTATGTGCTACTGTGTTAGCAACCAGCAATATTTCTTTCCTGAAAGTCTTTCCATTTTTGAGACCTTTTATATTCGCAGTACCCAGGGGATTGTGTGCCTTTTCCACACTGTAACTTCACTCTGTGGAAAAATCCTCCCTTCTCCTGTCAAAGCTGCTACACTTGCTCTGGGAAGCCCCAGTTTCCATGCCAGGGAGTATCACTGCTGCCCACCCTCGTGTCCACACTGCCCACGGCTGCATATGGCTCTGATCTATCCCTCACTGCCTCTTTCCTACACAGCCACTCCACCAAACTTCTCATGATAGGAAAGCTGCCTTGGCAATCTCCTTGCCCTTTTCTCAAGTATATCTTGAATAAAGAGCACTTATTCAAGTCATTTCTGGAGTGGAAGGAAGGCGACAGTGCAGCATGTGAGATGCAAGAGATGCACAACCAAAGATGCACAAGCAGCACACAGGAGAGCTCTCCTTTGCTCTTCGCCCTTGTTTCCTCTCCACACCTTGCCTGCTGCTGCATGGACACCTTAACAGGGTGGCAAAAGCCAACTGCTGCTTTCTTCCATTTGCATTACCTTGTCCCTGAATGTCCCTGGGTACAGGACAGCCTGATCACCACAGTGTTATGAAATACTCCACAGCCAGGGTTTGACTCCCTTGAGAACTCAACCTCCGCTAACCCTGACTCACTGCCTTCTTCCAGCCCTTTCACAGGATGCCAAGGAGCACAGGTCTGCTCGGGCCCCACTGCTGCCTGGCTGAACCTCCTCCCCTTCATGAACAATTAATTCAGGAGGAGGACTTCCCTCAGCCTGCTGCTGCTGCTTAATTTTGACAGAGCCTTAGGTGAGAGGCTTTGCCAACAGCTCTGAGCAGCCAAGGATGCTGCTTTCATCAGATTTTCACCTGCCTGCTTGCCAGTTCCACCAGAAACTCCTCAGCAGTTTCCAGGGAGTAGCTACCTCTTGGAGAGATGTTTGAACTCCTGTTGTATCATATTCACCTGCCTATTAATCCTCCAGTTTTCACCAAGAGTGCAGAAGTCAGGTTTATTGGCTCCCTTCCTGCTCTTTAAGTGGTGAAGCCCTCTCTGTCCCTGCCAGTGAGGCTGGTTTCATCTCTCAGTTACATCCATACCTTCTCCATGCTCCTTTGGAGCTGCTCGGTGAGCTCCTCCCTGATCCCACAGCTTTGTAACCCTGAGCTGGAGCACTTTGTTCTCCTACCCCTTTGGACAACACCTGCCCTTGAGTCATTTCCACCCCAAGCCTGTAAAGAAAGGCGCTGACACAGACTGGTGCATTTGCTCAGCTTCCCAGGCTGATCTCCCAGGTTTCTCGCCTCAGCTACCTATCCCCTGGTGCCTCCTGCCTTTGATGTGCTGATAAAAGCTTGTGTTAGTTTAATGCCTTCACTGAGGGAGAGCCAGCAGGAGGAAACCCTTCCCACACTCACATCGAAGGGCTTTTTGCACCCGCCGCAGTTTCATGGCCGTCCGATACGCCGAGAACTTGATGTTGTTCAGATCCGCTGCAGTGGCACAGGAAAACGAGAATAAAACCACAGCACAACATCCTTGTCTCCAGGGCAGGAAGCAGCAGTTGCAGCTCTCAGACCCCAGGCTCACCAGCAGGAGCAGAGCACATGCAGGAGAGTGAGCAGCAGAGCCTGGCAGGGGTCACACCCCGCTGCTTTGGGGGACCCTGTGCCACGGAGGGGAGCGGGTGGCCTGGGGGATCTCACATCCACCCCATGCTGCAAAAAGGCAAGTAACCACTGAAATGGTTCTGTGACAGCCTCCTTACCCAGCGTCTGGTACAGCTCTGTCATCTTTGGGTGGTCCCAGCACGTTGTCTGGGCCTGGTGGCTGGAAGCAAAATAGATGGAGACCAAGAGTCAATCTGGTAACCAAAAGCTGCTGTGAGAGATTAAACAAAACCAGCACTGGGACAGACTGTTTCAGTGTCTGCAGACACTGCTGCATCCCCCTGAGCGCACTCCCCAGGCACAGCAGCATGAAGGATGCCCACAGCAGGATATCCCCCCTTGCTGCCAGCCCCATCTCCTTCCAAATGGGGTTTCCCCTCATCGTGGGCATCCCAGCAGGCAGGGAAAGCCTGGATCTGCCAGGCTGAGGAAGACCTGCTGCACTGGAGGCGAGTTCTCACTCCAGTCTGTTCACTGCCCCCCTCTCCGAATTGGTTCCCAATTCCTGATCCCGCCAGGCCAGAGCAGACCTGGGGCTGTGTCTGGGAGCACACTCACTTGATGTAGTATGGCACTTTGTTGGGGGAAATGGCTCGCTCCCAGGGGACCTGGACAGAGGCTGCAGAGAGAAACACGAGTCAGATCAACACCAAATGCTCCTCTAAGCTGCTGCTGTTTCTGATGCAGCCCTGGCACAGCAGAACTGTGCCAGCAGGTGGGTGCCCTGAAAAGGCTGCATCTTCCCAAATCACCAGCTGGAGGTGTTGGTGCAGGCAAGGGGATGCTGCCTATAAAAAGGGTTCAAGACTGCTGGTCTTGTTAGAGACATCTTGCCTCTCAAGCCAGGAGCTTTGTAACTGGCTGAGCTCAGAACTTAGGGAGAGACATTTCCTGATGCTTTTGATGATGCCCAAGGCAATCTTGTGGTCACCAGTGGGCAGGGCCCATAGCAGATGGGATTTGGGCACACAGACACAGCACTGTTATGACCAGGTTAGACACCCAAAGCATCTGCTGTTTCTGTTATTCCTGCTCTGTGTGCCAGCTGCAGCATGGTGGGAAGATGAGGATTCATCCCACACCAGCTGCCTGCCACCCTATGTTATACAGAGGATGGGAGCCATGGCATGACCCTCGGTTATTTTCCTTTTTCACAGGTAGTGTATTGACTCCAGCAATGGGAAAAGTCATTCTTCCTTTCACACAGGAGTGGGCAGCCTGCAGAGAAGCACAGGCCAAGGAATCCCACTGACATCCAGAGACTCCGCAGGGCTCAGCACTCCCAAGGACGGACCCCAGGCTCTGGAGCACAACCTGCTGCCCAGCCTTTGCAGGTCTGAGAGCTGTCAGCCAACAGCTCTGATCTGTAAAAACAGCATCCCTCTGCCTCACCACATCAATGAAACCTCCCAAAAAGGCACATTTTTAGCCTCCAAATAACTAACATGGGATATGAGGCACTGCCTTTTCCTGCCATCTGTTGTCTTGCTCTGAGGCTGACACAGTCCCAGTGTCCCCTGGGAGCTGCTGCTGCTGCTGCGAGTGTCACAGCTCTGTGCTCTGAAGGGAAACCCCACTCACGTCCCACAAGGTGAGGCAGCACAATGCCAACTCTGAGATCCCTCCTGCTTCTGCACCAGCCTGGGCACTTTTCCAGCCTCTTGCATGGCTCTGGGCTCAGCAACAGGACTTTGCACCCTGTTTTCCTGTGCCACAGCCCAGCTGCTCTGCAGAGGAAACCTCGTGGCAGAAGCCAGGGGCACCCACTCACGTACAGGAGAGGAAGTGCTGGGAGCCTGGCCCGAAGTCCCGGTGGGCATCTTGGAGCTGCTTCAGGCGTTCGTTTATGGAGGCCTGGGGAATTGAAAAATTACTCACTGCCAGTCCAACAGGCATTCTGGATTGATGACCCATGCAGGAAGGCTTGTGGGGGGACTCAGACATGCCCCAGCACACGGATGCTCTTCCTTCCCCTCCTATCTTGGTGTTTGTTTCCTTCTCCAGCCTGCTAAACCCTCTACACCTCCTCCCACAGGCTGAGGCAGCACAGCCACATCTCCAGCTCACCTGGAGAGTATTCACACTCTCACAGACATCAAAGCAGTCACAGCTGGTACTGAGCCCCTCCACCAACACATCCTGATTCTCCCTTTGTTCCTCCCACTGCCTTTTCCTGAGCAAGATCTCTGCAGCTGTACCAGACTCTTTCCTCACACTGAACTGATGCTCTTCTCTTCCAGGAATACCAGCTACAACATCCTGCTGTGCCAAACCTTACTTTATCATCCCTGAAGGTCAGCAGTGACAGCCCTTCCCAGCACCCTCCTGCCCATGCTTTATTTGCAGTGCTCCTGACTCCTTCCCACCTGCAGCTGTTTCCAGCGGGTGTTGATCTGCTCCAGGGCACGGGAATTCTCCATGCACAGGTGCACGTCTGAGATGGCAAGCTGGTGTGCAAGATCATTGACCACCTTCACCCCATCCTTCATGGGGGAGAGCTCCTCTTTGAACAGCTGGAGCCCAGTGGGGATGGGGACACAGGCACAGAGCAGGGGAAGAAGGAAAAGAAGCAGGTGAGTAGTCAGGACTTGGATCTGATTCCTTTGCTACAAGCTAGGGTGGGCCAGTGACTGCCAAGGCAGGGCTGACTAACCCTCCCACAGGGTACCTTAGCAGGGGAAACAACACCCAACCAACCTGACTATCAGATTACTCCTGATAAATGAAATAGGGGGCTGCAGATTACTCCTGATAAATGAAAAGAGGACAATGACTCAACTATGCTGATCCACTGAACCTGTGTAAGGTCTGTGCCATGGCCAGTTGCTCAGCATGGCCAGCTGCTCAGGACGCTGCTGGCCAATCTCCCCCGCACAGAGCGGGGGGCTGTGGGAAGGAGTTGGCCCTGAGATCCCAGGTAAGGAGGCTGCCTTGGACTGAGCAGTCCATGGGGTCAGCTCTGGCCTCCTGGGAAGCAGCATTTCATCACCTCCCTGGCCAAGGCTGGAGCCTCCTCAGAGCCAGAAGCACCTTGGTGGACTGGATGTGCTCTGGCAAGGAGTCAATGAAGAGGTCCCCGATGGGTTCCCAGGTCTCCCGCACGCTCTCAGCCTGGTCCAGGGTCGTGCTGAGCTCTTCCATGGCCCCTTTGATCTCCAGCAGCTGCTCCAGGGTCCGTTCGATGTGGCGGTGCTGGTCCACGCAGCGGGCTGTGAGCTTCTCCCAGAGCTCGCTGGCCACGTTGGCCTGCTTCCAGACAAAGCGGCTGATGTTCTGGATGCGGTGCCGCGGAGACACATCTGTGAGGGCAGGCAGGCAGCAAAAATGAGAGCCCAGCCCCGAGGAGAGTGGGGCAAGGGGTGGAGGGAGGACAGGGAAATTTGAGATTAAAAAAAAAAATCTAGGAAAACTGGGAAAAGGGAAGGAAAACAAGTAATGGTAGTATCCATCTCTGCACCAGCTCCTCTAGGTATCCAGCCCCTCTATCCTCACAGGCAGAAGCTGTGCTGCCTTTTAGAAACCTATCCCAGAGCACATCTGGTGCTGCCTCATGAGGTGCTCCCAGAGGCACCAGGAGCCTCTGCCTTTCCTGGACAGCGACACTGCTCTGTGCCAGTGACAGTGACACTGCTCTGTGCCAGTCTGACCTCTGGCCAAAGACTGGGCACAGCCTGGTGTGAGACAGAGCACTGGTGTGCTGCTTTGTGCCACAGCAGCCACCTCCACTCCACTCTCTCCAGGCCAGCCCAGGAGGAGCTGTGAAACCAGAGAACAAAAAGGAGGAGCTCCACAGACCTTTGCTTTCCAAAGTTGGTTCTTCTAATTCCTCAAATGGGTGCTGGGACAGGAAAGCCTGTGCTGACTCCAGGACAGAGTAAATGTATGGCCCCCGAGACTTCACTTCTTCCATGAAAGCCTGGAGAGAAGAGCACAGAGATGAGACAGCAGGCTGAGCCAGAGAGTTGTGCCCTGGCTGCCCCCTTGCCAAATGCTGCAGTGATTTATTCACCCCAAGGCCCAAACCTCACTGGAGGCACAGACAGAAGTCAGTGTTAAAAGAAATATTTTTGCAGTTCAGGGAAGGAATGACCACCTGCCAGAAGGTGGCTCCTGCAGAGGTTTGGCCTGCAGCTTTGCTGGAGTGGGGAGACAGAACAGCAAGCCCAGAATGGTGTGTGGAGGCAGGGCTGCACAAGAGGAGCTGTTTTATTTATGGTGCTTTCAGAGGCACTGCCTGGAGACGCTCTTCACTCGTGCAGCCAGAGCATGGCCATGCTAACAATCCTCCCAGCAGCCGCTCAGCAACAGGTCCAGCTGCTGCAGGAGCAAGGAGAGGAACAGCAGGATGCCCCAAAGCAGCACATCTGCCAGGGAACACTTCAGAGGCACACTGGTCTGGTATGTCCTCTCCTCCCCTCCAACCGCAGCTCCCATACCAGTGCTGGCTGCTGGATG
Source organism: Irena cyanogastra (assembly GCA_013397155.1). Taxonomy (NCBI): domain Eukaryota; kingdom Metazoa; phylum Chordata; class Aves; order Passeriformes; family Irenidae; genus Irena; species Irena cyanogastra. Next base: position 148,164 of record VWZV01009597.1, on the reverse strand, counting down.
GGCTGCTTGTGCATCAGGATGAGGGATAGCAGCAGTAAACATTTTATTTTTGTTTTCAAGGTAAAAACAACTAAATCCCAACAGCCACTGGCAGTGAGAAGAAAATGCTGTGAACTTGGGAGCAGGAATCTCTGATCTGCCTGGGTGCCCCCAGTTTCAGGTGTGATGATAACGTGTTCCTGCAGGCACCACTCGTGTCCCAGGCACAGGAGTGCCCCTAGACCAACCAGCCTTCTCAGGCTCCAGATCCCAGAAGCAGAGGCCAGTGAGAGGCAGGACACAGGGAAGCCACTGCAGAGGACAGGGTTCACCACCAGCTGCAGGTGTCTCGGGGCTGTGTTGTGGGGTAATTGTCTAAAACCAGATGGGCTCTGCCTTTTCTCAGGAAGCAGAGATGGAGACGCTCCAGGGCTGGCTGTGGCAGGGGCAGTGACACGAGGCAGGGGTCCCAAGCAGGGCTGCCCACGCTCAGCCCTGAGAGGCCTGAGGAGGGGAGGCAGGAGGAACGCACCGCGTGTGTCTCCTTCTCCTGCTGCACCAGCAGGACATCGCCCCGCAGGGGCAGCTGTGCCGACAGCTCCTCATCCTTCTGCCCCAGCCAGTCGATGATCTCCTGCAGAGGCACCTGCAGCTTCCCACTGTGGTCAGAGAAAGCCTCCAGCCGAGCCCTGGCAGGAGAGCAAGGACGGTGAGATGACAGACAGACAGACAGACAGACAGGAGGGGAGCGGGTTCCCTGAGGAGGGGAAGCACAGAACCACGGCTGGGTGCTGACCCCCAGCACCTCCTCAGGGACGGGCAGCACACCTTAGCACGGGCTGTGCACGACCCCAGCCAGCAGAGAGGCTGCACTGCCAGGTGGGGGGAGGCATGGAGGCCCTGGGGACAGAAACTGCAGCTATTCCTCACCCTGGAGCCCAGAGCAGGGGACAGCCATTCTGTGTCTGCCTGTGGGTCAGAACTGCTCTGGCTAGCAAGGGGGGCTTGGAATGGCATTTACATGTCTGGGCAGCTTCCAGGGGCCTTGGATTAAGGCAGGAGACAATTAACACGCCCCAGTTAAGCTCTCTGTCGTGCTGGCTGTGGAGCTGCAAACTCTGACAGTCTGGAAGGGATGCTCCCTTCATGCAGTGGAGAGGGCTCCCAGCAAAGGGATGGGCACAGAGGAGGTGCAGGGAAAGCCATGGGGCAAAAAGAGACAACTGCAGAGGTGGCAGAGGGCAGAGAGAGCAGCAGAAAGCAAACGGGAGGGAAGGAGGGGAGAGAGAAGAGGATGGGATGGGTAGAAATGGAGGAGATGCTTTCCAGCAAAAAGGATATTCGAAAGTCTGTGGACCAGAGGGGGAGCTGAGCCAAGGTCACTGTGAATTCATGTGGTTCATCAAGCAAAAAAGTTCAAAAACCTCCTGACAATCACAAGCAGCAGGCAAGGCTGGAAGGCCAGCCCAGCCTGGAGCTTGCCCCAGGCAGGACTCTTACCGAAGGCTGTGGGATTTTTTTTTTATCTCGTTCCAGCAAAGATTCATCTCCAGAGGGGCCTGGGGCCTGGCAGCACTGCTGGGAGCCCGGGGGGTTACACACGAAGGTCCTGCACCATCCTGTGAGCCTTCAACCTGGCAGAAACAGAACCACACTGCATCTAGAGATTGCTGCCTGGTGCTTTGGGAACTTGCCTGGGGACACCCACCCCACTCTGCCCTAACCCTGACTGGTTTTTCAGCTCTCAAGGGGGCTGCCCTGTGCCTTAAGTGGTCTGTCAGCAGCTCCCAGGAAACTCCTGGCTGTCTCTGGCAGAAGGATGCAGTGCCAGCTCCAGCAGCACTAAGAGCAAAGGTTGGAGGGAGGGCTTGCTGCACATCTCCTGTTCTCCTCAGTTACCCAGCAATGAGCTTATCTCCCTGAGAGCTGTTAAGCCAGAGCTGGTCCTTATGTGTCACAGTGCCTGCAGGGCTAATGGTGACTTTTCCCACGTTATACAGAGCTGCTGTGCTTCGAGAGGAGGCTGATCCTGCTGTTCCTAGGGACCAAAGGGATCTGCCAACATCCTTTATGCCATCCCCAATACTGAGACTTGCCACCTGCTCCTCTGCAGAGGCTCCAGGATGTTCCCTGCCTGCATGGCAAATCTGAGAAGCCACTTCTTCTCCACAGATGCTGCTTCTCCTCCGCAGCTCTCCAGAATGAGCAGCCGTGGGAAGGGTGCTGCAAAAGGCCATGGAGAGAAGAGAGCAAATCCTAACCCAGCCAGGCAAGGGAAGCACATCCAGCTGGAAAAAGTGGGTTCTGATCCCTGGACAACAAATCCTTGTTGGAATCCTCTCCTGAGCCTCTGGCACTGTATCGTGCCCCTGCTCAGAATGCACTCTGCTGCACGCGCTGGTGACAGCTACACACAGGATCAGGAGCCCCTCACACAGGACTCAGTGAGTGAGAGGAGATTTTCTCTCCAAAAAACACAGTTTGTTGAGCAAAACACATGGACACTTTCCCATAAGTAAGACATCAATGAGCTTGTTGGAGAAATGGCAACATTTCGATCGAACACCGCTTTGATATTAGAGCTCGCTTGAGATAATTATCCCCAGGTGCTTAATCAACCATAATTAAATGTGTTAGTACTTTCTAAACAGCATCCAACAGGCCAGATAAGGGCAGCTGCCTTGGGGGAAAAGTAGCAGCTCTTCCAAGGGGAACGAGTACGTACTTGTCACTGGTGCTGTCCGAGGGCTCACGGAGGTGTCTGGAGAAGCGACGCAGCCAAGCCGGGGGAAACAACAGGCAGGAGAAAACAACCAGACAAGGAGTTTGGCTGCACAGCTAAAAATACCCCCTCCACACCAGTTCTCAGAGAAAAATCAAACGATCGCCAAGAGTGGTGCTAAGTTTGATTCATCTAAAAACATCTAACAGGCTGTTCTCTGCCTCCCCATCCTGCCACTCCAGAAACACCAAGAAAACAGAGAAAACCATCACCCACAGAGTTCACAGGATTCTTGGGGCCATGGATGATGATCCACTGAAGTAAAACTGCTGCTTGCATGTAGAAAAACCAAAACTCTGCATGTGCAGGTGCCAATGGCACTGAAGTAGGTCAGTCCCACAGCACTGCCAGGGAACGCTCCAGCCCTCCCCTGTGTCCCAGGGGATGGCAAAGGAAGGGATCAGCTCTACCTGGGTGCAGCTGCAGCACAGCTCTGCAGACAGCACAGTCCTCCCAGCCTTATTTTATGAGTTAAAAGCCCACCACGCCTGAAACTCCCGAGTCCTGCAGATAATCATGTAGCAGCGACCAAGCAGAGAGCAGGTGCTGAACACCTGCTTCCCTGGGACAAAACCCCTGCAAGCCAGCAGAGGCAGAAATAAGTGCTTTCCCTCTGAGCACGCCCCCAGCATCCCTTCCCCAGAGCCCCAGCAGCGGCAGCCCGGACCCTCACCCCCTCCAGCCCGGACCGGGTTTATTTTCGGGCGCAGAACACTCACGCGGGCCGTGGCAAGTGCATCTCCCCGCGCTGAGCCGCAGACCCGCGCCGGGCCCCGCCGCAGGAGCAGGCATCGCTGCGGCCGCCGGCTGCCAGGCAGCCCCAGCAGGGCACGGCAGGCACCGGTGCCCGGCGGAGCTGGGCACTGACCCCCCAGGAATGCGCAGGGGGCGGCAGCCTCACAGCCAGCCTCAATCCCAGCTTTGTGCAGCGGCATTCCAGCAGCCTCCAACCTGCCCTGACCCCGCGGCTGCCCTCCGAGCGCCAGGCGGGCAGAGATGTGCTCCTGCAGGGCAGCCCCGCGGGGACAGCAGGTGTGTGCGGGGCACTGCTCCGGGCACTGCGAGAGCCGTCCCTGCCGGGGCAGGGCAGAGGGGATGCGCTGGATCACCGGCAGGGACCTCGGCTCCGCTGCTGGAGCACGGACAGAGCAGACAGGGGTGTTCGCCAGGGAAGGGATTTGGCCAGGAAATCATCCCATCAAGCCTCAGCGACCCAGAAGGTAAATAGGTTCTCGAGATCTAATGCCAAAAAAGTCAAAGATGCCCTTGTTGTGCCCCAGCACGGTGTCGGGTACCAGCAGATGTTTTTGCCAGCCTGGACCAAGTGCAAATAGTTTCTTTTTGCCAAAAAGCTCTGGGCTGGCTTCTTGTGTCCCCCACAGTCCTGACGCCCAGAATTTTTATCATGCTCTCTTCCACCTACATGGAGGGAAAGAAAAGCTCCCAGTATCTCTCCCTCTCTTCCCTGCCTGCACATCTGAGGGGTGCTGACCCTCCCTCTGGGTCAGCACAGCCAGCTCCTCTCCTCAGCCCCTCTCGGGGCCAGCAGAGGGGAGAGCAGCTCCCAGGCTCCCAGGAGGAGGGGGTTCAGTGAGGCCAGGCCACAGCTAGGGATGGGTTGTCTGCAGCCTGCCCAGAGCTTTCAGCACTAGCAAGGACAAGAGAGGGAGGCTGTTTCCCCTTCAAAAGGGAGCTGTCATTAACACTGCTCCTGCTCCCACTCCCCTCCTCTCTGCAACAAATCCCACAGGGCTCTGATCCCCTCACAGAGGCTTGGACTGCTCAGGCAGGTCAGGAAGGCTTTTCCCTGCCCATCCTGTTCCATCCCTCTCTCTCCCCACTTCATTTGCTGGGCTGTTTATCTACTGCTCGTGCACTGGCCGAGCAGCAGCATGGTAGCAGCCACCCAGGGGCCAAGAAACCCTGACAGAGCCACCAAGAGCCTGCCCCCTGCCTCATTCCTGCATGCTGGAGCCTCTCCAGAGACAGCTCTGCCTTCCTCCTGCAGATGTCAGCTCCCTGAGGCAAACGGGTCCAGGCTGATGGTCAGCCACAGGAGGGAGAAACCTCAGGCTCAGCCCTTGCTTCTCATGCTTGAAGCATGACAAAAAAGGAAAAGGCAGAGCTGGGACCTCTTTTGTCCTGGGAAGAACACTGCCAGTGCCCACGGGAAGCTTTGGCACTGTCCATCAGTGTCCAGGCAGGTGAGAGGTACCCTGGGATCCAGAGCCTGGCAGAGCCCAGGCAGCATTTCCCCACATCAGAGGTGCTAAAGCAGCCCCTGACAGCTCAGTGCAGAGCGCTGGCAGCTTTGCAGACAGTTGCCAGCACACCTTTCTGCTCTTCAATCTGCTCTGCCATTTACCCAGGGGTCCCCAGGGACCTTCCTTCCCCTCTGGTGAGGAGCCTGGCCTGGGGCTCAGAGACCCTGGGGAAAGGAGGAGGGAGACCAAGATCTGTCCCTCAAGATAATTAGATCAGTAAGAGGCCAGATTCCTCTCTGCCTTAGAGCATCCACCAGGGGCTTATTTCCAAGCTCTTCTCTGCAACCAGGAAGAGTAGAAAACCTACATTTTCACCAGAAGCTGACATTCTTCCAAGTTTCCAGGAAAAAAAAAGCCCAACCAAATACATGAGAGCTGTTAACAGTAGCCCCTCGATCTTTATTGTGAAAGAGGCTTGAAGTCCAGCTCTGCAGGTTCTCTCTTCCCCTGCTCTGGGAAACACTTTGCAGCAGGAGTGCTAGAGCAGAGCCCGTGCTCTCCTCAAGTGCAGCCGACGGGGGCTGGAGCTGACAGCCTTCCCTTCCCCGGGAACAGAGGGCCTGGTTTGCCCCACAGGAACCTGCCAGCCCTGCAGAAAGCTGCCAGGAGGAAGGCTGGCAGGGGCAGCTCTTACCTGAGGCAGCGGGCGGGCGGAGCTGCTGTGCCACTCAGGACATGGCGGGAGCACACGGAGCCATTCCTGCATCACCAGCGGCTGCATCAGAGCTGATGGTCATGGGGATGGAGCACCTGAAAAGCAGCATTGAGTCCCTGGGTCAGCCTGAACCTCCTCACGGAGCTGACCCCCTTCCCAGCTGCCTGGAGCGCTGCCTGCGGGGCAGCTGGAGACTGAAAGGAAGCATTTTTAAATTTAATGTACTTCTTCTAGTGTTGCAATCTTGTTTCATCTAAACATCCAACTCTTTTTTTCCACCTGATTATGCAGTTTGCTGTATTGATACACTGTTAGTAAGTCCCACGGACTGTACTGCAATTTTTTTTGAAAGGGTTGGGTTTCTTGAACTGTACAAAATGGTTTAAAGGAGGAGAGAGAGGATCTCACTGTCATGGTCACTGTTTTAGTTTTGGTTGAGATAACATCCACTTTCTTCCTAGCAGGTGGTACAGTATGGTTTTTAGTCCAGAACAACTTATGTTTAGACAGAACAGGCATATCCCCATAACAGACAACATCTTCAAACATATTTTTTCTTTTTATATTCAGAAGGCAAATTGCCTAGAGCCCAGCTTTATGTATCTCATACTGTGAGCTAGCTTTTTATGAGTTTTTGCTCATTATGAGCTATAAAATTCCCTTCATTATCCCCACTTTTGAACTGCATGACCTGTAAAGCCAGTTAGAAGTGGCCCCTTGACTATTCTATAGATCAGAAATGCGACCTCTGGTCACAATGCTGCTGGGTTTTGTTGTTTGGACTGTAAATGAGCTAAAACTGGGATTTATTCCATTGCCAGCACCATCTCAGCTTTATGGAAAGCCATGAGAAATAAAGCTCAGGGAAAATCTGGTGACTGCTTTCCTACTTTCAGAAGGTAAAAACCACCTGCTCCAGCAGCCAGAGCTGATGTCTGCATGGAGAGGAGGCTGCTTTAGGGGAATGAGTGATGCTGATGGAAGAAGGTTGTTGGCTCCTTCACACCCAGCTCAGCTGGACAGCTGAGGGGAACCTTCCTGCTTGGCCCTGGGAGGGCAGGAGCAGGCAGCACATCCACGCTGGACAGACAGACGAGGAGAAATCCCCCAGCCTTGTGCACACTGCCCTGACACCTTCACAGCCCTCCCTCCCCTGCCTGAGCTTCCACTGCCTCTCTCCCCTCAATTACACACATCAAGAGATTATCCTATGATATTTTTTTAATCTCTTAGTGATTTTTACAGCCATAATTCTCTCCCTTTCCAGCAGAACAGCCTGTGCTGAGCTCTCCAGCAGCCTGGCAATCCAAGGTCTCGTCCTCTCCCTCTCCTGCCCATGAGCACCAATGAACACTGCAGGCTGTGCATCCCTGCTCCTTTCCCCGTGCAGGCAGGGGATTATGAGGGGATTATGAGAGCCACATTAATAATTATAAATTCCAGGGTCTCCAAAGCCCTCCAGCCTCTTGGGGCAAATTCACCACACCCAAGCCCAAGGGTACAGAAGACTTCTGACAGAAGGTAACACCACCTCCTTTTCCTCCTTTCCACCTCCTCTGCCATTTGGGCTCTATTCCTCTACATGACCTCTGAATGACACTCAATCTAGCCGAGATCCAGTTCTCAGGGTGTGGAAAGCTATTTTTCCTCAAAGCCTCTGAGAGAGGAATGCCACTGAGCTCTTCCCCAGGACTGGGAAATGCATGGCTTCTGCAGTGAGGTTCTGTGATGTCTCACTGTAGTGGCCATCCTGAGGCCTGGGTTTTCCTTGGCACAGAGCGGGGAACCTGCAGTGATGTGTGCTGGCCAGACGAGTTCAGCCAGCCCTGCAACACCACACACACAGGGGCTCCCTGCTCTTGGTCCTCCCAGCACAGCCTGGGCCCCTGTTCCTGCCACCAGCACTGAGAAGAGGAGCAGGACTGGGAAGGTCATGAGCTCTGCTCTGACTGCATTTTGCAGAGTGACAGATGTGCATGCACAGGGCAGGTGCAGCTCTGAGACAGGGTGGGTAACCCTCATCCTGCAGGTACCCACGTGTCACCCAGCACCATGGAAATAGGGACAGCCACTGCTGCACCTCCTGAGTGCTGGGCTCCTTGAGCTCCTCCAGGGATGACAGAGCCCACCAGGACACAGATGGCACAGGGAACTAAAGCCTGTGCAAGGCAGCAGTCACAGAACAAGCTGAGTGCCAAGCAAAGGGCACACCCAGCCGTGCCCTGTGCAACACCTTGCTGCCACCAACACCTGAGCAGGTTGGAGGGCAGTGGCTCAGCTGCCCTTTGCCACTCTGCAACAGCAAAGGCAAAGCCCAGAGGTAGAGAACCCAGCTAATGTGGAACTGACTGAGCTGCACAGGAGCCAGCACAAAGGAGCACATCCAGGGGGAGAGAGAGACAACCAGAGGGAGAGGCACGTCTGCAGGGAAGCCAACAGCTCCATATGACCCCTTGCCAAATTCCCTGCTATTGCTGGAACCAAGCAAGGAGAAATGCTCTTGGATCTGCTCTGCTTCTCTGCTGAGGCACACAGACAGCTCCAGTCCTGGCACTCCCACTTCAGTGCTTCTGCACAGCTCTGGGGCTGGGCACTGCAGCATGTGGAGCACAGATTTTGTGGATGCTTCCTGGCTCAATTCCTGCTGCCTGATGCCTACGCCTGTCAAAAGCCAAACCTGGGATCCACTTTGCCTCTCCCACACCACCATTCACTCTCTGCACTCTGCTTTAGGTTGGTGCTGGAGACCCAGCACACGACAGCCAAGGTTCAACATCACACAAACCAGAATGAAGTGCAGACAACAAAAACTATAATTCCCACAGCCTACTCCAAGCCTCTGACTGAAAAGGAGTTGAGAGATTCTCCTTTGGAGGAGTCAGGGAACAATGTGGTCAGGCTGTTCAAACAGATATAAAGTGAGCTTGGTCCCATGGGCACATGTCTGTGCAAGCAGAACAAACATCAAGGCTCAGGTGAGCAGAAGCAGGTGAGAATTTCCACAGGTGGACACTGCAAGAAGCAGAGGTAGAGTCACCACGGAGCAGGGACTGGGCCACTGCACTCACACAGTGGAGACAGCAAGGAGGGAAACCTCTTCCACTGGTGTCTGTCACTTATCTTTGCTGGAGGTCCCACTCCAGGCACAAAGGCGGCCAGGTCAGCCCTCAGAAGCACCAGGTACAATCTCATTACCTGGTGCTGTTTTGCATCCTCCCCCATGAAAAGCACCCAACACTTGCCTCTGCTCTCAGAGCACCCTAGGAAATGGAGCTGTACATGTTCCCCAGTGCTCTGTTAGAGCTCCCAAACACTTTAGTGCCCAAGCCACTACCACAGTTGAGACCTTGGTGATCCTCTAGTTGAGAAATGAGAAAGCCAAAAATCTAGATGTTAATTCTCAACAGTTGAATGCTTGGGCATTAAAGATATTAAAACCAAAATAATTGCTTTTTTTTTCTCTTCCTACATGAGCTGTGCCTATTACAAATTCAGCACTGGGGAGCCTGTCCCACTCCCTTCTTTGCAGGCAGCTGGAATAGCCTTTCCTCAACCACTTCTGCTTCAGCTCTGTCACACAACTCACTGCACCACTCAGGGATCTCTGTGCTCTCTCTGCTGTCCAGACCTGCTGCAGCAGCATCCTGGCTGGCTGGAGAGGCTGTCCCAGCTCCTGCAGCACCTCTTCTCCATCCCAGCCAAGAGCAAGGTGACAGCTCACCACCAGTGCACACGGTGCACAGTGTTCTCCAATTTTGCTGCATTTGTTTAAAATCCTCCTGATAGAAACCCATATTCAAACTCTGCCAAACATTGAGGGAATTCACACTGCAGCTGAAGGCTAAAGGCAACCCCCAGGATGAGAAACCCGTCACAGGGAGTGTCATGTCAGATGTTGAATTTCCAGCTCTCTACCACATGGAACAGCAGCAAACACAGCATACAGGTCAAGAGGTCTCTCAATCACACAGTTCATGCTTTGAATTCCAAATTTCCTCCTAAATATTCTTCCCTGAAACTTTCCACTTCAGGTCTTGGCCTATAAGGAAAAAAATATGGGAACATCTCGAGGCGAGGCAGCTCGGCTCAGCCTTTATCCCACAAGGAGAACAGAAATACAAACACGTTCCCTGCTGGTGGAAATGTTAATGACTTTGTTGTTGTTTAACTTACTGTACAGAGAAGTAATAACATTTCAGCTCAGCATGTTCAGTGTCCTTTAAGGGGAAAGGTGGGAGGCTTGTGGATATTTCAGAGTTCAGCTCCCATGTAGATGCTAACAAAGGCAGCATTCCCAGGCTGACAGACAGCAGGACTCCCTCGACAGCTTAACAACACATCCTGTTCCAGCAAAAAATTATTTTCTGCACTTGTAAGTAAATAATTTAAGCCTGAGATCACAGGCCAGACGACCTACTTCCCAAGACCCCACTGGTCAAGGTTTGGTGAGAGAGAAGCAACCTTTGTCCCAGTGGGATCAAGATGAAAACAACACAGCTCCCTCTCAGAGCGTGGGCCATTAATCTCCATCTCTGTACAGACCTGGAACAGATACCCAAACACACTCCCACAAAAAACCATCCCCACATTCTCCTGGGTGTTGTGTGCTCCCATGTACCCTGAAAGGGGACTGTCAGCAATCTTCCACACGTGGGAGCATTTCCAACCCCAGCATCTGAGGGCTAAAAATCCCAGGGACCAAAGCTGCCCCTGGGCTTCACATTGCACTTCCACCAAAGAACCAGGTCCTCTCTGTTAATTAAAATGAAGGGTGCTTAATTAAGCACCTGTCCATAAGAAGTAACATAAAACCTTGGCTGTATCTGGTAGAGAGCAAGCAGCACAGAAGTTGTGTTATTCACTGAGGGTGGGTGAAGTGGGGACTCTCACATCTAATGAGCTCCTTTCTTAAATGGCCACTTGGACTTGGAGCTCACAACCGAAATGTTATTTTAATTCAGTGGATAAACAGGTGTCACACGTCTTAATAAGGAAGCAGCATCCTTTCCCCTGGCTCACTCACTCTCCGTTTTCCTAAGCAACAGAATGTACACACTCACACAATCTCAAACTGAAAAATTTCACCGCTTGGCTTTGCACTGGGAAACTGTGATGATAAAGTCCCCACCTCACCAGGTGAGTGTGGGTGTATGCCCACAACATGGTCATGCAAAACTGACTACCCCTCTCTCAGCTCAAAAATAACTTAAGGGATTTTTTTAAGGAAGATTGAAGAACTTAAATTTCTTTTGCTTGTCGTTTCAGACTCCCAGCTGGGTTTTAAGTTGCTCCCTCTAAAGCCCACTTTTCCTAGGAACTCTTCCCATCTCTTAGCAGCTTGAAGTACTGAAATAATGACTCAAGCAGGCAGAGGAGCCAGCTGTGAGCCCACAGCCCTGCTGTGCTGGACACAGAGAAGCTGCTGCCTGCTAGACCTGACAGAAGGAGCAGGAGAAGAGCAAGCAGCAACCTCCCAAAAGGGACAGCAGAACAGGGGGGAATCACTTGCTTAATGACTGAAAGAAGGTTGCACCGAGCACAAAAATTGAACACATTCCTTCAGAAACGTGGCTCCTGTAGCCCTGAAACCTGCCAATTCAAGCCAGTAAAAACCTCAAGCCTTTGCCTTTCTTCTCTAAGCACCTGAACTTTCCCTTCCCTGCTGCTGGAAGCAGCAAAGAAGTTTTGCTGCATTGTGAGAAGCCCATCACCCGTTTGCCACGCTGTGTAACTGAGCAGCAGCAGTGGCAAGAGCTCACCCACTCTCAGTTGTGATGGCCAAGGTAATGCTGCTGACTCCTGGCTTCTTTTGCTTCCCATTCTCACTGTAAAGCTGGCACTTGCTTCTCTAAACTGAACACTCTGCCTTGCCCCCAAGGTTGTCTTTATTATAAACTCCCTGCCAAAGCACAAGGTTCTCTGGCCTTCTGAGGCCATGAATTTTATGACCAGGCTGTGTGCCCCATGGAGTCACATTTCCTTTCCCTACTTGAGGTGTATTCGAGTGACCTTATTCTTATGCAAAAGGAAACAGCAAAGGAAAATGGGATGGAGCTATTCTGGCTCAATTCTGAAAAGATTGGTTTCATTTTCATACACCTATGAAAATGAGATTTTTTTGAAGACTGAATTCTTTCTGGTCAGTATATCTTATTTCACGAGACTTATAATTCCCCTGTTATGCTTTTATCAGAGACATCCAGGCTAAAGTGGAAGCCTTGAATGTATTTCTCAAAACATTATTATATTCAGAAATTCATCATATGTCTCCAGAGCTCAGGACTCTTGTTTGAACACATGAATTTAATCTCTTCCCTGTCTCACTTTGTTTAGTTTTGCAAAGAGCCACTCCAACCTGAGCAGCTCCATTCACACTTACACTCCTGGCCAGTTTTGGAGAGCAGCATTGATCTGTCTCAGGTATCAATCCAGAGACATGATCCTCATCTCACTCCTTCAGCTGACAGAGAGGGCCTGAGCAGAGGATCCCATCCCATCCCATCCCATCCCATCCCATCCCATCCCCCCGGGCACCCACGTTCCTAACACTGCTGCAAAATGAGGCTGTGGTCCAGCTCCTTTCCAGGGCCACCACATCCTTGCTGTCTCCAGAAGACTGCCTGGACAACTCCCCCAGCACAGAGAGAGCAGCTTCCAGCCTGGCAGGGGGGTGGGAGATGGCACCAGAGCCACACGTGAGTGCCAGGAGAGTGGAAACAACTCCCGTGCCTGGGACCTCACACAGCTTCCTCAACAAGGACAGTGTGCCCAGCCAGGAAAGGCCATTACTGAGAATAACCAAACAGGAACTCTCACAGGTCCAAGATAGAGAGGTGAGCAACAGCAGGAGAGGTGTGAGGGACCTTGGATTAGGGCACAAGGAAAACAAACTGACAAAAAAATTGACTAGACTTTTTTTTTTTCCCAGCACTAAAACTTAAAATACAAACAAACATTGGTTTCTCCCAGAGAAAGCATGGCATTTTAGGGCGTGGGAGTAATTGCTCCACACCCCTGTCACCACACTGGGCAATCTCAGCATTGAAACCCCACAAATACAATGCTGGCACTCCCACCAGTGGACCTCCACAGCCGTGAGGCTGTGCTGGAGGGAAGGCTGAAGGACACAGGCTGCACTGGGCACCTGTAACAATCCGTGGCACTAATTTTGAGGAAGCACAGCCCAGGCTGTCCTGTCTGGCGGGGAGAGGGAGGCAGAGTGCTGAGCCCTGGGGAGCAGGACAGGTCCTGTGCTTCCTGCAGGCAATCCTGCAGTCGGTCAGGGCTGCCTGCGGCCGAGGGAAGGTCAGTGCTGGCAATACAAGCCCTTGAGAGGGGAGGAGGAGGAGGAACGAGGAGTGAAGGAGCTGGGCAGAAGCTGGGGGAGGGGAGGGCGGACACATAAAGGAGCAAGGCTGGACCGCGTAAGGGAGTGAATGGAAAGGGCAGACCTGGGACTGTGCGCTGATCCTGGCTCGCTCCGTGAGCGATGTTTGGGTCCCTGCCTCGCCCTGCTGCCCGATCCTCCCAGGAAGATGCTGGAAGGCCATCATACACCCTGCCCGGAGCAGCCCTTCATCCCGGGCGGAAACACCGCCAGGGTAAATAAGCCTTCAATGTGCAAAGCGTCAGAGCCGGTGAAACCGGCGCGCTGGAGACTGTCCTTTGCCTCGGGAACCCGCATCCCAACTGCTCCCCAGCCTCTCCCCTGTGGAAATGGTCTCGGCCACCTCTCTCGCTCTCACCCCGACACCTTTCTTTTCTTCTCCGCAAGTTTCCTCACCCGCACATGCATGGGCAGCGCCGCTGCCGAGGGACACGCACACCCCCAAAGAGCGCATTTCCGAGCTCAAACCATGCGTCCGAATTCTCCCCTTTCCCAGCCCAGGCAGGATCTGAGTGGGAAACAAATTCAGCCGTGGCCTACCTTCCGAGTCCGCCAGGTGTGAGGCGCGGGGGCAGCGGGGCCGCGCGTGTGAATCAGCAGAGGAGCCGCCGTGGCAGGGATGCATGCTGAGGCTCAGCACCGCTGCTCGCCTCCTCCGCCGCCCCGGCTGCTGTGTTGCTATGCGATCACATCACCGCCAGCAGCATCGCGCCGAGCTCCAGAGATAGCCTTGACTCGGCAAAACACAGCGGGCAGCGAGGGCGAGCCCGCCGAGCGCCCGGCCCTTCGGAGGGCTCGGCCGGCGATCGATCCGCGGGAGGGGAGGAGAGGAGAAGAGTGGAGATGCAAAGACAGGCACGCACGGGAGGAGGAGACAAAATACACATGGAAAGGGGGAAAGAAAAGGGAGGAGGGGAGATGTGCGAACACACGGAAAGCGCCGTGTCTGACCTCCGGAGACCTGGCACGGGTGCTGGGCTCAGGCACGCTCGCCGCTGCTCGCCGACATCTCCCACCGCCTCTCGGCTCTCATTTTAGGTTAGATATGGCCACGCGTGTGCTGGAAAATGCCAGACACATTCGCCTCCTTCCTTAACCACAATTTGGGTATCTGACACAAGATTTTATAATTTTAAAATAGCTCGTTTTAAAATTAAAGGAGCAAAAATAGGATGATCGCTTAATTTCGGATGTGCTTCCTATTCTTCTTAGAAAAGAAAAATAAGTAAAGGAAGGAGGCAATTCTCCAGGCTGGGGAGATCTTTTAAATGTCAGGGTATCTTGTCTCAGCTCACAAGAAACAGGAGGATTTGAGCTGCTGGCTTGGAGGAGGACACAAACAGACACAGAGTTGGGATTTTGATCCATAGATAACAGTTTACAGTTCTTCAGATCATTCCAGCCAAGGATTTCAAACTGCTCAAGTCACCAAGTGATGTTATTTTCATAAAACACAAAAAGAAACAGAATTAAATTACTTGGTGAGAAACAGGATTCAAATTTAATCCCAGCTCTCTGTTTTAAGCCCTAGACTGTCTCAGCATCTCCATGGGAAAATTAAAACTGGGGAAACACAATTCTTCCTGGTCCTTGTCAGAACAGTCTTTAATGAGTCTTAGCCCTTTTTTCCCCAGAGTTGACAGACTAAAGATGTTATTTTTCTGCTCACACAGTCATGTTATCCAGAAATATCAGTGTTGTTCATAAACATTTTCCATTTCTATACATTCATTCCCCATCTCAGGTGTATTCCAAAATGCAGGTTCACTTGGCTCACTCGGACCCAGCAATGTAACAGCTTCACAACTCCACTATATTCCTGAAAAATCACTTCTGGTCAAGCCAGCAATGGAAATAATAACTGGCAAACTCTCTGCAGCATCACAAGGCTTCCTGTGGGTCTAAGGATGATGGTCAGGAGATGGTGCTGCACAGAGGGACAGTGCCCAGCCCACCCCAGGGCTGTGCCCAGCAGGGTGGGGAGCCCACGACCACCTTTGAGTCATTTTGGGCACCTTATAGAGGAAAACTTTAATCCTGCAGCACAGGGATGCAAACGTATCAAAAGCTTTTCTAGGTCACCAATTTAAACATGGAGAAGGCTTAAAACTCAAAATGTAGTTGATCTTGTGTAATATATGTTTGAGAGAGTCCTCAAGAAACCAGTGAGCTCCTTGTGATGGTACCAGCTGGAACCTGCAGCAGGTGGGTGGCCAACCCTAAGGAAGTTCTCCCTTCATCCTAGATGGGTGCACCAGGAGTCAGGAGCAGAGCACAGTGAGGCACAGGAAGCTCCTGTAACTGCACTGAAAGGAGATTTTTAAATAGCAACCTCCTTATCATTGATTCCAAAAGGAGCAACACTGAACACTTGGAGTACCGACCCAAGAATACTTACTCCACACCTTCTGCTCTTGAAGCTTCTTCAATGGCTCCTGCTTCCACAACAGCTGTACTGATGCAACAAAATCCCTCCTGGAAAGCTGTATTTAGACCAGAAAAAACCCCAGATATGGATCAGAAGACAAAAATGAGCAGAGACTCTGCTGGGCTATTTTTGTGCTCACACACAAATAATAAATCTTGGGTTAAATAAGGAGAGCGAGGGGACAAATAACAGCAGAGTCTGGAAGGGCTGTCCAGGCAGCTCCAAAGACACCAGAGACACGACCAAATCCAATGGCAGCATGTGTCTGTCACCACCAGCAGCTGTCAGGGACATGACAACATGGATAAACATATCAAGCCAATTTACACATGCACACAGAGATAGGAACAGACAGCATGAACCACAAAAACAAGGTGCTTTCCTGTACAAGCATCCTAAAATATTGATTGTTTAAATGCAGTTGAGGAAAAAAAAATCTCTTGTGTCAGTTTAGTTTAAATTATGAGGCAAACCGGAATTTCTGCTGGGAGAGTTGCTTCCAGGGCTGGGAGCATCTTCCCAAGTCCTCCAATATTTTCTGGTTTAAGGATATAATTAGGGCAAAGAGAGGAGGAATTCAGATCTCAAAGGGAATGAGGGAGACCAACTCGGATGTGTCATAGTCACAGTTTTCACATAAGCACTACAACTTTTTTAAGTGTATGGGAAGGTTTCTGAGATGAGAGGCTAAATTTGGTGTACTTTGAGTTCTGAGAGAACTTAAGCCAAAAAAATCTCCCAAGGAACTCCAAGAGCCGAGCTTCCAGAAGATACAGTGGTACTTACTTTATGTATTTCCCTAATGAAACATTTCAGACATTTCTGTTTTATGAAACAGCAAATATGTACCTTGTTAGGAAAACTAAAAATGTCCACCCTCCCAACAGGGACACCTCAATATGCACAGTGCTAAATACAGTGTACAATCAGACAATAGGTAAAAACTGGGACAGGTTTTATACATAAACATAAAATTGACATACAAAAAGAAGAGATACACACACACACACACAGTATTTTTAGTTTGAAAGTTTTAAAAGCTAGAAATAAGGGCTGTGTTTGTTTTCAGCCTAAATTCTATATTATATTCTCCATATACAAAGCCATTAGTATTAATCACTTGTAAGCTGAAATATCCACAACACTAATTATTCTCGCATAACCAACCAAATGAAAACACTACCTAAAATTCTTGCATTCACATTTTCAACATAAAACTTCAGGGTTCAATATAATTAAAGGCTATTACTTTTACATTTTTCTTCCCATAAGTTCCCACCAATTAACTTTATCTTCTAAAATAGTCCTTGTCACAGGGAATTGGTTCCCAAAATGTGCAGTGTCTCTTCCCTCCTTTGCAACATCACATCTCCTGAAAGAGAAAGTTCATCTCTCTGGTACAGAAGAGAAAGTATTGTTACCATCCTTTGGAAACTTTGGTACATTTTTTCCCTTTCAGAGTAGAGCTCAAATTTATCCATTAATCCCAATTAAAGTGTTTCAGAGAAAGATGCTTTACCTAGGAACAGAATGTAGACTTATCCCCGTTGGAAGGAGAATACAGGCAGACACCAAGAGGAGCACTTTCCCTAGAGCCATACGCCCACAGTCCTTGTGGATCCATCTGCTGAACAAGAGTTTGGTGAGAGGCTTGTGAGCCAGGGCAAGGTCTCTTATGGCTTGAAGAAATCCAATTTGTCCCCAAGAGCCTACAAATCCCTGCTTTCCTGAGACACAGGGCTCCCCCACCTGAGTCTCCTCCTAATCAAAGCCTCAGGCTGGGCTCTCTAACAGCTGCCCACATCCAAACAGCTGCAGCCCTGTTTTGATTCAGGATCATCGATCTGTGGTTGTGCTGTTCCTTCCTGGGAAGGGGAGGCCAGAGGAACAGGTCTGCACAAAGGGACAGACCTGCCCATCAATTCCAGCACATTAGACAGGCCAGCAGGCTTGGGAGCAGAGCACAAAGAGCCTCTCTTCAACAAGAAGGAACAAAACTAGAATTAGAGCCCCAAGAAAATAATTTAGTCGACTGGATATTGTACCATGCTGGGGGGCTCTTTCGCTTGTTTTGTTTAAATAACTGATATAAAATAAATAACCGTGCCTCTTTTGCTAGCATCAATAAGCACAAAAACCTTCCCAGAGCAGATTCTACCCTGCTGAAATAATTTAGAAAAACAGCAGTGTACTTTCTAAACACATGGTACCTGGGGTGAGAGAGAAGAATGGGCAGAGAACTGATGCAAGCCATGCACTCAGAAACAGAATTAATCCCCATTTTCATTTATTCCCACACACGCCCTGGAACAATCCCCCCAAATGAGAAATAGATACTATAAGGGAGGAAGGAAATCTTTTCAGAGCAGCAAGTGCCAAAAGAAAGATGAGTAGGTATCAAAAGAGCGTAAAAGAATTTGAAGAAGAGGTGGAGAAAGAAAAGAGAAATGAGAAAATGGTAGAAAAGAAAGCAAAAGCATGCAGAAGAGAAGGGTAAGGCAGACAAGGCACATTTCAGGGCCTGTTTCATTCTTCAAAAGCTGTCAGCACGTTTACAATGTGCTTTCCATCCCCCTCCTTATTTACTGGGCTGTGCACTCAAAGGAGCAGGAAAGCAATCACACAGGAGCTGCTGAAGATTCACTTGGACACAGAACAGAGGTGCCCTAAGAGAAAGGAAACTGCTTAGTGATCCGTGCACAGCAAACCATGATGGGGATGTTACAGGCCCAGGGACTGGAGAGAGAGGGCTGGGAGGAAACCTGCAGAGAGCAGCCTCTTCCTGCAGAGATCACACTCACAGGCAGCACACACACTGGAGCAGAGCAAGTCAGGCTGCACAGGGATACAGCTGCACATAAAAATATATGTTCACAGCAAAAGCTTATCCTTGAATTCCTGAAAGGAAGAGCCCAAAGGATTTGGGCAGAGAGTAAAATTTTTTTAAGGATCTGTTGCAATTTGCAGCCTAAACCCAGTGCCTGAAGCTCAGGAGCTCAGCCACATTACAGTGACTTAAATTCCCCTGGCTGAGGCTGTGCTGGAACAGCCCATCCTGTGTCACGTTTCTGGCAGGTACCACAGCTTGCCTGATGCACATTCACTCATTAAACTGCAGAATGGGATCACGCCTCAGGCTACAGATTTCTAAACACTGTCAAGGTTAAAATGGTATTTAGAGCTGGTGAAGGTACCTGCAGCTTTTTTTTTTTTTTTTTTTTTAATCAACCGTTTTGGTTTCTACATTTGTGCAAGAGCGAGGCTGGAGATTAAAGCCTTTTTAAAAAAAATCTTACCCTCTGTTATGCAGAGTTTTTACTCCTACGAGACAGGAAGCTGAGAGGCAGAGAAGCATCCTCACAAGGTACACACACACACCTTGCAGAACGTTATTTGTGTGCTTCAACACCTCCCTTGCCAACTATAATTACTTGGACAGCTCTAATAGCTACACAGAATTCTCTCAGGAATCCTGTGGCCAAAACCACATCACCAAATGCTAAGGACATAAAAGGCATTCTTGGTCAAAAGCAAGGTTTGGTGGGATCCAACCTTCATCAGAACATAATTGTTGCTTCCATTTTTAAAAGCAGAGCTGCAATGAGGGAAACCTATTGGTTTCCCATCAATCGTCTTTCCTGGAAGAAAATACTTGAAGACTTTGTTCTTTTGAGATATTCATCATCCAGAGCAAGCTTTTTACCAATCTCTGCTCTTTTTCATCCAGACTAGATGCATCCTCTGACTAAAGAGCTCATAAAGAGCTCCCTCACACACTCTCTCAGGAGCCAGGGAGCTACAAATCAGCCCAGTGTGTATTATTAATGACAAGTTATCAGAAGATCTAGGACAACAGCCAGGCAGTTTTCACTGTGCTGTGATTCTGTGGAGAAAATGAACCCTTTGCCAGGTCAGATCCCACAGTTTGCCTTGCTCCTGTCTCCACTGTGCACAGATTTGTGATAAGCCATTTTGTCACAGCAGCCAGGAGGTGATCACCCTGCCCTAGAGGCCTTACAACTGAGCTTTGCCTAAAAGACAAAGGTAACCGAGTGAGGAGACACTGGCTAGAGGCACAAAAATCTCAAACATTGTATAAAAAAAGGCAAAATAAATTTTATTTTGGTAGCAGTTAGATGTTATTAGAAGAGTTCAGGAGCACCCATATTGGCAGTTGTTAGAGCTGCTGTACAAGGCTCACAGATTCCATTTTCTAAGTGGTTACAGCTGTACCACCTTCTAAATCCTTGGGTCCTGATTTATTCATGGCATTAGGAATGCAAAATGCAAGCAGAGGGAAGTAGGCCAACAAAAGAATAGAAAGCAGGGATACAGTGGAACCAGTTTCTTCATTCCAGCTGAAAACAGGTTGAAATTATTAACTCTTTCAGAGCAAGCTCTCTCTGAAAGGCCAGTAGACTCTGATGCATAAAGATGCACAAGTGAGTCTCCCACCACAAAATAAAAATGATGGACAGAAACACAAAGCAAACATGTCTTCAGAAGAAGAAATCAGATTAACTCTAGCCCAAGGCATTTGGATTTCCAGCTGCATAATGCTCACTGTGTCTGACAGGGAGGGGTTAAAGGCTTTGGTTGTGTGAACTGGGGACCAGATGTTCAGCTGGTGCAACTCAACACAGATCCATTAGAAATTAGTGGAGCTGTGGCTGCTTACCCCAGACAGGGTTCTGGCCCAGTACTTTGAAATCCTATTTAATACCCACTCAGAGATTTTTCCAAAGGGAGAGGCTTCACTTTTTGAAATCAGCTATAAAGCTACTAGCAATGCTACAGGATGCAGTTGGACTGAAATAGCCACTGCCATGGCCTGTTTATGATACTAAAAAACCCCTAAATCAAAAGCCTGCAGAAGCCTTGTGACAAATAACACCCCAGCACAGTTGTTTCTGCTACAATTTCATAGTGCCCACCTACCTTACAGTGGGCAGAAACAGATATGAGAGGTAAATCTCTCATTTGTCATTTACCAGGAAATGGATGGGTCTTGACTGTATCCATTTTAGTCCTCAGAGCAGCTGTGGTCAGCCAAGTCTTTGAGCACATGCTTTCAACAGAAAATGCTCTGCAAAATTTGCTGTGATGATTCAAATGCAAAAACCAAGCAAGGGAAAAAGACAAGAAAATAAAAAGGTACAGTAGCACATTCCTCCCCTAAAAGGGCCATTCTTACACTCAAATGCATTGCTACTCAGATAGTTAGAGGGAAAAAAGACAAGAAAAATGTCCAAATGTCAAAAAAGACAAGAGTTACCACAGCATAGAGGCTAAAAATCATCTCTGGTGCCCAATAATACCAGGCACATTTTTGTTGCATGGGATGGATTTTAAACAGGCATCTTGTCCAACAACAACAAAAACCAAAACCAAACAACACAAAGAAACAAACAAGCATAAAAAACAGCTTGACATGAAAATCAAGTTATCTGTCCTGTTCCTGTAGTTCTGCACTTCTAAGTGCCCAGCCTGTGTATTTGAATGTCAAAAATGTGCACAGTCTGCTTAAATACTTTCACAACACGGGGTATAATAAAGACCTGTGAAGCTGCAAGTCCTCCATAACATGATTCTGTGTTTTCTCAACCAAACACCAAGCCCAAGGGAAAACTGATCTCAGGGACCTGTAACTGTAAAACATCCAGTATATCCTAAAGGATTCTGCTATAAGCTCCTTTAAATACATTTACAGACATCACACACACTCTAAAGAACCCGGGCATCTTTCACAAGTGAAATGAAGCCTCTGGCAACACCTCCGGTCTGACAGGAATGCACCTTCCACAAACTGCAAACAGCACCCAGCCAACAGGAAGCCTTGTCTTCCTGGCTATTGCTTCTTTGAGATGTACACAGCCTTTTCAGCATAAGTGGAAATAACATTTCCAACATCTTTTTGAAGGTAGCTTCACAGAAAAATTATAATACTCATTATATGTTAGGGTCACATCTTGAAACATATCCCCTTGGAGGAATTTTTAATATGTGGAGTTTCTCCTGTTGAAAAAATATAATCAGGGTTTTGAAGATCTGTTTCTCTTGACAAAAATTAGCAAGCAGCACTTATACTACTTGGGAAAACACAGTTGAAAGAGAAGGGCAGTACTTTAGACATGAACCAGATGTACTTGAGCTGAGAACTGTAGTACTCAACCAGTCTAATTTTGAGGGGATGAAGAAAGCAAACATCTTGAGTGGCTCCAGAGTCGCTCTCAAGACTAACTCCTTTACTGGATCAAAGTACAGATTCACAATGTAAAATTCAGTATAATCTAACCCAACTCTCAAGTGGTTACAACCTTGTTTCACAGCAGAAAAATAAAGTTCATTCAGATTTTGGAAACCTCAGTTCAGCTTCTATCAGCTTCTATTCAGACTTAAAATGAAATTACAGGAGAGGATACATTTTGTAATAGAGTTTTTTCAAAATGACACATTAGAAATATTTTACAATATATAAATTATACACATGTACGCAACTCATATACGACAGGTACAGAGCTAAAAACACAAAAAGGGAAGTTACATTTGCACTTATCAATATGGAAAATGGTGAGCTGGTGGCAGCACTGTAGAAGTGCTCACATCCATAAACCATCAACTGAACACCAAACTTTCCAGATGCACTAGAATATCATTATAACCAAAGCTAGCAAAAAACCAGTTCCATAAGCCTCAAAATGAAAATTAATTTCAGGAAGATCAGCTTGGTCAGTCTGTTAAAAATCATACAGAGTACAACAGAGGATTGGGAAACTCACATTGCTCCAATCCAAGACATACAAAGCACCCTGAAAGGCTGATTAAGCTGCTTCTCGTTACCTGCTGCTGAGGAAGGCAAAGCAGGTCAGGAGTCAACATTACTTATAAATGAAGCACCACTGCTCACTGAGGTTTTAAGATGGAAAATGTTTGTTTCTCAATCAAAACAGATAGTCCAACAGAGAAACACTAGGGTGAGAAAGGTGGATGTTACATAACACAGAGCTCACCAGCTTCAGACCAGAGAAGTTTAGCAGGGACAAGAAGGGACTCAGTGTTAGTGAACCAAGCCAGCCTCAACATCTGTGTCTTCACTTTCATAAGAGAGATGTCAGGACAAAAGTGCAGGTAAGAGTAAATGATCTGTTTCTCTCCTCTGAGAAAGGAAGAATGAGTGACACAGTCCTTTAGGGTCTGCTAGTCTGCTCCAGATGCCAGAGGAATTCCAGTGAACCCCAGGGTCACGCTTCCACATTCCCTGCTTTCCTGCGAGAGGCCTGGGAAACCCGGCTGATGCTGCTCTCAATAAAGACCTTCAGCCCTGTCAAACCTTGGGTGAAGAGATACTCCAGATACCAGTCCCACTTCTTCCCCTGTAAACCAGAAAGAAGAGTCAGATGTGCAGAACAAAGCTTCACCTTTCTTAAGCCAATTTGAAAAGGTCTGCAAACTCTGCCTGTCTGTGGCACAACATCCACACGTTGGGTGACACCTGTAAATACCCACGGGTGTACAGGGTCACCTGCTGCTCCCAAATGCCCACAATTACACAATACACAGACTGAATCATGAGCTTTCCTTAATACAGAAAGGTTTTCTAAATCCCACTTCTAGAAAAAGAAAATTCTATTGGATGAACAGGGAATATGCCAGGAACTAATTATTAAAGCCTTCCTTCCACCACTAGTGGTGATTCCTCCAGATCAGGTTTGAAGTACACTGTGACACAGGAAAGGAAACCATCTGCCACTGTATTTGCTCAGTGGAAGATTCCTGTTCAAAGCTGTAACAAAGTTACACATCTGTACTCAGAAATACAGTATGAAGCAGAATTTGTATTAACAATGAATTTTAAGTGCATCAAGAATGTAACTTTTCCTGGAGCCTGCAGAG
Source organism: Irena cyanogastra (assembly GCA_013397155.1). Taxonomy (NCBI): domain Eukaryota; kingdom Metazoa; phylum Chordata; class Aves; order Passeriformes; family Irenidae; genus Irena; species Irena cyanogastra. The sequence goes on along the minus strand of VWZV01009597.1, from coordinate 124,776 downwards.
AACAATAAACAGCCCTGCCTTGACACTGCACTGACTCATGAAGGAAATACATAAAATCTCAAATCACTAGCCACAGATACATAACTTCTCAGGTGATGATGTCCTCTTGTTTGGCTCTATTAAAAGACTGAATCAAAGCCTACAGCTGGAATTTTTCCCCTTCCATTATTTTTCTAGAGCATTTGTGAGTTTAGTGAATACTATAACCTCATCCTCTTCAACACAGCTGCTGAAAATTGCCTGCTTTTTTTACTAAAACAAGGAATCTTACCTTAATTAATTTGAAGTTGAAGGTGGTATCATCAGGACAAACCTTAAGGAAAGGGAATAAAACAATATCAAGTCAGATAAAAAGCATGTCCAGCGTTTCTGGGTCTCTGCTAAATCCTCTCCCAAATCAGGAATTGCAGGCATGCAAAGAAATTCAGATTTTTAATCCTGTTTCAGGGGGGACTTCCAGCATCAGACCTTGCGCATAAGTGGCAAGGTAACATCTGGACCCTCTTGCCCTGTGCTGCAGCATTACAGGACAGCAACAGGAAATATTCACAGGTATCTTTACCATTGTCTCTCTACAAGGTAAAAGTTTCCCTTTCTAAACTTCAGAAATTCACAACAATGAGAAAGTGTCACTTGATCTCCTCTTGCTCTGAGATCAGATCAGTGCTTGTGTTCCCCCAGTGCTGCAGAGCAGTGCCCTCTGGTGCTCAGCTCTGCTGAGGAAAACATGTCCCTGCAGCTCAACTTTATTTCCTCCTGCCTTAAAACACATTTGTCATAGCTGCTAAACAAAATTTCTCCTAATTCTTCAGCAGGAAGAGAATAAAAGAATTCCCCACCAGAAAGTTTTGAGGGGTTTTTCCAGGGATTTTGAAATTGGGTGTTGTTTGGTTTTGTGTTACGGTTGTTGGTTTGTAGTTTGGGTTTTTTTTAAACGTGCAAAACTTACAAAGAAGAATTAGGAACCTGTGTCAGGGAAAGTTTAGGTTAGATATTAGGAAAAGGTTCTTCCCACCGAGGGTGACTGGGCACTGGAACAGCCTCCCCAGGGAAGTGATGACAGCACCAAGCCAGACAGAATGCAAGAAGTGTCTGGAAAACACTCCCAGGCACAGGTGGATTCTTAGGCTGTCCTCTGCAGAGGCAGGAGTTGGACTTTATGATTTTTGTGGGTCCCTTCAACTGCAGAGTATTCCATAATTCTAGGAAGCCTCATAACAAAAATTATGTGAGCAAAAGATATGAGATATATACAACTTCTTTCCTTGGTCTGACAAAACCAAAATAGCTTTCTTGAGCAAAGACAAAATCTGAGTTTAATCAGCAGTAAGACACAAACTAGCTTGATTCAGGACACTGAGCACATAACAGCAAATTTGTCAAGTGTTCCTAACCAGAACTCTTTGCTTCAACTTCTCAGGTGCTCCTTGCTGCATTCCAGGACCCAAACCTACGTTTGCCTCGAGCCTGCCAGAGTTTCTCACAACAAACTGGCATCTCTGTGCAGCCCTTGGTCAGCCTACAAAACCTGGTTTCTTGGAGCAGCACACACATCTTGGGACAATAACAGCTCTGGCAAACTGCTCCCACCACTCTTCAGCAGCTGCACTGAACACATGGGGGCACCCAGAGTTCAAGAGAACTCCTGGCAGAACTCACACCAGACAATGCAAGACAGCTCCATGTTATCTTACCTCTGTACTTGAAGCAGCTAGTTGTATTTCTATTTTAGTAAGCCAAAAAAGCTACCACAGGAACCAGAGAGCACTGATAACAAATTCTAGCATGAACAGCAGAATATAATTTAACCATGTATTTCTTGACTTTCTAGAGTTTCAATATTTAGATCACACTGCCTACTTTGTGGGGCAGAATGCACCTTTGGTAAGCTTTTACTGAAGTGTCATTTATTTCATTAATTAGCTATTTTAGTTGCATCTCAAATAACGAGTACAAATTCACATCCAAAACTGCTACATTAATACATTCAACTGCTCTCATACCACACAAAGACTCTTCAAATTGTGCCATTAATCTAAAAAACACAGAATGTCACAGCAGCTTTTAAAAGCTCAGTTGCCTCTACCAGTCAGCCAGGACACAGAGACACTTCTCTAGAGAAATACTCAAGACAGAACATCTGGTGCCATGAAAGATCCAAATCTTGGCCTACACCATTACCTGCTGCAGGAACTGAACAGAGTAGCCCATCAAGGCTGGGTGATAGACAATGTTAAAGCTGTTTTTTAACTCCTTCACTGCAGTTTTACTCAGCACTCGATCATCCATACGAAGACCTTGAGGATGAATATCCTTCTGGAATGCACTGGATGTCCACAGACAGCCCACCATAGCTATTATGTACTGGTTGTACTCTTGGTATGTCTGGTTACTGAACTTGAACTGCAGTATTTTCTGAGGGGGGGAAAAAAATCAATAAATAACATCCTCAAAGCAGCTGTGTGCTCCCTCCAGTCCTTAAAACATGGCCATTAGTACACTTCCCCTCCACTCAACCCAATTCCTTGCTAAAGTCTGTTCTAGCACATGACAGATGTTCCTACAATACCTTTTTACTCAGCTCATTTTCTTTTGCAGCCACCAAGTTGGTTCGATACCTGAAAAAAAACCCCAAAATAAAGAGAAAGTTAGGGGCCTATAAATTTTTACTACATGCCTGTGTTGAAAAAAAGCTGGAGGAATGTATCAAGAAAACTTATTTTCACCATGAGAAAGATCTTCAAATTTTATTGCTGAAAGAGAGAGACATGAAAAAGAATTCAAAGGGACTTAATCACTTGGCAGAGTAGAGACATATCCAATAATATTAGTCTCTTAAATGATTCACACATGACCAGTTTGCCTGGGACAGTCACCTTCATAAATGCAACACACAAGAATGGACATCCAGCCTTTAAATCAGAAGAGAAATGCAGTGTGTTTTTAAGAAGGGAGACTTTCATTCACTAAGCAAACAAACAGAAGCCACTGGAAGTAATGCAACTTGACAGTTGTTCTATATAATAAGCACTAGCTCTTCTTATTTCCTAGAGACTTTCCTGTCATGTTAATTACCCTGCAGATTCCTTACAGAAAAAGCCACATGGAGAGCCCTGCACCAGCTGTCAGCTATTGGCCACTCTTCTCCTCAGATGCAGCCACTGGAACTAACAAGGCCAAGAAGTGCAGCCTTGGTGGTGGATCCTGCAGAGCAATAACCAGTGCTGTCTTTGGCCTTGCCTGCAGCACCAGGCAGTCTCAAATTCTTGGAGTTTGGAGATGGAAGAAGTGCTTCCTACTCAGCACATGGCAGAATTTGTAAGGAAAAGCAAGTGTAGTAGCCCAAGTACAGGAGTGAGAAGTTGTATAGCTACTACCATTAATTCCAGCTAGCTGACTTTAGTTCCCTCAAAACAACAGGGGAATTTCTTCCTTCACGTATCAAAGATATGGAAATAACACCAGGTCAGAATCCTGCTATCTTGGATAACAGACTGAAAAAAAAGAGTAGGAACAACAGCTATAAAATCCTTTATCATGAAAACTGGACACAAATGGAATTTTACCTTGCATGGCAAGTAGATCCCAGGTTTTTACAACAAAGTAATTTCATTTCCAAAAGACTGAAGGAAGACAAGGAGTCCCTGCAGCCTACACCTGTTGTAGTACCTGTACATGATGTAGCAGAGCTGGTTCAAGTTGACAGAATCCATGCTGAGCAGTGCTGGGTAGAAAACCCCAGCAGGAGGCATTATAAGCAAAGGCAGTTTGTACTTCAGGTACATGTCACACACCTGCAGGAATGAAGCACATCCAGGCTGATTATTACTGCCAAAGTAATGATTATTTCAACTCTCAAGGGGGTAAGAGCAACAGAGAGCATGACACTGAATTCCAGCCAGATCCATCCAGAAAGGAAGGCCGAGGTGCCTTACACAAGTGTTGTTACCCATCAGGTTTGTGAATTTTTAATGGACAATTCAGTTACAAATAGATCCCAAAACTATCATTGTTTTTTCATCTATTCCCAGCCTGAATTGTAGGAGCTGTTGCTGTTGTTACAGCCTGGCTGGAGTTCACAATAAGCGCAGCTACAGAGAGGACATGAGGAAGCTGGAAAATACTTAAGGTTATTTGACACTGTTTAGCTTGCCTACAGCACAAACTAGAAAAAAACCCCCACATTTTTAAGGAAACATTTAAGGAAAAAAAATATATGTTGTTTGAAATTGAACTGATCACTGTTCTTTTCTTTAAGTCAGCATTAAAAAAGCAGGCTGTGGCCTACTGTTACTTCTCCTTCCTCAGTTCACCTCTGAATCAAGAGCAACCACTTTCTAGCAGGATATTTACGACTGCCTATGGATGCAAGAACAGCAGCTTTCACCTGCACATCTACCAAGTACATGGAATATTCAGGCATTTAATCACAAAGTTCTGTAAACTAGAATGAGGAAGATGTTTCTATGCTCTAGCTTAAAAATGCAAACAGCCTTAGGAGTACTTGAAAAGAAAGACAAAATGACTGGGATACACACAGTCCCATAGAAATCCAGGATGAAGTAGAGCAAGAACGTGGAATTGTTTTCCAGACGTAGTGCAACAGTAGAGATCCATCCCACAAAGTGAATCAGTTCAACCACCACGTTCACTAGTCCAGAGAGTGTGGTGTTCCTGCAGCAATGACATGGCACAACATTACAGATACCTCTTTGCAAATAGCAACACGGAAAATGGTAAAACAAAACTGAAATTTATGCTTTTGTCCCATTAAATACTCCACAACAGACACTTGTTCTTCAATACAGCCAGTAACACATTATTATCAGCACCATTATGAACACCCAGCTATCAGTGTTATGAGGATTTTGAATTCTGGACACTTCAATTTCCAGTGTCAGCAGAAATACTTCTAAAGAAAGACAAAGAACAGGCTTAACAAAGTAGCTTATGATATAGCAGAATCAGAACAGCTTCATTAACCTTCTGCTTGGTCTTTAGGCTGGGTGTTAGGGCTAGAATATAGATCTAAATACACCAGTGAGCAATGCACAGATCATGGCTTGCATTCTTTGAAGACAAACTTACGAAGAAGACAACTCCGAATCCATTTGAATAACATTGCCATTTAACCAGTTCTGCAACAGCTCTTTCAGGGTCTCAAGAACACTGCACTGCAATAGGCAAAAAGAAATCAGGTTGGTGACAATTTATGCAAGTGAATCATTCCAAACAAAGAATGCCTTGAGAATTGGCATATCTGAGGAAAGGTACCAGGAGTTTCTCAGGAGCAGTGACATAGTTGCATGGCTCCTAGAACTGAATGTGTGTGTTGTATATAGCCTTTCCTGGAGAATGTGAACTTCAAGTACTGAAAAAACTGAAATAAAGCAGTTTAAACAAGTAGTTAAAACTGCAATAAAACAGGTGAACTATTGTGTGGTGTGCTATTAGTTCTTTTTATCTCCAGTGCCCCAGCTTAATTCCAGTCAAAAAGGGAAGGTATCTTAAAGCATCAATTTCCTAAAGAAGTTAAACTGTAAGTATATATTTTATCCTGTTTGGGCAGAGACTTCTCAAAAAGATGTTTCCTATACAATCCCTCAGACTGCTACACCTAACACAAGTACAGATAGCAGTATCAACTAGAAGTAAACAGCCATTGTATTTACTTAAATTACCTTAAAGTAAATAGATGATGTGAAAAAGAGCTGTGCCAGGGGATCATAGAGATATGACTTAATGTCTGAAAAAAATGAGAAAGCAGTATGATATCAGTGCACAAATTCTATGCCCTGAGATATCCCCACTGTGCAAGCTCACCCAAAGGATCTGCAGCACATACCAGAAAAACTGCTGAGGGGGATCCAGCTGATGAGTCTGAGGATTTCTGAGCGGCAGCAGAAGCCATCCCATAGAGGGAGGGTCTTATACAGGAACTCTTCACAGGCAGAAAATCCTTCCTGCAAAGCAGAAGAGAAGTATTCAAAAAGTCATCTGACTGCAGCTTGCCAGGCTCACATCACTCTGGAAAAAGCAAGAGGCTCACATCTCCTTCCTGCTATACTTGCCAGGATATTCAAATTATCATTCTTAGATTATTTTTCCTGAAGAAAACAAGGCCATTTCTAGAATATGGACTTGCCATAGGTAAAGGTATTTTTATCACTTGAGCCACTGTCTCAGAAATACTACAGGAAACAGCTAACTGCCACAAGTTCTTCAAGGGAAGACTTTGTGAAACCCTTGGCTTCCACAAAACATGCACTTACCTGCAAGAAACATTCTGCCTTGTAGACAGTTTCCAGGAAACTCCTGAATTCTTCTTCATATGGGTTATCAACCACACACCAGGTGCATTCTGAACAGGAGAGAATACTGCACTTGAATACGAGCACAGCAAGAACAAGCACAATGAGAAACCAAATTCAGTTTTCCTCCAGTAGCTGTTTTAACACTATGTGGTTATCACCGTAAAGCTGAATAGCAAAGTACCATTACTGAAAAGTGAAAAGTCTCAGACATCCTTTACCTTCCTACCTCACAAGATAATACTAAAGTTCTTACCTTCCTGGAGCATCTGGCTCATCCAATAGTAGAGCCTCAGGTAAATAGATTCATCTTTCACACAATTCATGTAGTGAAGCAATAAGGGGTTTGTTAGCACTGAACCCATCTGGGAAGGAAACTGCAAGAAATAAAGAAAAGAACGAATTTTTCAGTATTTACATCAATAAACTACCAGAGAACCTCATGTCCAATCTTTTTACCAGCAACAAGACCATTCCCAGGACTCATCCACAATCCTCAGTTAGGACTAGATGCTCTGTTAGAATTAGATAGCCCACCTACTACTCACATATAAACAGGGCATAGAGGAACATCCTTTGATCTACCAAAAAATTCACCAAGACCTTCCTGAAACTCACCTCTAGACGGTGGATATTTTGTAGGAGCTGAGGGAAGGTCTGCAGCTGCTCCACTGGAAAAGACTCGTTTGTACTGTACGGATAAAAACAGTTCTTTTCCCCATCCTCTTCTAAATGATTTGTGTTTGTACTGCTTGCAGGTATAACCAACTGGGCATTCCATTTCTGCAGAAGGGAAGCACAAATGGCTCAGCTTCCAATGCATGTGGCTGCACTCATGAACAGTGTTCCCAGAAAGATTCAGTTTTACAGAAAATGTACCCAGGCTTCTATTATAATTGATTGTTGCATTTCTCTATAGTTACTTCCCCCTTTCCAATGCCAAAATAAAGCCAGATTCCCATTATTTACCAGTATTCATAATGAAAACCACCACTTGGCACCTTCTAGGTTGTGCCTTGGGCCCATAACATACCCTTTTTCGTGACTGAGGTTGAGATGCGCCTAAAAACACTGCCTGGGACAGGGGAGAGGTTCCCTGGTTTCTTTGCCTTACTGCAGTGATTGCTGCTTTCCATGGGCCCTCTGAATTCTTGAAGTAAGTCTGGAAACAGAAATCAGCCATGTAAGAAGTCAAGCTAAGACAAAGCAACAGAAAGATCAGTTTCTATTCTGATAAACATCACCACAGTCATGTAGAGACACTCAACTCTACTTGACAGATTTTCACAGCACAGAACTCTGATCACTCCTCAGTTTCATCACCTTTGGTCTACAATTCAACAGTTGGGCTTCCATTTCCTTTGGAAACCATGTCCCCCTTTTCAGAAAGGATCTCCAACACTTCTACCTCCTAATAATTCAAACCAATCATAGATTAAAGCTCAAGCATACCTTAAACATGACAAAGATATGCTCAGTTAATAGAAAAATTTCCTGAATTCAGCATCAGTGACACCCACATAACAGAACAATGCCATGAGTAACCAAATACTAAAATTAATGTAGATATTACTACAGAAAGTTGGTAAAGCTAACACCTGTTTTGCAGAATTTTTTTTTGACGTTTCAATGCCAATCAGTCTTTAAATTCTAATCAAGTGCCAAACCATCACGAAAGTATTCAGACTGGCTTGGACCTAGTAATTCAAACTTTTAGTACATAACACAGTGTGTTCATAAAGACAGTTAAAGAAATATTTGGGATCTAGTTGCTAGTAATTTACTGCACTTCTGTGCATTCTAAAAAAATGTATACTCTCCAACAGATGACTATGCACCACAATGCAAAATAAAATTTTAAGAGAACAATATACACAAGCAGATAGATATAAAATCTATTTTATTTTATAGAAACTCAACTTGCCTGCATATAAATTAAATGTCTGTTCTAAAAAAAAACAAAAACCTCAAACTTTTAAGTCTATCCCACTGAAAGAAAATTTTGTTGCACAATTTACGTCTCACCAGATGCTGTTTTCTCTTATGTATCTGGTTCTGCTACATGTTTCTACTTGGTCAAAGGGCTGATCACACACAGAGGCCTCTCTAAAAGGGGAGTCATTTTTTGCTGTTCCTTGTAGCTCTGACAAATCAGTTCCCTACATTTTTTACCTGCTTTTTTCTCTCTCCTGTGACACAGACTTTCCAAGCGCAGAGCTACTTGCTAACTTCCACTGTCATTTGTACTTGAGAATGGCAGCAATTAGAACAATGCCTTGACAAATTAGACAGTTTGCTTCCCTCAGAACTTAATATTGTGTGAAACAAGTCAAACCCAGCAGGAACACCAAAAGAAGGATTAAAGTAATCCTCATAAAATAAAGGTAGATGTCGTTCCTTACCAAATCATCTCATTATGCTGAAGAGGAAACAAAACACAAGGCAAGGAATCCTCATCTAAACCTGATTTTACTCCGTGAAAAGAGGAAATAGAATTAATCTTCACCAGTAAATCTGCTATAGCTTAAATAGAAAGCTCCATACAAATAGCATAGTAAATCCTGGTTTCAAATTGACTAAATTGAATTCCTTACCTTTGTTTTCCCAGGAAGGGTTATGGTCACCTGTTCTGGGCAGAAAAGTTTGTAAAGTGACAGCAGAGCTTGCAGATGAGACTGCATTCCCTGTAAAATAACAGAACAAGAGGGAAAACATGTGGGGTATGTTTTTAATATAGAAACTGAATGCTGTATTTTAGAAGCAAAACAACGCCAGTGATCAGTAAAAGCTAAATTCCTAGACCTACACACAATCAAGTAACCATAAACAACTGAAACTGACAGAAACTACAGAAATTGGGTCCATAAAATAACTGTAGGAAGAGGACTGAAGACCATTCTCTAGTCATAACTGATAGAAAGGAATTTAACAATCACAGTGATAAAAAATAGTCTTCTGCTGTCTAGAAAACATGTTATTACAGCAATGTTTTTTTCTTTAAAAAAAGGGAGCAAGGTTCTCTACAATCATACATTTTTCAGTCATTTTTGGTACCACTTGAAAAAAGAAGATGAATAGAAAATTAAAGACTGTACTAGATAAATGAAGCTGCCCCTTGCTTGAGAGATTTCACCATATCTGGTCACAAAACATTGAGCTTTGCATATATCACTGCATGTGCTCACAAAACACATGAGAAAATTAGGGATGCACACGCAAGTGAAAAACTTTAATGCTACAAAGACTAAAACCTGCAATTCCAAGTCCAGCCATTCTTCTCCACTCCATAAGGACATTAATCTTACAAAGTGCATTATTAATCACAGTTCAAACTCTAAAAGATCTGAAATAAACTCACCATTCTTGCTTGGAGGTCAAGAAGTTTCCTAATCCGAAAAGGCTTGACTGGAAATACAATTAAGAATATAAAAGATTTAAAAAATACCACATCAGACATTTAAGAAAAAGTTATATAAGTAACAATTTTATTATAAAATCATGACAAAGCAAGCAGAACCAATAATTCTTATTTCTAGGGTAACAGAAAGGTTTCCAATTCAGCAACTGTTACACAAAGTTTTGCCTGAACTTCCACTCATTCTTCCTTGCATTAAAAGCACAATATTGGCTAATCATTGTATCAGCTGCATTGGAAGAAAAGGCAGTACCAGCAAACAGAATCAGAAATAAAATGGTATTTCAGCTCACACAGATGAGACTCACCATTTTCTTTCCTGGTCAGCAGGTAGAGCACGTGGCAGACATAGGGGCACTGCAAAGCAAGGGCAGCCATGAGCTCTCCTGCTGCTGCAGACACACAGCCAGGACACACAAAAAGCAGCACAAGAGACAGCCCCACATGTCAACTTCATTTAAAAGTTCATCTGCACTGTGAGCAGTGCTGATAGTAACCAAGCTATTTAATTAACTTGCACCATTTCTTTTGGAATGTGGTCTAGAAATTACGAGAGTCAGCAGTGAAAATGCAATTACATTTTCAAAAGGAAAGGCACCTTTGAACCAATACACTTTTTTACAGCTTTTAACTGCAGCTGAGACTGTAAAGGGTCTTAAATTAATTTCAAACCAACTCTGGTGCACTTTCCAACCGACCCATCATGTCTGAAAAAGCTATTTCAAACATTAAGAACTTAAATCCGGTTTTATGGAAAGATTATAACTGAAATTAATCTAAAACCATTAAAAATATTACAAGAAATGTAACTCAGAACTTTGGGAATTTGTTTTAACCATAAAATAGCCTAAACTGAAAGAATATTAAGAATTTCATACCTAACATGACTGCCAAGATCATCTTAGCATGCACTGAATCCAAACACTTAAAAATTCCTGGATTTTACAGTTGCCATATGGCAGAAATTGCCTGAATGTTTGTTCTTTTATAAGCTATATTTCAAATTAATTAACTAGAACAGCAATTAGTTTCTTGCCTTAAATAAACACTGTTCTATTTTTTTTTTCCTTTTGCCCAAGGTATACAAGTCAGTTTCTGCCCAGGAGCAGGAGACTTTACCTGCTGATGTCTGACAATCCCAGAGACCACTGCTACTCTTGGGAATTTAGACAGAATAAATGGTCACGCTCTCTGATACAGCATTGCAATTCTTGGAAACATGTTTAAGCAGACAGAGCACAGCAACCTTACAGTACTTGTCTGTTTATGGATCTAAATTACTCAGCAATCTTATAATGCAAAGAGAAAATTAAAAAAGAAATCCAGCCATCAGAAAGTGGTCTCTAACCAACACCTACTTCGGACTAATTCTAGCACTAATATGTATACTACTAATGAACATTTAGGTTTATTTTGTCAGTTCCATATGTTCTTCAGCTCTCCTTACCATCTTCTCATCTTGCAGGAAGGAGAAGAAGAAACCATAGAGGGCATGAAGTTGTTCCTTGTGATCAATGAAGTCAAACACTGTGATCAGCCACTTTAAAAAAAGCAGCTGCAGACAGGAAAAAAAACCCCACATTACATTAAGTGATGGGCAAAAGCAAGGCAGAGGAATCAGAAGCCAGCTCCAGAGACACAATCAGTAAGGATACACACCTTTCTCAAAGATAACCAGAGAGCTACAGACAAACAGTTCAGGGGTATTCAGATGAAGAAAGTCTGCCAAGGGATTCACCAGGTAAACAACTGGCCCCATCACCGCTGTTGGCAACTGGGTTTTGGTTTCTAGAACCATGGGACCCTATTTGTGTATCAGTGGTGATTGGGAGAGAGGATATCCAATAAATGAGGCACATCTGGGCTCAGCTCAGAGAAAAGGAGGCTCAGGGGGCACCTTCTCACTCTTTACAACTCCCTGAAAGGAGGCTGAAGTGAGGCAGGGGCCAGGCTCTTCTCCCACGTACAAAAGTGATAGGTCAAGAAGAAGCAAGCAACAAGTTCTGCCAAGGAGGCTGAGATTGGATAATAGGAGAAATTTCATCACAAAAGGGTTGTCAAGCACTGGAACAGACTGCCAGGGAAGTGGCTGAATCACCATCCCTGGAGGGATTTAAAGATGTGCAGCTGTGGCTCTTGGGACATGGTTGGCTTGGCAGCATTAGGTTAATGGTTGGGTTCTGTGGTCTTAATCTTTTCCAATCTAAATGACTCTATCATGTAAACCTTTGAGCAGACCATGTGAACATGAAAAAAATATTTTCCTAATGTTAAGTCATGTTGCCACAACCAAGGTGCACATAACCTAAGTGATACCTCACTGAAATTAAAGGGTGCCTCACACAGCAGAAGTATTTCACAGAAATCTTGGTGGAGACACCATTCCTTTGGAGGAGTTCAAAGATACAAGACAAGCAGGAACCAAATCTCCACAGACACTTTTAATGTGTTTCTTGGTACCCTTTGATGGAATGGCAATGGGAATCTCTGCCAGTCTTGGTAAATTACAGTATCTTATGTCAGACTTTGTACATTACAACCTCAGGATTTTTGATTCCTCAAAATAACCTGTTCTTATGGTTCCTGTGCAGAAGCAATTACTATTGTAAACACTTACTAAGTTACCTGGATGTTGTCTGAGCATTTGCTGACACAGAGCCAAGACACAGCTGTAACCACAGAACTCTCTGGTATCACTGAGGCAGGAATCAGGCTCTTCAATAAACGAGTATTCACTGTATCAGCTGGAAAAAAACCAATTTCAAATAAGGGGGTGCTCATGTACCAGGTTCTTCAATATTGTTTTTCAGCTTAAGTCAAAATTCCCTCTGGACAAAATTACTTAGAGCTTCCTTGTTCAAAGTAACAGCATATAAGAATTTAGTAAGGACTTAGCTATACCTCAAACTCATGACAAATAATGCATTCCAGCTTAACGAAAGGAAATGGAAACTACACCAAATCACGCCAGAAAAATTAATTTTATGCTACAGTACCTGTACTGTAGCATAAAATATGTACAGTACTGTACCAGTACAGTATCTCAGCAGGTTTGATTAGAGGGGAAAGGCACAGTCACAGAAGATACACCAGCAGTATAGAAATGCTGTACCAAATCTGCCACTGAGCGCCACGTTCAGCAGTATCTCAAACCCTTCAGGGGGCAGCCCTTGTTTCAAGGCAGTGCTTTCCACAGCACCCAAGTGTTTCTGCAGCACACTGTTGTTCTTCAGTGCAACACGGTCACGAACTAGGAAAAACAAACAGGACAAGCACAGGATGAAACAACTTCTGAACAGAAATTAACTTAAAGCTTCTCTGAACTGTCCCTGCACATACTCCTTTTTCTTGACATAGTAATAAACCAGAAAAACTTTTAAGACATTAAAGAAACATTACATAGTTCAAGGATTAAAGAGAGAAAACAGAAGTAGAATTATTCTAAAATTATTAATATTTTGATAAGAAATATGTAGAGAGGCTTCTTACAAGAACACGTAGTGACAGGACAAGGGGAATGGCTTCAGATTGCAAGGGGGTGTAGATGGGATATTAAGATAAAATTGTTTACTGTGAGGGTGGTGAGGCCCTGGCACAAGTTGCCCGGAGAAGCTGTGGCTGCCACATCCCCGAAAGACTTCAAGGCCAGGCTGGATGGGGCCCTGAGCAACTTGATCTACTGGAGGGTGTCCCTGCCCATGGCAGGGGGGTTTGGTCCTTCCAATCCCAACCATTCTGTGCTATTCTTTTTTTTTTACATAGCAGTAACACAAAACTCCTAAGACATTAAAGAAATAATACATAGCTCAGGCATTAAAGAGAGAAAACAGATATAATTTTTTTTAATGAAGAACGTAGCTATCATCTTCTCAATCCTAGATAGTTACCCAAAAAATTCTTTTACCTTCCTCAAAGTAGCTCAAAGCTTGCTCTAGAGACCCTTCCTGGATATCACGGTTTTGATCATTAACAGATTGATGATTCTGCAGACTTTTTTCAGAGTCAGTTCTCCCTCCTGTTCGCCAGGCAGAGAGATCAGTTTGGCTTTTACGGTGAACGTGCAGAGGCTGCTTTGGGGTCCTGGACGTCTGCTTTCCCTGCATCTTTTCAGACTCCCAGCTGAGACTGGAGAATTTTACTCATTTGTCATGTGAGAGCCAATCCTTCATTAGGTAAGAAAAGAGATCAGCTGAGGAATGTCAGCGAGCTGGTTCCCTGCAAGGAAAAGAAACATTCATTTTCACAACAAGCAGATTTTAGAGGCATCCAGAATAACACAAGAGTAAATGCAGAAGAAATAGTTTAGAGTCAACTGCTCCCCAAAAGATCAGACAAGATTCTCAAAGATGCAAAGACAACAATGTATCAAAACTCTCATCTTACAAGGAAAAAAAATTCCCAAGTAAAAATTAACACTAGCTCTTTTCAAGTTAAACATTATCGGATACAATCTTATATAGAATAGCATTTTGATAAAAAAATCAACATAACCAGAAAGTTGACGAAATACAACCAAGTTTTCTTCTGAGTTAATTTTGTACATTATTATTTGCCTTACTTCTATTGCATATGCCAATAAACCAGTCAACAAGTCATGATTCTCTGCAAGGTTATGTATAGATGTCAGAGGATCATAACAACACTTTTCTTCCTATCTCACAAAAATTAGATTCTTCTGCAGCCTTCCTACTAACCAGCTTAGATTGGAAAAACTAAGAAATTTTGGTAAACTTCCAAATGAGGTACAAGAGCTACCAACAGTGCCAAACTGCACAGCTGTGGGTGAAACACAGTCACAAAAAGTGGCATTTTCTCCTCAATATCCTGGAGAGATCAACCTTTTACCCACAAAATGAGAAATTTTGCTACAATTTCCTGAACTGGTAGAGTGTGCACCCCTGACCCTGAATTGCTGGAACATATCTTTCCCAAAAGAATAAAACAGAATGACTTTTAATTCATACTCCTTCTCCACCTCTCACTTCATTACGAGGTTAGACTCATCACTATTTCCCTATAGGTTTGTTTGTCACTTTCCTGTGCAGCAAAGCTCGGTGACCACACTCTGGAGTACACCAACAGCTTTCTCTCAGCTCCCTCAGCACCTTCTCTACGTGTGTTTTGTTCTCTTTTGTCCTGCAGGAGTTCTACCAGAAAGGTCCGGTGAAGAAGAGAGCAGCTGGAAGGGCAGTTCTGGCTGACAGCGAGCCCAGCGCTGCGCAGCCCCTCGGTGCCGACACGAGGAGTGTGGCACCTTCCCGCACAGCCCCTTCCCCTGCAGCCCCCACCGCGACTCTCCCCCAGGGCCGCCCGGAGCATCCCGACGGGACGGAGGTGCCGAGGCCTTCCCGCTCCTTCCCTGGAGCGATCAAAGCTGGGTCCCCTCCCGCCCTCAGTGGGGAGCCGGGCCGGGGAAAGACACTGACTACCCCCTCTCACGGCCACTGACCATTCCGGGGCAATTGACCCTCCCGCTGCCCTGGGCACCGACCCCCGCTGCCACGACCACTCACCATCCCAGGACCACTAACCGCCCCACCTGCTCGGGGCACCACTGACCACTCCCTCCTACTGACCATTCCAGGGCAGTTAGCCCTCTTGCCGCCCCAGGCACGGGTCACCCCTTCCCACAGCCACTGACCCTCCGGAGGCGCCTCCCACCGGTTCCAACCGTCCCCGCATTCAAACCCCGCCGCCACCGCTCCGCACATGCGCAATAACCGCCAGCCTGACGTCTTCCCTCCCGCCCTCCCAGATGCGCATGCGCAGCGCCGCCACAGCGCGCGGTGGGCGGGAATAATGGCGGCGCTTCCGCCCTTCCTGCGCCGGGCGCCTCTGCGCATGCGCGGTGCGTGCGGGGCGGGAACTCCCCGTGAGGGGAAGGGGAAAGAGTCCCTGCCCTCAGGTGTGTCTTCAGCGCTGGGGCTGGGGGCGTCTGCCTAAGGTTACGTTTTAAAAAGGAGAGGAGTGGAAAAAAGGCACATGTAAAGCGAGGCAGTAACCCTGAGGCCGACCGGAATGAAACGAGGGGCGTGGAGATAAGATTGAAAAGCGCACAGGGGAAGAAACAGAAAGAATTAAAGAAAAAAAATAAAAGTAGAGTAAATTAGCATCGAGGTCTTAGAGAAGGAGTGGAGCTGTTCTTGTCGCTTCCAGGGAGCACAGATGGCTGGAAGCGTCCAAAAATAGCTGTTTAATGCTGGGGGGCAGTGAGAAAGGTCAGCGCGCTAAGATAAATACAGAATTCTTGTTACTGGGTTCCAAGATGAGTTGTCCCACTTTGTAACAAAGAACATGCAGCCACTGCTGCGGGTCAGTTGTCCATATCCCTGCAAATGTGAAAAAAGGGATTTTTTTAGTAGTCACTGAACAGTCTGAAGCTTTTACAGAGACAGGCTTTGCTCCATGGGATGCTTTATTGTTATCATCTCTACAAGCTTCAGGGAGGAATGTTACAGAAGATAAACACAACAATTGTTCCCATTGGTTTCCTGCGTTGGATGCCCAGGTGAAAGGGCTGCAGCAGTTCAGTTGTTTGGGAGTGCACAGCACGGTGTGGCTTTGAGTTGGTGGAATTTTCATTTGGTTTTGAATAATTAATAACCCCAGGCAGGGCATGGTAGTTAAAGCGTCTTTTGGGAAGTAAAGGGAATTCTGTATATATTTTTTGGATGACGTTGAGATAATCTATAAAGATGAGATTGTCTAACAGGTGGCCTGCTGGTTCCTTTGCTCATCTGATAAGAGAGATTTAGTCCATCTGGAGCTCTGGGAGGTTTTTTCAGCATATATATATATGTATATTTTGCTGCAAAAACAGATGCAGCCCTATATATACACACACACACACACACATATATATAGGGCTGCATCTCTTTTAGCAGCAAAATTCAGGAGAACACTGCGTATGAACATCCACCATCAAGTTTTATAGAGATAACAATGCTGACAGTTTACTGGAGTTACCTTTTTTACTGCTGCATTGAACTGTAGCAGAACTTTATTTGAGACTGTTGCAGTAGAATACCCAAATGTAAATATCTGTGGTTATTAATATATAACCAAGTAGAGTTTATCTGACTTCCACTCTGCATCACCTTGTCTCTCAAATTGCCTGACATGATTCTGTCCATTTTAGGTGGAGTGTTTGACCAGAGGGAAATGTATTCAGACACGTCTCCCAAATAAGAAATTTGTTTCTGTAAAGACATTTTTGTCCAAATTTCAAAAAGTTTATTTTTGTGGCTAATTAAAAAAAAAAGAAAAAAAAAGAAAAACTGAAAACAGACAAACATTAAGAAAACCAGACAGATTTCAGAGGTAACACATGCTCCTTATGACACTCTAAGATTTCAGATACAGCACAGGGATTCAGGCTGTGGTAACAGGACTTATCCCAGCTCACTGTATGTGGGACGAGCAGTGAGGTACCTGCAATTGTTCAGACCCTCATCTACCAGAAATAAACAGCAATGCTATAAAGTCACAGCAGCTGGGGGCGGGGGAGGGGGAAGAAAGGAACTTTCAGGGAACTGGGGAGCACAATGCTACTTGCCAACATCAGAGAGATATTTTGGAGTTCTTTGAGCAGTTCCGCTCCCCATCCCCTCTCCAGGCACCCTTACTCTCTGCCAAGAAGGGTAAAGGGATGCCACTGCCTCGTGTGAAGCAGGCAAAAAATTACTGTTATCAGGCCATTATCCCAGTTTTGGAGCCTCTGCACAGAAATCAAAGAAGATTTAAACAGAGCATCCCATGTTTTCTCTGGATAAGCATTCCATAGAAAGGACTGGGCACAGAGGCAGCAAAGCCCAAGGAATCCCTCTCTCCAACACAACAAACAGCACTTTTTTGGTAACAGGGTCCCTTTTACCCCTTGACCATGGAAAGGGAAATGCAGATGTGTGTGTGGGGCTGCACAGGGACACTGGTCATGGCCTGCCCAGCCACTGTTCCGGGCAGCAGCAGCAGCACCCAGGCCAGCTCTGCTGCACTGGGGCTCAGGGCTGGTGCTCAGGACCGATCTCCCCACTGCAGCAGTGCCTCGGTGGCCTGAGTGCCTGCTCAGCTCTCTGCCCAGGGTCTCAGGCTGGTTTTGCAGCTCTTGCTGAGACCAGCACTGCTCCAGCTGGGTTGCTGACTGCCTTCAAGCTGTCCCTGTGGAAGCTAGCTTGTGTTTTTCTGCATTACAGGGCAGCAGCAAAATCAAGACTACAGTGTAGACATACCTTGTATCTCTCAGACCCCAAGTGCAACTTTATTTAGACAGACCAAAAAAAAAAAAAAGCAAGTAGGTAAATAAAAACCAAATTTTCTGGGTGATTTTGGAGAGAACTGCCTCGAGGGTCCGTGTTTCCTCACATGCACTCAACTAGGATACCTTCACTTTGCCTTTCTCAGGAGCTGCTTCATGGAGGAGTGGCTGCTCATCCCCGTTCACCGACAGCATCCTCTTCTCTGGCGGCAGCTCCTCAGGCTGGCGAGCGATCAGCAGGCGGCAGGTGAGCAGGATCCCAAACACCAGGGCGTGGGCATAACGCTTGAGGGGGTCCCCCACGAGCTGGTGGAAAAAGAGCACAGCCAGCACGAGGAGGAGCAGCAGGAAGTTGGCCACGTCCTTGGGGCGACCAGGCACCAGTGTCATGACAATGCCGCACGCCACTTCCAGGGCGCCGATGCTCTTGCGGAGGAGGATGGAGCTGACTCCCATCTTCTTGAGCATGGGCAGGGCCCGCACGTAGCTTTTGTATGCTCGTTTCTGCAATCAAGCAGCCAAGGACATCATGTGAGAAAGTGAAGGCAAAGGTGACTTCCATTGAAACAGACTGATGGGCAACATGACCTAAAAATTATTTCAATCGTGACAGACCACTCTGGCACAATACCCAATCTGTAGAGCTTCTGTTTGGGGGTATTTTAAACCATCAGTCTGCAATTTCCTCTTTCTAAGCTGTTGTCTCCTCACTGGAAAACAGTTCTGCAACCTCTCATCCATCTTTGGAACTACAACCAGGCCAGGTGTACCTTACCCTGAAATCTGAGGTTCTGATTGCTGGAATTAGCAGTGCAGAACCATGTTATTAAAACCAACAAACCTCTTTCTAAGAGTACCTTGTGCTTTAAAATTAACAAGTACACCCAATCCCTGCAAAGCCAAAGCACAGCAAGTAAATACAAGTCTCCTTCTACTCAAAGCAACTTACAGTAGCTATGGGAAGTGCAGGCTTAGGGTGGGAATAAACATCAAAGCTGAGATTCACCAGTCCTATCCTGTGCTTACATGCCTTTATGATCCTTTCCTTCCTCAGGTGAAAGCAAGCTGACATTTGACATTATTTGCTCCCTGGTTTATGCTGGATTTAGAAGCAGTGTAAGCTGCAAGACTCAGCCTGCTTACACAGCTGCCTCATTCTTTCGGGGAAAGAAACAACCTTTGTCCTTACACATGTCCAGGTTCTTGCATTTGAACGTTAGGTGCTGGTGGCCTTACTGTTTTGTTTGGGTTTTCTTTTTCTTTTTTTGTTTTGCAATCAATTATTTCCTTTATATATATATATTTTCATAAGGCTCCTATATTCAGTGTGAGACACTGAAATTATTTCCACTTGTACTTGAGTATAATATCCCTGAAGACATTCTTTCCATTGTGTTCTCTGTTTTCTAATCAGCGTGAGGGAAATGGAAGCCAAATCTCAGTTACAGGATTGTTCAGCTCTCACAGACACTGATCAGGCTGTGGATTTACTTCCATACAATTTTGGAAACCTACATTACAGGCATACAGAACTTTCCCACAATTTTGATGCTTCCTTCTGAGACGATCTGATGCTTCACAGGTGGATAAAAAATATCCAGCATTGTCATTTTTGCTACAAAATAATTGAAGATCTCCTGACACATTTACTCCAAGTGTTTGCATTGTAAGGATCTATTTTAAACCACCAGTGACTAAAACCTCAGAGCAGAGTATTTTTAAACAGTTGTGAAAAATACAACATTTTTAAGAAATTTACTATAAGCATGTCCTAGAGTACTTTGGTATTTTAGGTATTTTAACAGGCAAGCTAATATGTTTTTTTGCCAAATGAAAAACTACAAGTTTGGTGTTTTAGGTAGATAATAGAGGTTCTCTGTTTGCTGTGGGCAAAAAGCTATCCTTATGGATTAGCAAGGTCAGGTTTTTCCTAACTGTCTGCATGACCTGACAGACCACCACAGTATGGAGCACAGCAAAGGCAGGAGAGCCTAATGAGGCATGAATATGTAACAATACGGACTATGAAGAATAATGGTGCTGTGTAATACCTGCTTTATAAAACCAGAGATCATTCCTACCTGTAGGCCTGACTCTTGATAAAGCAGAAGGGGACACAGAAGTGAAATATTTTACAGAGCAAGCATTTTGCAACGCTCCTAAAGTCTCTGTGCTTTTTTTTTTTTTCCTGTAGCAGAAGCTTAAGAGCTTTGTTTTCTAGGGGTTTTACCTCATGTGTCTCTTGCCCATGAGTAGTTACTTCTTGGGGGATTTTCCTGTGAGATCACTGTGCTGAGCTGCAGACTAGGCACTGCAATTCAGATGTTATTTGAGAGCTAAGGAAAAGCAGCTGGGCAGGTGGAGCAAAGGGAGAGAACAGAATGTGCTGGAAACTTCCAGCACTATTTTTTTTAGGGGCACAAAAATTATACTAATCTTTTCAACCACCACAATAAATAACTGGGGAAGCAGGGAGGCGAGGGCTGGGGGGGGCAGGAGAATAAATAAACACAGATGAGGAAGGAAAATGTGGCAGCCAGTCCCCCACCTGCCTGCAGCTCACAGCTGGCAAAGCTCTGCAGCAGGGCTGGCCCTGAGCAGAGAGGAGCATAAACCACTTCACCAGGTGAGAAATGCACACAGTGACTTCTCCATCCTCTCCTCACCCCTTTCCTCTCAGGCAAGAGGGGAACAGGCTCATTTCCCAGGCCAAAGACAATAATAAGAAAGCTATTAATAATATCTTCCTCGGCCAGCTAAGAATCTCAAAGCATTTCACAATCATTAATTAATCCCTGCACAAGTCTGGTGAGGTAGGGACAGTCAGTGTCATTATCCTTGCTTTAAAGCATCGAATATTGAGGATGAACATCTGCCAGAGCAGGCATCTGCTTTTGCCACCCCCATCAAGTGGATCTGTTTCCCCTCGGGGGTCAGCTGTCCCTGCCTGCTGCATGTCTGGCACTCCTGCAGGCCTTGCCTTTAGAGACCCTTGTGTCCCCATCTTCTGCAGGTTGTGTGTGCTGTGCCACCCCATCCTCCTTGCCTCCCCTGCCCATCCTTATCCACCAGAGGTTTCTCCGTGGCTCAGCTGGGGCCCAGGGCTGCCAGGATATCCTGGGCACTGCGTATTATTGGCTTCTCTCCATGTCTATCAAATAATGAGTCAGATCAGCTTCTTCCCTCTCCTGGCCCTCGCTCGGGGTTCCAGGGCAGTCACCCCCTGCGTCCCCCACTGCTCCTGCTGCAAGGCAGGAGAGCCCTAAAGCACCTCCCTCCGTGCTGCCCGACTTACCATCTCATTGTAGGCATCCCTGCTGAGCCGGGGGGTCAGTTTGATGGTCCCCATAAAGACGAAGAAGAGCCCCAGGGCCACCGAGAGGGCGACAATGGTGATGGTCCTGGGAGATGCCATAGAGCCGCAGGGATCCGGTCCTAGCGAGGCCTTGTGGCTCTGGCTGCCAGCCCGGGTGGGAGGGAGTCCGTCACCATTGAAGGCTGTAGGAATAAAGCCGCAGAGGCAGGAGGATGACAGCGGGAGGGGATTCAGCCTCCTCCACTGAGCAACCCCTGGGTCCTAAAGCCCTGCAGCCAGAGCCAGGCAGCTCCAGCACTGGAGCGCAAGAGGAACTTGCGTGTTCCATAAATCGCCCACAGAAAGCCGAAATTGAGTCAATTCTAGGGACGCGGGGTGGCAGCCAAAGGCGGAGCACAGTTATTCATTAGTGGGGAAACAAGGACACGTTATCAGAGGGCACAGGAATAACGTGCTGTGGAGGAGAAGTGGGCAGGGGTCTCTTGTACATAGAGAGCTTTCAGTTTCAGATATTCAGATGCTCATACATAGCAAACAACATATTGCTTCATTTATTTGCACCAGGAAAGAAAAAGAAATGTTTTGTCCCTGTGGCTCTCCTGGAACCCGATGCTCAAAAGGGAAGGTGAGGCCACTTGTGTCACCCACCCTGCAAATAAAACCTATCCTGTATGTTCAGCTACCCAGAGGCTAGTGGAAAGGTTTCATGATCCTCTAGTACTTTCTGATTTGAAGTTATTAAAGTCCCCTGCAATTAATGCAAAAAAATTCCTTTTGACCAAAACCTAATAGAAATCTATTCAGATCTCACAGTGAGAAACCAAGGTATAAATACACAAAACAGAACTGCTGGAATACTGCATCTTCTGGTATAAAATTAAAACATGAGGCTGCAACAGCGTGTAAAAACCTACATTCATGGGTTACTGCAAGAGTGACACTTCCTATGCCTGTCAGGAATCTCATCATTACTCCCTTTATGGTGTAGTAATTCTTAAGTCCTAAACACATGTATTTTGAGCCCCCATGGCTTGAGAACTGGTTGTTGTTATTATTCAAAGCTGAGGTCTGGAATTAAAAGTCTAAAAAATACAGACAACTCTCCCAGTTTCCATGGGAGTTTTTCAGCCTTGATTCAAAACAGTTTGGGACTCACACAGCACAAGGGAACTCTGCTCATTTAGACTCTCCTCCACATTACAGCAGCTCCATCTCTGGAATGGAAGAAGAGCTGGAGAAATATAACACTGTAAGCAGGACAGGACACATACAAAACAGAAGAAAAATTTTAATTAGCTATTGCAGAACATCCTGAAGAGGAAAAATATTGCAGCTGATATTTTCACAGGGTACTTCATATTTCGGCATCAGCAGTCATTACTGGAGAAGGGGGAGGCAGATGTGAAAAGAGAGACACTGAAATCTGATCTCTTTATTTTGTTTTATAGAAAAATATAATTGTCGAAGCTGGTGCCTCCTCTGGGCAGAGACCCCAACAACGGAATCCCTGGGCTTGTATACTCTTCCAACCTTAATCTCCCACAACAACTCTGACCAGTGGAAAATTAGAGTCTGGTGTCTTCTCATTGTTCACTGGTTTGTGCAGAGTCTGTGGGCGAGAAGCCACCCACACCCAGCCAGCGCTGGAAGTCCCGTGTCCTTTGTCAGGCACAAGGTCAGCGCCCATTCACGGCTCCTTGCCCGGGGCTCCAGCGATTTCCCACTATCCGGGGCACAATTTGCAGCGAACACCAAGCTGCACATTCCTCAACGCAGGGAGAGAGTCTTTCCAGGCCGCTTTAACCAGCAGCCCAAGGTTTGCAGGGAAAGGAAGGGTGATGAAATGCTACAAAGAACATTTTCACCCCAGAAACCCAAGTAGTTCTTTACAGAATAGTATTGCTTGGCAACCCAAAGTAAGAGAAAAACCAAAATTATTTCTCTTTATACAACTTCACAGAAAATAAGTTAAAATCCTAACTACATTGGCTCTTCAAGACAGGAGGAGGTTGCTTCCCAAGCTCTCAGAGCTCATTCCTGCCTCCTTGTCAGCGGGTGAACAGTAGCACCAGCTCACAATGAACAGTGTGAGGAAACATGTCAAAAGGAACAGCCAGCACGGGGGCAAATGGCTCCCCTGCCAGCTTCTTCCGTGGGTCAGGTGGGCAGCACAGCCTGTGGAAAGCAAAGAGCATCCTTTAGACCAGTAGCAGAAGCCTTCCCACCACTGGTATCACAATCCAAGGGGGACCCACAAAGGAGGTACCATGTGTTTGACTAACATTCCTCAGAATCTGCAGCTGCCACTGGCTGGGGTGTGGAACCATCAATACTAAATCCCCAACCAGCTCTGAAAACCTCAGGGACAAGCTGAACAGTCAGTGGCAAGTTTAAAGCTCCTTCTCTCACAAGCCATCCCAGCTGAAAGACACTGAGTTTTCAGTTTTGCACTGCCCTTATGGCTGCCTGCAGACAGATTTATCACCTGGGTCTACCCCAGCTAAAGGCTGACCAGATAAAGCTACACTATTAACCCCTAAGCAGGTGACAAATCCCCTTGGCTTCACTTTCTTGGCGAGGGGTCAGCCTTCCTGCAGTGAACCTGTGGACTCTGTATCTCACATCCAGATGTGCTTTTTTTTTTTTCCAGAAGGATGCACAATGTCATTGTGCCATGTTTGAATTATTTTCTATTCCTCACTGATGCCTTGTCTGGACTCAACAGGGTCTGTCACTGAGATCAACAGAAAGGAGGAGAGTGCTCACTCAAGGAAGTTCCTCATGGCTTCACCCTCTGGCTTGCAGGAGATGTAGAGCAGCCTGCGGATGGACCTGCAGTTCCGGATGGCTCGTACGACCCTGTAATCTGCAAAAACAGACAGCCTGTTTTCCCACCACCACCCTGAGCTTTCCAGAAGGAATGGCTACACAGCACCACAGAACAGTCAAAAATACAGATGCCTATTTTGCCACGTTCTGTCTCAGATGCAGTCTCTCAGGAGGCCATGGGTGCGACCCACGCTGCTGACAGCTTAACCAACTTGGCAGGCAGGGCAGAGCAATGGGAGAAGTCCCTCTGCTTCCCAGGGGGATGGAGGATGAGAGAAATAATGTCACTCAATTAAGCAAAGGCATATAAAACCCTCCACACACACTTGTGAGCATGCATCTGGGCACCAGGACCAGTGTGTGACTTCCCAGTACACACTCCAGTGGACACCACTGAGACAGTTTGAGGGCTGGGTTATTCAGCCTGGGCAACAGAAGGTAAGCAAGGATCCTTCTACTATCTTCAGGGACCTCATGGGGGATTACAGATAACTGAGAATCTTCTCAGAGGGGCATGAGAAGAGGATGAGAAGCAACAGATGTATGGCAGCAAGGGAAAATCCTGATTAAATATATAATAGGGAAAACATTTTCAGGAGAAGGGATGAACCCTTGGACACATTCAAACCTCAGCTAGGCTTTATATCCCTATGCAACCTCATACGACTCTGAAGTTGGCCTTGCTATAGTTGGGAGATTGCACCACAGACCTCCAGAGGTCCCTTCTCTCTTAAATAATTGTGTGAGCCTGTGAAAGATGGAAAAAAGATTACAGCTAAAGAGAAAGCATGATGAAAGCACTGAAAACAGAAGACCTTATGGGATTTTAGCTGCTGTCAGCAACAAGAAATGAGAGACTAAGCAAGGGAAGGGTTTGGAGCCAGTATAACAGGTCTCACAGAACTTGTTCAAAACTCTCTGTTTACAAGATGAAAATAAATAGCATTTTCTCTCACGTAGGCCAGCCCGAGAAGGGTTCACCACAGCAACAAGCGGTCGGGCATCCTCCCACGATGCCAGGAGCTGTGGTAACACAGCCTCTGCCTTTCCACTGTGAAACTCACAGTTTGAGATCCCTGTGAAACAAAAAAGCAACCACATGAACTGAGTCTCACCAAGAGTTAGGTATAACATGAACCACCCTTTGCTGTGTGAAGGTAACTGGTTAGGGTCCCTCTGCTCACTTCTACTCTGATTTTTCAGCATTTAGTTTGAAACTTTTTGCCACAGCGAGTTTGAACTCACCATTGAATGCTGCATTCCACTCAGCATCCTCTATTGCCTTCTCCACCACCTCAACACCAATAACCTTGGACACTCGGTGAGCCAGAGAGAGACCAATTGTGCCTGGAACCACGGGAAACAAAAATACTCCAGACATCCATGCCTGCCTTTACATGGCAAGGATCAGCTCTGGAATGCAAAGCTCTGGGAGCCCAGGAACACACCTGTTCCACAGCAGATGTCAAGGAGGACAGTGTCCCCAGTGGCCTGGCAGAGCTCCCCAACTGCCTGGTACAGAACTTCTGCTCCAGCCGTGTTGACTTGGAAAAAGGCGTCCGGAGAGATGCGGAACTTCAGGCCAAACAGTTCTTCAAAGATGTGCGGTGCTCCGTGGAGGAGCTGGTAGGGGGACTGCTCGTGGGAGCAGCGTGTCATGGTGCTGGCAGATCACACACAAAACAGCTGTTAGAAGGCAGCAGAGAGGAGCTGGTTTCCATTCCCAGGGTGCTCATGGGCAGCGGAGGATGGTTCTTCCCCCCAGCAACTTATATTTCATGTGAACCTTTCAACAAGATTAAAGCATTTTGATTCTTTGTAAGGGATCTGTGACTTGCATGGCCTCAATTTCATTAAGAGGATCAAAATTACTTA
>VWZV01009597.1:0-94199 GCA_013397155.1 Irena cyanogastra | reverse complement strand
GCCGGGGCGCTGGCCACGCTGACGCGGGCGCAGGCCCTGGCCGGGGCCGGGCTGGGCGGTGCGGCCGGGGCCGGGGCCGCGCCCGGCGGCGCTTTCCTGGACGTGCTGGCGCGCTGCGAGGTGTCGCGGGTGCTGCTGCTGCTCCTGCTGCAGCCGCCGCCCGCCAAGCTGCTGCCCGAGCACGCCCGCACGCTGGAGCAGTACTGCTGGGAGGCGCCCGACGGCGGACCGGGCACCGGCAGCGGCTCCGGGACGGGCGGGGGGCTGCCGCCGGCCGCCAGCTACCTGCCGGCCGAGCTGTTCCTGCTGCTGCAGTCGGCGGTGCTGGCGTGCCAGGAGAAGGACGCGGAGGCGCTGAAGGCGCTGCAGGCCGAGCTGTGGCCGCTGCTAAGCGCCGAGCAGAACCATCTGCTGCACCTGGTGCTGCAGGAGATGCTGAGCCCCGCCGGACAGGGGCTCTGAGCGCCGCCGCCCGCAGGGACAGGTCGGACTGGTCGCTTCAGCCGGTGCCAGCACAGACTGTATTCCGTTATTTATTTTTAATACGAGTTCTGTAGCACAATGAAGTAATGGTTGATGAGAGAATGCGTTAATCTACACGTTGTGTCATAGTAAACTGCTCACTGTATGGACTGAAAGTTGTCATGCTTGGAAAAAGCGTAACCCTGAAGCAGAAAGGCCATTTTAGAGCAGAAGGAAGCTGTTCATTAAAGGACTGGATGCAATTTACATGTGTTGGAGCATTTGGTTATCTGGAATCAAATGTTGTTAGAGTTGCTTTTTCTAAAAATACAAACGAAGTAAAAAATCTCCATATAAAAATAAGATCTTCATTTTTCCCCCTCCTAAAAACGGCTGACACTGCAGCCAGTACGAGGCCCTGAGTTTTGTGGTGGGTGAAAGGAGTTGGTCACTGACCTGCAAGTGGTTCCTGGGGTGATGGTGGCCTGATTCCCATCTCTGTAGCAGCTGTTAACCCAGAGAACTGAGCCTACACGGTGGCAAGTGCACTTCATCTGAGGGCATTTGGCAATGGAATTAATGGTGGAGGTGATGAAGTTACAGGAGTTGTTGGAATGTGAACTATTTGCTTAATTCTTTTCAGCTGTTTTTCATCTGCATCTCTTCCTTTCTGCTTCTTGGGACCTGTAGGTGAAGGCAGCTGGTCTTTACAGGAGAACAGACCCTGCTGTCTTTGGTGCACTCAGCTGTTGGCTACAGGCCTTGCTAAATTCCAGCAGTGCTAATATGCAACCTCAGGCAGGGCAGGCTTTATCCTGGAAGCTGGAGGTGGCCCGGGGGTGTGCGTGTTGGGTGGATAAAGAGCAATTCGAGGATACCCAGCTCCTGGTGAGTGAAGCAAACGCTCTCAGCCAGCACTTCCAGAGACCCTGCAGGGGCTGAGGCTTTAGGACAGAAGACAATCCCGTTTGTATACCTGGGAGAGAAGCCAGAGGTTAGAGGTAATTGTGTTAAACGGTAGTATTACATCTGATTTTGATATTTGGGTCTGGAGACATCTATTTTTTCAAACGCTTTTCCAGTGTTTGTTTTTCAAGTGTTTTTCACCTTCCACACTTAAATAATGAAGAACTTGCCGTTTTCCCCTCTGAAATGCAAACAGAGAAGCTGCTAATTTTAAGAAGCCTTAATTACCACAAGCTTCTTTCTTTCAAGGTAAAATGGTGGTTGAGAAAGGCCCGGACCCGAACTGGATGTTGTTTTATGGCTAAGTTAGCCGTGGATGCGCCAGGCCGGGAGGCAAAAGTAAAAGCCCATGTGGTGAAATTACCAATGTCCGTGTCTTTTCTAAATTCCACCAGACGAAACTGTTACTGGCACTGTAACTCCATGTAGCGCCGAGGGTGGATGGTCCCGGGGGCGGTCCGAAGGCGGCTCCCGGGCGGCGGAAGGGGCGCGGTGCGGGCGGGCGGTGCCGGTGACGCGGCGNCCCTGCCGCGCTCCCGCCGCTCACTCCCGGCGTGTCGCTCCCGCAGGTTCCAGCGTGAAGAAGCGGCGGAAGAAGGAGAAGCGGGCGCTCGCCGATGAGGATGTAGCGGTGAGCGCGGGGGGGCTGATCGGGCCGTGCTCGGGCTGCCGGGCTGGGGGGCTCCCCCAGCCCCATCCGTGGGGACGCGTTCCGGGGGCCGTGGGCAGGGCTGGGACGGGCTCTCCCCGCTCCATCCCGGCGGATGGAGCCGCCCCGCGTGTTGGCAGCGGAGCCTCCGGGCCACGTGGAGGGAGAGAGCGCGTGGGGCGGCGGGAGCGCGGCCCGCCGGCTTCCCCCGCTCTGATCCCGCTCAATTTCACCCCCCCAGGATATTCAGCACACCGAGGACTTTCTCATCAAGCCCGAGTCCCGGGTGGCCCAGCTGGACACGTCGCAGTGGCCCCTGCTGCTGAAGGTAGGGCGGGCTCTGCTCAGCCTCGTGGCCCGTCCGCGTTCCCGCTGCTTTTGTGCTGTGCCCCTGGAGGTGTGACCGCGCTGCGGGGAGCGGCACTCGTGGTGCTCTGCCCGCGGAAATCGCGTTACAAAGTCTCTCCAGCAGTATCATTCAAGTTTTTTGAGTTTTCCCTGCCTTGGAAAGATCCCGCCGTATTTCTTGAGTTCTTAATTTGGGTCTGACCATGGCCTATAGTGTGTATAGGCTTCCGGGTTGCTTCTGCTGAGTTTCTGGGGAATGTTCGGTTTATCCTGCATTGTCAATGGATATATTGTGTTGCTTTCCCGTCTCCTTCGGTCCAGGATTTCTATTTTTCTCGATTTTTGTAAAATGATACCGTGGTTTCATTGTTGGGTTATTTTCATTTTGGAAGTGGCTCTATCACTTAAATGTACAAATCAGACCATCTGGGGGGATGTACTGCGGCACAGCAACACTGAAATCAAGGAAGCTTAAAAAGACTTGTAACTTCTGCTTGGATTTTGTAGAACTTTGACAAGTTAAATGTGAGGACAGCACACTACACACCTCTTCCTTCCGGTGCTAATCCCCTGAAGAGAGAGATTTCTGACTATGTTAGGTGAGTGCAATGCAGGCCAGAGTGTTCTTTTTTTTCTTTCACAGTTAATATCTTCAAAATATTTTCTGTCTGGATTCCCCTTGTACCTTTCTTCTTCACTCAGTGCCTTGCCAGAATCAGTAAACATTTAAATAGGACCCGCTGATCTCTCCCTGTAAAGTTTTCTTTATTCTGGGGTTGTAGCAGGTCTGTGGATGAACATGCAAACCACTTAAGGAATTTACTGGTATTTTCAGAAAAGTCCCTTGGCCTGCTGGGCTTTGAAACTGCTTGGAGTTTGTAGAATTTGGGGTTTTTTATAAGCGCAGGGGAGAATTTCTTGCCCATGGATTATATCACCTGTTGTGCATGGAGCAGAGTGTGAGCTTACATCAAGCTGCTGGGAGGCTCACTGCTTATCTGGCTGTATAGAAATACATTTCTTTGTAGCCAGGACAGCATTTCAGAGTTACTGCACTCTGCCCTGATGCTTAGCTGCCATTCCCTGCCATTTTGCACTACAGGTCTGGCTTTATTAACCTCGACAAGCCCTCCAACCCATCCTCCCACGAGGTGGTGGCGTGGATCCGGCGCATCCTGCGGGTGGAGAAGACAGGGCACAGTGGCACCCTGGACCCCAAGGTGACTGGCTGCCTCATCGTGTGCATCGAGAGGGCCACACGGCTGGTCAAGTCTCAGCAGAGTGCAGGTTTGTTTGGTGCTCAGGGCTATTTGCAGTGACTCGGGATGTGTGAAGTGATTTTGGAGAGAAAATGGAGATTTCTAAAACTTTAGAAGGCCAATCTTAGTCTTCAGTGCTTTGACCTTAGGGGTTGCATGTTATTCCAAGCTACTGAGGACACACCCATGTTGTCTCAGGTGTTTTTTTCATTGTTTTTCTGGTGCTTGGGCTGTTATAAGTCAGTGAAAACATCTCTGACATGGTTTGATGTATCAGTTGAACTTACAGCATCAGCCTCTGCCAGTCCAGAGAAGAAATAAATGTAGCTTATATTTATTTCCCTGGAAGAAAAACCAACTCTAATAAACCATGCTCATTTCCTAGAAGAGCTGGTAGGATTTCAGGGTTCTGGGGACATGTGGCTGTTAAGCAGGGTGGACCTTGAGGTCAACATCAAATGCAAGTGGCCGCTCCTGACTGCTCTTGTCATTCTTTCAGGCAAAGAGTATGTGGGAATTGTTCGGCTGCACAATGCCATTGAAAGTGAGGCTCAGCTGGCCAGGGTAAGTCTCTTAGCCCTGCTGGCATCTGGCAGGCAGAGTGCTGGGCACTGGTGGGAGATGAGAGGCCAGGAATGGAGCTCAGGTGTGCTGTGTGTGAGGTGATGACACAGTTTATCCATTCTCTGAGTGCAGTGGAGCTGCCCTCCTGCAGCATCCCAGCTCCTGTTCTAGGGTCTGGGTGCTGTGCAGCCTCCAGACAGCCTGCAGTGTCCCAGTGTCCTACTGGGGGCTGCTGTGGTGTGTGGCTGGCTGCCTGCAGGAGGGGAGCAGTGCTGGCAGGGCTGGAGCCCCTCTTTGGGGGCTCCATCCTCACTGGGACGAGGGATGGTGTCTGATCACATGCTGCCATCTGATGGGACAATCCTGGCTGTGCTCACTGGCATCTTGACCACATCACTGGCTTGGATTTGCTGTATTACATATGGCATCACCAAATTAGGATAAACCTTGTGGTTTCTCGCTCTTGGAAGTGGACGCAATTGCTGCGGACTCCAAGGTGCTCCTGCCTTAGGGCACAAGTGTAAACTCTTGCTTCTCCTTCCTCCCTCAGGCCATAGAAACCCTGACAGGTGCCTTGTTCCAGCGGCCACCCCTCATTGCTGCTGTCAAACGACAGCTGAGAGTCAGAACCATCTACGAGAGCAAGCTGGTGGAGTATGATCCTGAGAGAAGATTAGGTAAAACAAGGCTTTCCTGCCTTCTTCCTGTAAAACTGACAACTGATAAAATTTTCTGAAATGGGCTGGTTTTGGCAGATGTCTTAAGAGCTAAATCCTGCCATTGACCAGCAGTAATTGCTTCATGCATTGCTTTGGTGTGCTGGGAAGCAAATCCCATCTCTTTTTGTACTGCTGCACCCTTCACAGAAGAGCCAAATGATGTCAGTTAGATGGCATTAGCTCTCAGGGCAAAGATGACCTTCATCTATCACCCCAGGCTGATGGCTCTGGGAAGGGCTGGGCATACAGCCTCTCTTACAGGATGTGGTTTATTTTCTGCTTAAAAACTCTCTGTCCTGTCATGCCTTCCAGGTATCTTCTGGGTGAGCTGTGAAGCAGGCACGTACATCCGAACTCTCTGTGTCCACCTGGGCTTGCTGCTGGGTGTGGGGGGCCAGATGCAAGAGCTCCGCAGAGTCCGCTCGGGCATCCTGGGAGAGACGGTACAGAGACACCCCAAACTCACCAGCTCGTTTGAAATTGTCAGAATTGCAAGAGCTCCTTGGCACTGTGGGAGTTTTACAGTGTGAGGAGGAGGTTTAGGCTCAGGGAGGAGTTTTGTGAATAGCCCCCAAACAGTGAGAGCTCTTGCTGTAGGTGGTCTGTAACCAAAGTGTTGAGTTCAGTTCAGGATGTTGCTCCTGTTCTGGTAATTAAACTTTGGGACAGTGAGTGACTGGGAACTGCACTGTGGTGGCTGAAGGTTTGTTTTATGTCACCTGTGTTTCTCAGCCTACAGATCCCAGTGTCCCGTGAGCTCAGGAGTGTGAAGTGACTGCTTGAGGAATGTGATTCATTGGAACAAGCTTGGGAGATGCTTGGATGTTTGTACAGTCTTTGCACTCTGGTCATAGACAGATCCTGCTGCTAGTCCAAACTCCAGAACTAATTTCTTTTTTTGTAAAGCAGCAGTATCAGAGTGCAAGTGCTTCCCCACCCATCTGTACTCTTAGCACAGCTGTAATCATTGGGTCATTTCTGAACTCCAGGTGTTGAGTGCTCAGAATTTATTCCATGTCACAGACTAAAGAGCTGGTTACTTCAGACTTCTGCTCACTAACCTTTGTCTAGGAGCCCTAGGAATTTAATTTAGGTCATATTTCAGACTTTCATGTGGGCATACCTTAGACTGTAGATCCAAATACTGTCTGAGATTAAGAAGGTCCAAGTCTGGTAGCTCAATCCAGGCTGACCTCAAGCTGCTGATGGAAAATATTCTTTCCTCTTTTAAGTTGTGTTTTCATGCTTGTGGTGGGTGTCTGGTTTACTCCCTTTTTCAGACACTATTTGCTGTTGGACTTCAGCTATTTCCTTAGGCGTGTTTAGGTTGGTGGCTGGTGGGAGAGGTTAGAAGGGTTTTGTCTTTGCAGGACAACATGGTGACCATGCACGACGTGCTGGACGCCCAGTGGCAGTATGACA
The DNA here is from genome assembly GCA_013397155.1 of Irena cyanogastra. NCBI lineage: Eukaryota > Metazoa > Chordata > Aves > Passeriformes > Irenidae > Irena > Irena cyanogastra. Next base: position 87,810 of record VWZV01009597.1, on the reverse strand, counting down.
ACAACAAGGATGACAGCTACCTGCGAAGGGTCATCCTGCCCCTGGAGAAGCTGCTGACCTCACACAAGAGGCTCGTCATGAAAGACAGCGCGGTGAGTCCCTGAGGCAGTGCCAGGGCACAGACAGACACTGCAAAGAGCCCTCCTGACTTGTGCAGCTGATAGAATACACAGGGGATCAGGAGCCACGTGATGTCCAGTGCTGTCCTGATGAGAACTTGTGTAGAACTTCATATGGGCTGCTGCCAGGTGCAGGAGCCATGAATTAAATGACAGGATCTGCTCTCCTCACTTGAGGAGGATGCTGGTTATGAGACATCTGCCTCACCTGTTGTTTGCTGTGATAGGTGCTTTGCTTTCTCCTTCCAAAACTCCCAAGTTTTATGTAGTGGGCAAAAATGAATAGTTACTTAGGGATGATATTGCTGGGATGGTAATGGCAGTGGGAAGCTAAAAATTAGAGACACTTCATACTTCGATTCTCATGACAGCTTCTATGCCCTCCCATTCCCTGCATTTTCAGGTTAATGCCATTTGCTATGGAGCCAAGATCATGCTGCCTGGTGTTCTGAGGTATGAGGATGGGATTGAGCTTAATCAGGAGATTGTTGTCATCACCACGAAAGGAGAAGCCATCTGCCTAGGTATGAAATGCCTCCTTCTCCTTGTGTCCAGCTAACTGCAGAAATAACAGACTATGTAACAGTAAAGGCACCACAAATTAGTTCTGTGTGGAGAAGGTTTAATTAGTGCCTCCTGATAGAGGATGTGGGCCCAAGGCAGCTGTTTTGGGGCAGGATGTTAAGAAGCAGTGACTGCATCAGTCCTGGGCAAGGTGCGAGGGGTTCAGCAGCTGTGTGATGCTCAGGTGTGCTGTGTGTGAGGTGATGACACAGTTTATCCATTCTCTGAGTGCAGTGGAGCTGCCCTCCTGCAGCACCCCAGCTCCTGTTCTAGGGTCTGGGTGCTGTGCAGCCTCCAGACAGCCTGCAGTGTCCCAGTGTCCTACTGGGGGCTGCTGTGGTGTGTGGCTGGCTGCCTGCAGGAGGGGAGCAGTGCTGGCAGGGCTGGAGCCCCTCTTTGGGGGCTCCATCCTCACTGGGACGAGGGATGGTGTCTGATCACACGCTGCCACCAGGCACATCACACCTCCTGGGAGATCAGTGCAGAGGGACGCCAGCAGCTGCCAGCTTGACTTGAAGGGGTGCCCAGTCCTAAGCAGGGTCTTCAGGGAAGCTGTGTGACAGCCAGTGAGTCCTTGGGGTGACACTGGTGGGGGGTGTTGGTCGTCTTTGTGCAGACAGAGGCAGAACAGGCTGTCACAGTTCTGCTCTTCAAGAGTTACTGACCTCCATGCCTGCCTCTGCAGCCATTGCCTTGATGACCACAGCAGTCATTTCTACGTGTGACCATGGTGTCGTGGCAAAGATCAAGAGAGTGATCATGGAGAGAGACACATATCCCCGGAAATGGGGGCTGGGCCCCAAGGTGAGTGCTGCTGTGGGCCTGGGGCCACTCCCAGGGCACTGGTGGGAGCCCAGCTACTGGGGTGTGGGACTCTGAGACCTTGGGCACAGCTGTGCCTGTGTCTTCTTCAGGGCCTTGCTGTAATTCTGCTGTGGTCTCCTGGAGCTATGATGGTGACAATTCCCAAGGCTGTGGCAGCCAGTGCTGGTGGCAGTGAGGCTTTCCCTCCCAAAAGAGCCTGGTGCCACTGCTGCTGTTCAGGCATGGGCTCCTCAGATGTTTACAGCACCAGCCCTCCTCTGGGAAGGAGCCAAATGATGTGAAGTGGATGGCATTAGCACTCAGTGCAAAGATGACCTTCATCCATCACCCCTTGCTGATGGCTCTGCAGGGGCTGGGCAGGAGCTTCTTTTCCTTCTGGTGCAACACTGCTTAAATGCACACTGTCTGTGAGACACTAAACTGTGCCTGAAGGAGAGGAGCAGTGGGAACACCCAGTGCTGGGCTCCTCTCCCACCTCAGGCATGTGGCTGTAGCTCAACTGCAGCCAGGCTGGCCTGGTGCAGGTTGGTCTCAAAACTCAGTGTCAAGTTGCAGTGGCTGATCCCATTCCTGTGGTTCAGGGGAAAGCTTTGGGGCTGCTGACACATCTGTCTCATGGCAAGGGTGGGGTAATACAGGACACTTGAAGCATTTTGGAGTCCTTTACAAAGCCTCACGAGTGGTCCAGCTCAAATGCTGCAGGTCATTAAGCTGGAAAAACCCAGTCAAAGATGCAGACTCCATGATGTGCAGTTGTGTTACTGTTGCTGTGACTCCCCCATCAAATTAGCCATTATTTACTGATAGAGATGCCTCTTGTCTGAGATTTAGGCTTCTGTGCAGGGGATGTTTTGTCTCATTTGTTTTAAGGTCCTTGGAACAGTGGTAAATAGATAATGCTGTAGTTGTTGGCTTGGCTTGTAGCTGGATTCCCTCCTCCTTGCTTGAGGGAGGATTTTTCTTACCTGGAGCTGCAGTTTGACTTGTTGCACTTTGCTTTCAGGCCAGTCAGAAGAAGATGATGATCCAGAAGGGTCTGCTGGACAAGCATGGAAAGCCCAATGAGAGCACACCAGAGTCCTGGAAGATGGAATATGTGGATTACAGGTGGGTACTGGGTGTGTGGCTCCCACAGGGTTGTTCAGAGGGGAGCACTGTGCAGCTGGGCTGGATGCTGCTATTTGTGCATGGATCGTGTTAGGCTCGGCCCAAGGCTGGCTGGGGCTGTGGGATGCAGTTGGATCTCTTGGAGCGCGTTGCTCTTGGTCAGTGTTGGAAGGAAAGGCCCTGAGCAGACAGTTATCCCTTTCTAGCCTGTTGTGGTTTTAGAGGGAGTCAGTCTGCTAAATGAAATGGGGGAGGCCGTGCTGTTGCCCAGCCCAGCTGGCCCTGGTGCAGGCTGCAGGTCTCCCCTACACCAGCTTCCCCTCCAGCTCCTGGGTGGGTTACAGAGCCCTTGTGTGTGAGGGGACAGGCATTTGTACCAGTCCAGAGCAGCATGACTGTTCTGTGCAACCTTGGGATCTTTTCTTTTAGGGATACTTCCAGGAAAGAAGCAGCTGCTGATCACCGAGCTGTTTCAGAGGTGGACAGGGCTACAAAAGTGAGTGTTGCCAGTGCTCTCTGGCTCTTACTTTATGCCCCTGTTATTCCCATTATCTGCACATACTTTGAACCTGCATTTTGGTCCAATGATGATTTTTAGTCCAGGGTCTTCCTTGTCCTTTGTTAAGGCACGAGGTCAGTGCCCATTCACAGTTCCTTGCCTGGGGCTCCAGCAATTTCTCACCACCCAGGGCACGATTTGCAGCTCAAACACCAAACTACTGGCCCTGGTTATATTCTTCAACACAGCAAAAGAAAATATATTGTATTGAGCCAGAACAGGGATTTGTTATGCCAGAGAACCTTTTTGGAGACTACAGAGAGCTGCAGAAATGTCCATGCAAGAATTGCACCTAAAATTCCCTAACTCAGGGCTTTTGCATGCCCTTGGGAAGGTGCAGCAGTGTTTTAAACTAATATTTGGGATACAGGAAACACTGAAAAATGCAGGGGGCAGTTCTGGCAAAAGAGATTTCCGCTCTCCTGAGCCCTGTTGGAAGGTGTTTGTATGTCTGACAATGTGTTCCCCTAACAGAGAAAGCGAGACTCAGAGAGTGAAAACGAGGAAGCTGTGACCCCACCATCCCCTGCCACCCCACCACCAGAGGAGCTGAGCAAAAAAGAAAAGAAAAAGAGGAAGAAAGAGAAGAAGGCCAAAGAGGCAGCTGAGAGTGGGGGAGAACAAATGGAGAGGGTATGTAATTGGGTACTGCCATGGTATGGTCCCAGCATGGTAGAGATGGCTGGCTGTCCCTAATTACCTCTGGGATTAATGCATCAGCAGCCTGCAGGCTGTGTCCACAGAGTGCCAGGCTTTCCACAGCTGAGGAGGATGTTTTAGAGGTGCATTTTAAACTGAATGGTAGTGGGAGATGGGGCAGGGGGCCTAGGACACTTGGTGGGTTCCTGCCAGGCCACCTCTGTGCCCTGTCATGGGTCCCCGTGGGAGGATGGTGCTGGAGTGTGCCATGGGGAGCCTGCACTGCTTCTGGGCTGGAGCTGTTCCTCCTGAAATGGGCAGTGGGGCAATGCTTTTTGATGGCTTCCTGACCTTTCCAACCTCTCCACAGACCAGTGAGACCAGCACCAAGAAGAAGAAGAAGAAACAAAAGGAGGTAGAAGAGAGCTCGGACTAAGCACCTGGGTCTGTCCAAAGCAGGCAGCCTCATCAGTGAGGAGGGAAGAGCTTTAGGCCTTGAGAAGAGGAGGACTGGCTGCGTGGCAGTTGAGCCAGCAAGTTCCAACTTCTTTTCTGCTGTTTGTATGAGTGAGTGGGTGTTTGCCCTGCTCAGGTGCCCCTCTTCATCCTGTTTTAAGGGTTGCCAGAGGAGCAGGGTGCCTCACTGTCCCTGCACTGGATTGATCTCTAAAGCTGAGCACCATGATGCCAACAGAAGTGATATCTTCAGGGAAACCATAGCTTCTGGCTCTTCCTTGGTCTCTGTTCCACCTAGAGAGGGTGGAATAATCTTTCTCCCCCCTCATGTACTGCCTCTTTCTTCCTTTTCTCCCAAGGCTGAAGCTGTTACCTGACAGTTAAAGAATGTGTTGCTTCCTGGGGGAGTGGCTTTGTCACAGCCCATGTGAATGGGTTTCCATGGGGACAGTCAGATCAGTTATTTCTGAAGGACTGTGTTTTAACCTGGCCACATGCTTGGCTTCACCTTCAGTTAAATGAGAATAGTCCACCCAGATTGTTTTTCGCTCCTTTTTTTACCTTTATCATGAAAGGATTAGAAAATTTAACTCCTTTTTGCTTGTAGCACAAGGACATGCTTTTGTTCATTGTGTGCTGACTCCCAGGCCCAGCTGCCTCTGTGACCTGGGCAGTGTGTCCCTTCTGCTGGGTCTTTTCTCTACCCGTTTGTTGGACTGCAAAGCTTTTGGTTGCCTTGCCTGGTTCTGATGCCCAGTGTGCTCTGAAGGCTGGAGGTGGGGATGTGGCTGGAGGGCAGAAGGTGACCAGGAGGTGACTGACCAACATGTTCTTCATGCTGCTGGGACTGGAATCCCGAGGAAAAGCTTGGCCAGAGGCAGCTCTGCCAAGGGCCATTGGGTGTGGGCTTGAACGGTTTCAGATCAATTTGTTGCTAACCTATCTGGAATGACTTGCTGGAGGCAGAAGGTCTCTCCTCTGTCACAGGGGTAGTGCTGAGCCAGGATTTATTTCCTTTTAATGAGGAAGAACCCCAGGCTGATTTGTTCTGAGTTTCAGCCCTGGAGAGATTCTGTTAACTGTTGGTTTAATCTCGTGCATTGCTTTAGTCTTAACAGTCTATTCTCCCCTCCAGTGCTGGAGATGCAGGCAGTAGGGACAGCAGCTGGTGGGTGTTACAACCTGAGCACGAAAAAAAAAGGTCCATTTTTATTTACTCTTTTTTTACAAAAAAATAAATAAAACGTCCAGTTTTGAACAGGTGACTTTCTTGCTCCTCTGGCTCCTCCCAGAAGGTCAGTGGTGTTCATCGGGCGGGGGGGCAGATTTTACCACATACCTAGCCTCTGCTCCTCTCCTGAAGAAGCTGCTGGGGCAGAGAAATGGTCGTGTTGATGAGCCTTTATCAGTGCCCAGCCTGAGGTAAAACACCAGCCATGGCAATGTTTCAGCACACATTTATTGCTGCTCATTGTTTCCCTGCAGTGGATCAGAACGAAGGTCCCTATTGCACATAGATTTTATTTTTGGCATCCTTAAAAAAAAAATTGCACAAGACTTTTTAACCACCTTCCCCTTGCCCCTGTAGCTGACTGGACACACAAACGAGATTTTTCACCTACGTGGTGGATGTGGTGATACTTCCCAGACATGGTGGTGTGGGGCTTGTGAGTTAATACAAACCCTGGGCTGGGCATGGCTTTCATGTTTGCATACAGTGTGAGAAACACCCTAGACTGGAAAACATGCCTGGATGATCTTTGTAGACACTTTTCTACTGCATGCAACAGAGAGTTGTGGCTGGATGTCCTTTACCCATTGAAGAGTCCCTCTGGGGTTTGGTCTGTGGGACTGGCTCAGCTGCTGCCCATTTTCTCTGGCCAGGCAGTAACAATCCAAGCTGCACGGTGAGAATTCCAATACAGTGAGTTTTTACACCTATGGTTGCACAGGGTGAATGAGAGAACTCCAAACTGGGAACATGGGGTGAGGCCTGCCTGGGGGTGCTCTTGCCACATTCATCATCTTCCCCATTTGTGAGAGGAAACCCTTGGATGGAGGAGCTCTGGGGTGGTCTGGGAGAAGCCTCCTAAGAGCTGGGCTTCCTTGGAGCCTCATGGACAGTGGGAAGGGTTTTGAGTTGTGTGCATTCCTGCCATGTCAGGAGACATCTCCCTGGAAAAGCCCCCGTTCTGCCACTCCCCTTGGGACTGCTGCAGGGGGTGCTACAGCTGGACTGTGCTTTCCCTTGCCCTGGGAGGGCAGGGAGCTGTGCTCTGAGCTAACCTGGGCTCTGCTGTAGCCACTGCCCTGCCCTGCAGTGCCACAGGAGGTGGCTCACCCCCAGGCAGCCTGTCCTGTGTTTGTTCCCCCAGAGAGGAGCTGTGGGCAGCCTGTGAGTGTGTGTGAACCGAGACCATGTCCATGGAGCGGCAGGAGGGGAGCTGTGCTGGGCTGAGTGGGGCAGGGGAAGCTGAGGAGGTGTTTCCCAGCGGCTGCAGGATGGCTGACGGAAAGCAGCTGGGCTCAGTAGACCCAGGAGACAGGCACCCACTGTGGGGAGCTGCAGGCCTGCTCAAAGGCTTCCTGCAGCAGCTGCAGGCTCTCTTCCACGCCGTTGTTGACCAGGGACAGGTCGAAGTAGTGCGCGTAGCGGCTCCGGATGCTCTCCGAGTCCTTGCGGAGCTGCTGCAGGGCCTCCGACTGCAAGGGACAGCACAGTGCTCAGGAGAGAATGCACAGCACACCCCAACCTGGGAACGCCCTCCCAACGCCAAAACAGCTCCAGTCCTTGTCAAGAATCAGCACAGAGAAAGCTTAGAGCTTGTCTGATGGGCCAGGAGCTGTCGTGTGATCTCTGGGCTTGTGTCTGAGCTTTTGCTGGACTTTGTGTGCTGCTGGCAGCAGCAGGTTATCTGCTAGAGTGAGGACAGGCCTGCTGGCTCTCATATTTACCTCTGAAATGCTCTGTGGCAGCTCCCAGGGAGAAGGTTCACAAGCAGCAGGCTGCTCAGTGCTCTGGTGGGCATTGCCACCAGCTCCAGGCCTCAGGCTGGGTTGGATGTGGCATCCCTGCAGGGTGCTCCCTTCTCACTGGCTTTTGAACAGAGCAGCACCAGCTGGCAGAGCTTTACCAGCCTCTCCACTGTTTTGGTTGGGTTTTTAGTGCTGCACTTCAATAGCAAAAGTAAAGCTGCCTCTTCCCTCCTGGCTGGGCTGCCCAGCATGTAGGGGCATCCCAGGGCTGCTTCCCTGGGCAGCTCTGCCCCTGGCAATGAGGTCCAGACCATTTCCACATAATTCCCTAATGGAGCTTGAAAGACAGGCAGCTTCTGTGCCTGGGGAGGAGGGACAGCTTGGGGTACAGTGCTGGCTGAGCTCTGCTCTGTGCAGATATTATTAGACCTAAATGGGTATTATTAGATTATATTAATTATAATATCTATTATTAATAAATGAAATAGACCTAAAAATATATTAATAGACCCAAATCAGACCAGTCTTTATGTCCTTCCCTTCTTTTCTGTTAGACCACCTGGGGAGGAGCTGAGCAAAAAACACCCTTAGTGGTCAGCACTAAAAACGTATTGCAGATGGCACAGTAATATTTGTAAAACCACTACCCCTACACCCTCCCTTGGGGCACAGCAGGCTTCTGTCTTTAAGGTGTTCAGTTCAACACTGACAAACTTTAAATGTAATTATTACCCTAGGGGCAAAAAAAAAAAAAAAAGATACTGCTTAGCTACCTTCATCTTGAAAGAGTTACTGAAAATATTCATCTATTCTTATAAAATTAATTTTTCCTATGTTGTGGATGAAGCCAGCAGCTGTTGGGGGTGGAGGGGAGGGAGGGCAAGCTTTTGCTCATGTAAGCTCTGCGGGGTCACATTAACTCTGCCGCATCCCTCCCCTCAGTGAGCCGAGCTGCAGCGTTATATTTAGTGCCTGGCAGCAGGGCTGGCCCTGCCCACTGCAGCAGGATGTGATTCCTCTCTGGATGGGTGACAGACTGGCCCTTTCTGTTCTGAGATCTGTCCCCTTTCCCCCTTCCCAGCAGGCCCAGCAGGCAGTTAATGTGCCTCTAAATACCTGCACAACACTAGCTCTGAAGGCTGCATAAATATCCTCTCCGGAAACTATCTGTAGCTTAAGCTTTACAAACACAATAGGCTGGAAGAGGTGGCCTTGTTGCCATTGAATCCAGGAGGAGCACAGCTCTGGGTTTTCTTGTTGGCCTCTGTCTTCCCATCTCCCTGCCAGGCTGGGGCGTAGGGCAGGGTAAGCAGCATCTCTGCATCCAGGGGGCTCCTGGGAAGTGACAGGCTGTGGCTGCTAGCTGAGGCTGGCACTGAATGGGTTAACTGCGCTATCAGTGCTGCTTTCATCCTCACGTTAAAGGGATCAGCATCCTAATGAGGCACAGAATGAAAGGAGCCTTGTTTGTGTGTGTATTTGCATAGCTGATGGCCGGGTAAATGGTCCTGCCCCACTGCTGGGCTGTGCTCCCCGCTGTGATTGTGCTGCCGAGTCTGCAGCTGCGGGAATGGGCAGGTCTGGGCTGGGCTGAGGTCTTCACCAAAAGCCAAGCAGACAGGAATACGCTGATGGGGAGCCCTGGAGTGCTGCAGCAGGTGCTGCCATGAGAGCCCAGCCAGAGGGGGACAGGAGGGGACACCGTGCCACTCACCTCCTCTGCCTTGTCTGTCGGGGCAATGAACACTATGAACGGGGAGAGCTCGGCCGTGCGGACGATCTTGAGCGTCTGTGGAGAGAGGGTGCATTTACCAGGGCGTGGCCCTTCCCCAGGCTGGCACTGTGATGCACTGGGGGCTAAAGGACACACCCCTCTTTGGGGACACGAGCTCACTGGGTGGACTCCTGGAAACCCACTCCCACAGCAGCCTGGCCGTGGCCTTGGTGCCACAGCCAGGTGTGTGCTGTGACAGGGAACACCCTCACTGTACCCATGCCTTGGGAATGGAAATGCCACCCCAGGGCTTGCTGGCTTTTTCCTTTGGGAAGAGAAGGCAGGCACAGTCACAGCCAGCACCATGCAATCTGTGGCAGCCCGTGTCCACCCACCCCTTCCCCTGCTCCCTACCTGGGGCTCAATGTCCAAAATAGCGACTTTGTCCTGCTGGTGGATCTTGTGCACTGTTTCAAACTTGGTGCCAAACATGTTTCCCTGGTAGCTTCCAAACTCCAAGAACTCATTGGCTGAGATGTCCCGGGTCATCTCCTCGGTGGAGACAAAGTAATAGTCCTTCCCATCCACCTCATTCTTCTTCTGGGGGCGTGTGGTGTCTGGGAGGGAGGGAGAGAGAGGGTGAGTGCTGGCCTCCAGAAGGAGAGGGGAACAGAATGGGGCAGGCAGCAAGACTAAGCTGTACTAATCCTCTGCTAACTGCTTCCTACTTTGCACCACTAGGGACCTCGGCCAGCTGGGGACAGGCACTGGATGAAAACAGTGAGGTGTCTGCGTGGGTGGCAGCAGCCCTGCAGCCTCTGTGGGCAAAGGTGGGCCCATGTGGGACTGCAGGCAGGGACGCCTTGCACGTGAGGACCTCTGACTGCAGGGGCTTGGTGGTGCTGGAGGAACATCTCCCCACCTCCCACTTGCTGTCAGAAGGTCCTGGATCAAAGAGGTGAGAGGAAATGCATCCTGTACTTGAAATGCATCCTGTGAGAGGAAATCCACCTCTGTACTTACATGGGGGTGGGTACATGAACTTCTCAGGGTTGTTGCTGAGCAGAGCATTCTTGATGTGGCTACGGCCCACGCCACTGACCCCTGGAGAGAGAGAGAGAGAGATAGACACTGGAGCTGGGCTCAGAGCAGCCAGGTGCGAGAAGCTGGGGCCCCTCCATAGCTCTAGGTCTGACAAAAAGTGCAAAGTTTCGCCTGGGCACTGCCCAAGATGTGGTTTCTGGGCTGGTCTGTGGTGTCTTCCAGCCCTGGGGATGCTCATCTCCAGCCCCAGCTGGAGCCAGCAACCAGCCTGGCTGGACTGCCCATGCCCATGGAATCCACCATAAGTCCCCACAATGTGGGAGTGCTTGCTTTGATGCAACTGCAGAGCTGCTTTTAATAGAGATTTTCCATGAAGACACTCAGGAGTTGCAAATGCCTGAATTAACTCTTCCCCAGCATTGCAGCAGATGCCAGACCATGCAGGCTGCATGGAGGGGGTCAGCCTATGGGATGACTGCTGCAAGAAATGCTCCCCAGACCTTACTAGGTCTTGAAAGGCTGTGCTGCCCCAGCCCCTGAGCAGTTCCCCCTGGTTCCCAGCACACAGCCCCTGTGCTGTGCAGAGGATGCCTGGGACAGGACCTACCAATGAGCACCAGAGTCTTCCTCTTGAAGGCAGGCAGCCTCACCACCTCCTCATAGGAAACGACATCCAGCTGGTCAAAAACTGGGGTGGAGGAGAAATGAGACATGGAGGGGTCAGAACTTGGCCACACCAGCATGACCCATGTTTGTCAGACCAAAGCCAGGTCAAATGGACAGCAGTGGTCAGGACTGGCCTAGGAGCTCATCCACCTTTGGCTGCTTGGGAAAAAGAGCAGCACCAACAGCAAGCAGCATGTGAGGGGCAGAGTGGCTGCTGGGGAGCTGCCAAAGAAGCCAGGGCTGCTTTTGCTCAGTAATTCTGCTCAGGACAGTAGGACCTGGGAGCTGGGGTGGAGGCAGCAAGATGCTGCAGGGAGTTTGTTGCTGGAAGAGCTTTATATATCTGGGTGATTTACAGCCTTGTTTGTTGCTGGTTGGAGCTGCAGGCTGGGCCAGGAGCCAGCAGTCCCTGGGCACCCACCTTTGCCAGCTCTTGGCTCAGTTTAGCAGGGGGTGCTTGGATGGGTGGCTGAGGGGCAGTTCCCTGCCCCACCAGGGACAGGCCTTGGCAGCTGTGGGAGCAGTTCAGGCTGTTCCCTGACTGCTGAGCAGCAGCACTGCCACTGCCTCCCCTGTGTTCAGCAGCCTGTGGGGGTTGAGGCTGGGGAGCCTGAGCTCACAGGGCCAGGAGTGCAAGGGATTGGCACCAGGATACAGCACAGGAGCTCAGTGCTGAGCCAGCCCTGGCCTCGTGCTCCACATGGGGACACAGCTGTGGCACATGAGGAACATGAAGACTGCAGAAGAGACTCAAAAAAAGCTGACAGCTGTGGGGTATGCTGAGATTCCACTGCTGGCACAGCTGGGCTGTTTGGCTGACTCCTGTGGAGGACAGAGCCAGCCCTGCCCAGAGGCAGGAGGATGGCCAGGGCTGGGGATTGAGCCCACTGCCCTGCTGACACTTACTTGAGCTGTGCTTGGCCAGGTATTTATCTTTGCACTTCTTCTTCTTCCCGAAGGGGCTGCAGCTCGGGGATTCGCTCTGGCTGGGCTGGGTGATGCTCGCCACACGCCTGCCAAGAGAGGAGGACACCCCATGGCCCAGCTGTCACCCCAAGCCCTGGGACAGCAGCAGGACTGTCCCTCAGACACAAGAGAAACAGGCTGGCTGCTGGGATGGGCAAAGGCTCACCCTGCAGCACATGAAGGGGACATTTTCCTCCTTGTCCCAGCAGCGACACTGGTGTTACCCAACACAAACTCCTGATAGCACATGGTCACTGCTCCTGCCTCCACTCCCAGATCCAGCCCTTCTGGGCAAATCCAGGGACCTACCACTCCTGCAGCTCTGGAGAAGGGATGAGTCCTGCTGACTCAGTGGAGGAGCCCTCCACCCGGCCCTGCCACCAGTTGCTGTCATCCTTGTTTATGATCTGAATCACATCACCAATCTGAAACTTCAGTCCCGCTTCCTTGCAGGGGATCAGGTTGTCTTTCTTGGGGTCATAGTCAAACTGTGCCCTCATGAACATCTGCAACAGAGAGAGGAGACCAGAGTCAGCATGGCCATGCAGGGTGACTGAGCCTGGCCCCCACACTGCATTCCCAGGCAGTGACTGCAGAGATGGCTCAAAGCCTCTGCTCCTTTCCAGGCCCCACAAGGTGTGTGGGGAGAAAGGAGATGCACAAAGCTTAGGGGGAAAGTCTTGGGCATGGAATTGTAGTGAGATGTGGCAGTGAGGGCATGAGGCCATCTTGGCCTTACTGGGAGCTGATGACAGGGCTGCTGCCTCTAGGCACACCCCCACCCACAGGTGGTGTTCAAACCCTGCTGTGGAGCCTCCTGGCACTGCCCTGGGTGCTGCACAGTGCTGCTGAGTTGGGCCAGCCACAGGGGAGTCCCACCAACACAGTGCACAACTGGGGTCTGCAGTGGGGTGAGCACAGAGGTGATGTCGCAACAGGGACAGGGAAGGTCATGGCTCAATCTCAGCTGCTCTGTGCTGCCTTCCCCCACAACTGGGCAATCCCTTCGTGGCACAAGGCCTTTGGGGAGCCAAGGCTGCAGTGCTGTATCCATCCCTGCCTTGGTCTGTCCTGGTCCCTTTTGCATCTTCCAAAATTCATCACAGCTGCAACTGGAAACGAGCTGCTGCTATTGCTTCCCAGGCCACTGTGTACCCTCCTGAGGCTGGGGAAGCCCTGGGGACCAAGAAGGTGTTTAGAAAGTTTGCTTTCTCTGTCCCTTCTGCTTGCTCAGCTCCTTGGGAGGGAGTCTACAGCACCCACTCCCAGCTGGACCCTGTCAGGACTAGAGTGTAAGCAAAGTCAGGCAGAGGGCAGAGGATTAGGAGTGAAAAGCCGAGTTTAGGGAATGCTCAGCATGACCCTAACCAGTTAGTTACCCTAGAAACACAGCATGTAGCAAGGAGGAAAAGAGTTTCACATAGGGTGATGCCTGTCCTGTCCCCAGATGTGACAGGCAGGGCCTGGAAATGTGTCCTCCCTCGGTAGGGTAGGCCATGTTGCCCTTGTTCTACACTAAAACCACTTCCCTCAGCTGTGCTGCTGCAGGCACTGAGCTATCAGGACACAAACATGGTTCCCCTTCACTGCCAGAAAAGACCATATGGATCAAGCTGTGACATGAGAGCACTCACAAAAAAAATGAAATTAGGAAGAACAGTAAGAGTGGAATCTCCTTTCAGGATGAGGACAGCTGCTTACTTTGAAAGCACTCTCTGGCACCAGGAAGCTGATAATCCAAACACAAGGGACACACAGCAGGCACTGCCCAGAGCTCTCTACTCCTGCAGCACTGGTGTCCCAAGCCAGGACATTTTGGAAAGACCCCCCCTACACTGGAGGAGCTGGCATCAGACAGCTCCACACATCACCCACAGCTGCACAGGGCTCTTTGCCTGCCTGCTGCCAGCCCCTCTCTGGGCCCAGACACTCAGCTGCTCAGCAGGCTCCACCATGAGAAGTCTTGGTCTTTCAAAGTCAAAGGGCTGCAGGGAATATGCTGGAGGGGACCTCAAGAGCCTTGAATGCTCTGTGCTTCCTCTCATTAAGACACTCCCCAGCAGACCTGCTCCAAGAGACACTCGGCCTCCTGAGCCAGGGCAGGGGAAAGTCTTGATGCCAGGATCTCCACTATCCTGCCTGCCAGGCACTGGAATGAAGGTGATCATGGGGATCCAGGAGTGCAAACAGTCCACTCCTGGGGTGCTACTGCAGCAAACACAGACACAAGCAGCTGTGGCTCTGGGGAGTAGGCAGCACCACTGCCCTGGGCTCAGCAGGAGGGAGTACTACTGTTGCTGGGAAGGAGTTTGTCCCTGTGTCTTTCCCAGCCTCAGGTGAACCAGCAACTGCATTCTTTTCCTCTGCAGTAGATTCTCCCCTGGCACGGAGCTGACCAACTGGAGCTGGCTGGGTCAGGACAGGGAGGGCAGATTGACAGCAGGGAAGGACAGACAGGGCCAGTGTTAAATAAAAACACGTACAAAGCTGGTTGAGCAGGACTGGGGACAGCATAAACTGAGGAAGAAACAGAGCCACCAACACCTGCACCTGCCACCACGTTCAGAACTTCAGCTTCTCCGGGTAAAGAATGACATGGGATCCCTCAGCCCATCCCAGCACCATCCAGCCCCCACCCTCTGCCTCTGAACTCCTCTCCCTCCCCTGCCTGTCCATGATAGGGGGCTGCACTGGGGTTGGCTCCTGCACAAAGACAAGACAGCAGCCCAGCTACCAGGCCCTGAAGTCTTGGCAGAGAACACAGCCCTCCCCACTATTCTATTCCAGCCACAGCAGGACTTCAAAGGCAAAGCCACGCAGGTGTCATCCCCTGGTGACACAGCATGGCCCCCCTACCCTGGCAGTGACAGCAGGTGCAGGAACTGCCTTCCTTCTCCCCACTGCTTCCTTCCTGCCACGCTGTGCACGGCGGCATCCGGACCGACGTCACCCTGACTGGGGCTGCTACACCAGTGTTGGTGACAGCAGGGACCACAGAGCCAGGGCTGCCCCTGCCACAAACGGTCTTGGCTCTGAAGGAGACCCTCACGTGCTCCCTGGTCTGCACCTGCCACTGCTTTCCCATCCCCAAACACCACTGGTGGCTCAGACACGCCAGCCCCGTGTTCCTACACACACTTTGGGTGAATACATCCACACAGGCCCAACACATGGTTGTTTGCAGGGATGTAAGCACAGGACAGGCCCCTCCAGCAGCTCAGACAAGGCAGGCACCCCCTTGCCCTGACACCCCTGGCTGAGCACAGCTCTCTCCCCAGCAGGGGTCCTGCATGATTTGCTCTGGTCCCACCCTGCCCCACAGCCACGTCCCAGCACTGCCCGTGGGTCCAGAGGCTGCACTTACCTGGAGAGCAGGGAGGCGGCTTTGCTGGTTGGGAATAACTTTTAATGAGACAATCCCCTTGGTTTCTTTCTAGTGAACAAAGGGGAGAAAGAAGAGTTGGAGGAGATGGTGTCTGGAGGCAGCTCAACAGCAGCAACCTGTGCAGGGAGGTGCTGAGTGCCAGGACCTGCCAAGGCAGGGCTCCTGGGGACACCGCAGCCTGGTCAGAAATAGCTGTGCTTGGCTTTGCCATACTTGTCCCATTCCAGTGGGGGGACACCAGCACCCCTACGAGGGTCTGGCTGTGGGCACTGCTAAGCACCACCAGAATGAACATGGAGACCTGCATCATCTCTGCTCTGGCTGCTGCAGTGAGGAGCCTGGGAGGAGAGGCTGACTCCTCCAAGTCCCCTCCATGTTGGCCCCTTGCTCTGGTCCTCCTGGTGACATTAGAGCACAGCACTCTCTTGCCTGCCACAGGCCAGTGCACCGTTGCCTCACACACATCACAACATCCACATGGTCCCATGGGACTACCACATGTGGAGGCTTGGAGGGAACTCCTGGGCCAATCACTCTTCTCAGGAGGCAAAAACAAAGACAAGCTGTGATTGGTCCTGCTGTCTGGAGCAGGGACACCCTGTGGCACTTTGGCAAGGCCAAGCCTCCTGCTGAGGCTGCTGCTGGGGGTTCTCAGCAGCAGCACCACCTCCCTTCAACAAGGTGTCACCTGCTGGGCAGAGATCAGGACCATCAATGTATGAACCCAAGGCAGGTCTGAGGCCCTGTCCAAAGCTGCCTCTGACAGGATCACCATCCTGACAGGATCACCATGACCTCAGCAGCAGGCAAATGGCACCAGCATGACATGCAGGTGTGGCTCAGGTCTGCAAACGCAGCCCACACTGGGCTGGAGCTGCACACCAGCCTTGGCAAACAGAGGTGGTTTCCAAGCCCCATGCAGGATCAGCACACGTCAGGGACCCAGCCAACAGCCTTCACTGCTGCTCCAGGGGGGCAGAAACAAGCAGCAAGCACAGACCCCAGGGGGCTGCATGCAGGATGGTCTCTGCCACATCACACTGCTGTGTGCTGGCTCTGGTGTGTGGGAGGGGGTGAATGCTCACAGCATGCAGGCCAAAGGGGTCCTTCCCAGGGAACAGCCCTGGCACACACAGATACCTACCAGCATCTTCTGCAGCTGGTCAACTGAGTGGTTGCTCGCACTCTGCCCATTGATTTCTATGATTTCATCACCCACGTGAAGGGAGCCTGCCAGCAATGTGAGAAACATGAAAATGCAGAAAAGGGACAAGAGCTGCTCACCAAACCCAATTCACACAGCTCCATCAGCCCCCAGGGCCAGGACACTGCAGTGTTTGCCTGTCAGTGCTTTGGAATCAGATGGGGGGAAAGCATAAGGGGAATGAATTCTTCCCCCTCCACCCAACGCACACCTAGCCAGTCATCAGGCTGCTTTCCATTGTGTCCAAAGTGCTTTGGACTGGTCAAAGCACCTGCATCAGCACTTCAAACACAACCCCAAGAACCTCACCTGAAGTCAATCACAACCTCCTTACAGGGCCCTCAACACAAGCATTCCTGACTTTGTGTGTTTTCAGTTTATATACCCAGGCAGATTACAGCCTCAGATATACTACTAAAAATCAGGCTCCAGTAATGTTATTGGAATGACTCCTGTCTTATTTTGGCAGTGGTAAGCACAGACTTCCCACTTGGATCCAAGGCTGGAAAAGCAGCCTCTTCTAAGCAGAGAACATCTCGTATCCACGCCTCCTTGGCAAGACCCAAAACCAGAAAATAGCACCTATTTATTTCTTTTGGCACCTTATTTTGGTCTGCAGAGCCAATCCACAAGATGTCTGTCCCACCTGTGCACTTTAGGAATGGGAAGAGCTTCCCCCACGGTCCCTGGGGTATGATCCATCTCTTCTTACAATGACCCCATCACGAGACGGAGACAGATGATCTCCAGCTCCTTTTTGGGAGAGCCCTTCCCCCAAGCCTTTATTTATCCCTAAAGCCTCCAGTGTTTTAACATGACAACCATGCAGAGAGACCAGTGAGTCCCAAGTTCCTGACACATCCCTAGGGGAGGAACAGGCACAGATGTCCTTGTCACAGGGGAAAGCCAGCAGTGCTGGGAAGAAACCACCTGCAGACGTGCACCCCATGCACTGCTTCTCCAAAGGCCTCGTTACCTTGTCTGTGAATCATGCCCCCATGGAAGATCCTGGCCACCATGCAGCTCTGCTTGTCATTTTGCTTCAGCGTGATTCCCTGGAAGACAGGAAAATCCATGACTGCTCGCTGCAGGGGAGAGCTCTCCTGCCCTCACAAAGTCCTCTCCAGGCCCATGTCCACAGTGCAATGTGCAGTGGCTGGGGGGAAGACCCTGCTAGGCCAAGTCAGGCTGCCACAGCTCCTCTTGGCACAAGCATCACCACCCTTTGTGGGGCTCGCTTTGGGTCCCCGGGCAGAAGGCAGAGTCCAGCACCTTCTTCCCGTGACCGAGATCTCCAGTGACCTGTCTCCCTCAAGGCCAGCCTGCCTAAGCTGCCCCTCCACCCCCCAGGAGCCATCCGGCTTTGGGGCTTTGCCAGCTCTCACCATGGGCTCCTCGGTGACCTTCTCGAACTGGACAAGGCGGATCTTGCGCACCTCGCGGCTGCCGCTGTGCGAGGGGCTGCCCAGGGTCGCTGAGCCATTGGTGTAGATATCCTCAGTTATGGCCATTGGGGACTGAGTCATGGCCTGTCGGGGCAAAACAGACACCAGGCTTTAGGGGCTCCACCTGAGAAGGCTGGATCCCTGCTCTGGGGCTCAGCTACTCAAACATGTTAAGGTGCCTATGGCGCAGGTGGAGCACGGAGGACGAGAAGACACCAAGGGCAAGAAAAGAAAAGGAGTAAAACAATTTGAGCCTTGGATATGTGGATGTGGGTTTAATCTGCAGTTCTCCAGCCTGGGAAACATAGGAGGTAAGAAAAAATTGGAAAAGCTACAGGTAGAAGCCGCCAAAGGAGTTCACAGCTGATCTCCTGAAGCAAAGAGTGACAAATACCTGTGTGTCGCAGCAGCACTTGGCTCACAGGTAGCTTGTTGCAGAGCACAAAGCCCAGGACATCTTCACCAAGCGTACAGAACAGTTTGGGACTCACCCCTGAGAACTGGAGCCAGGCCTTGCTCTAGCTCAGTTTGTAAGTTCAATCCTTCCTGACCGACATCAGTGGGCAACTGACACGGTGCACTGCCATGTTCACAACATCCCAGCACTGAAGGCAGTGCTCCCAAGCCAGCCAGAAACATCCCATTCCCCTTCCCAGCTCCAGGTCCTTTCATGCTGGTTTGCACTGGTAAGCCAAGCACAGGCTTTCAGTCCTGAGGAAACTTGTGTTCTTGGTTTCCAGCATGTGCCAGCCCCAGGGCTGATGGAGAGTGCTTGGGGTCCTATGCAAAGACCTCCAAACCTATCCTGCCTGGTGAGCTTGTCCCTCACAGCCCAAGAAAGCCTGACACAGTCCTGTTAAATCCCTCAGACACACTGGGCAATGTCTCCATACAGCTCACAAATGTGCCTGTTTGTCCCCAAGTGCAGTGGACTTTCCTCAAGCCTCTCCCAGATCAGTGCTGGCCCAGCAAAACCCAGACTAGCTTCAATCTGCAGCCTCTGCCTGCCCTGTTGGCATAAATTCCCACAACAGCCCATGATGCAAAACAAACCCTCCTCGCTGTCCCACTCCACACCAGATTCCTGGCTTTGCTGCCCCGTTTGCAGCCTGCACCCTCCCTCCCAGCAGTGCCTGAGCTGAGAACCAGAGCCAGCAAAGCTGCAGGGATACCCAGCAAGGTCCTCACTGGCTTCAGTCCTGCATCAGTGACGTGGCCATGCCCAGACAGGCAGAGCCTCTCCCCACCACAGCCTGACTTGTCAACTGAGCACCAGAGCCAGAAGCTCCATGCCAGGAGCTGGGAAATATCAGCCTGACCCCCCTGCCCCAGCTCGCTCTCACCCACCCCTGACCCCCGGCCTGGAGCAGAGGAGAAGCTGCAGTCTCACGCTGCCAGGTGGGGAGGCAGATCTGGTCAGGCCAGGGGAAGGCTTGTGAAGAGCACCTGCTACTGGGCTGCACCATGGCACTAAACCACAATAATATGAGCTTTGGTAGGGATGTGCTGGGATGCTGCTGGCTGACACAGTGATCCAGCTCTGTGCAATGGCAGGGACGGAGCCAAAGAAAGGGGCAGCAGAGTCAGGACTAACAAGGATAGCAGGAAAGGTGCTGGCAGAGAAGTGCAGAGCAGGCACAGTCACTGTCACAGCCCCCAGAAAGGGCTCTGCAGGGCTAGCGCAGGGAGAGAAGGGCTCAGGGAGCTGTGTGCCCATGATGCAGTGATTTATTTTTAAGCCAACTACCTCCAGAAGTGCCAACCAACCTCCTCCTCAAAAGGCGACCATGTGGGCTCCAGCTGCCAATGGCTCAAACATGGAGAAGAAGGCTGAATCCCAGCCCAGAACAGCAGCCAGGCCATGGACTTGCAGGGTGGAAGGAAGAACAACTTGTATCCATCCCGCCCAGTCTGGCTTGCCAGCCCAACAGGGCATGATGCTACCACATCATTTGCAGTGCAGAGGAACAGATCTAGCAGTGTGCGTGCCCAGAGCTGTCCCACACTCTCTGTCAGCTGTCCCCCTCTGCCAAACCAGCAGGTGCAAGGAGGAATAGAAGGACAAGGACCTTCTCCAGCCTGACCTGAGGCCAAAGCGCCCACGAGGTGGCTGGAGTCAGCACAGATCATACTTATCTTGGTCATGCCTTGGGAAAGTGTTAGACCATGCAGTTCCTGGCTTCAAACCTCTAGGCTCAGCAGAGCCCGATGACCCAGGATACCACAGTCTGCTCCAGGGACTGGGAGTTCCCATCCTCACCATCTCCATCAGCTGAGCCTCCTGGCCCTGACCTTTGCTTTTTGCTGAGAGCTGGAGAAAACACCCAGCCCTCGATGCTGACACAGCACCAGTGTCACTCTGGTGACTCCTGGAGAACAAGGTCTGTCACCAGAGATTGGCTGCTGTGCCTGGAGACAGCCATCAGTCACTTGATGGCAATTCTGAATGCAGAAGGGTCCTCCAAAACCAGAGCTATGCTGTGATGGTGTGGGCTTTTTTGCTGATGGCACTGGCCAGCCAGTGGATGGGGATGTGAAAATACCGGGTTCATGAGGACAGCCAGGACCCTCGGGGTGGCAGATTCAGCCCTGATGTTGGCACCCAGGAACAGGAGACGTGTGTGGCTCTCATGCCCCATGAACATGAGCTGGCTGCATTGCCTTGCACTCTTCCTGGCAGCTGCCACGCTCATAGCTGGCTTGGCCCAGCACAGTCTGTGACCTCAAGAGCCTTTAGAGTCACGCTGGTGACTGGCCAAACTCTGCTCCTTGTGCACTGCTCCACAGGAAACATCTGTGAGTGCTCCTGAGAGCCAGCTCGTGGCCACCAGCCACTGCCAGCTGTGCACAGCCCCGGGCTCTGTCACTGCCAGGGCCCGTGCTGGGGCAGACGTGGGGCAAGGAGGCTGGGGGGCTGAGCTGTGCAACAGGGGTGCTGGACAGCCCAGAACCCAGCAGCCCTGTGTGCCCTGCATCTGGCTGACATGGGTACAAATCCTCCTGTACAAATCCTGCTCCACTGGCAATGCACACAAGAGCCACCAGCTCCATGGGTCAGAGGTGCCCCACAACCCCCTGTCTGCACTTTCCTCAAGAGCCCAGATTTCTGCCCCATATTCTGGGGCAGAGGGAAATGTACCAGTTCCTTGGGCAGTGTTTACCAACAGGGAATGTGGTGAGGATCCCAGGACTTGGCATCCTGACCCCCAGTGGGGTCACCACTGTCTGCCAGGGTTGCTGCTGCTGCGCTGGCTCCACCAGGCTGCACACCATGGGCAAATCAAACATTAACTGGGCAGCTTGTTTGCAGGAGGCTGAAGCAGCACTTGAGGAAAGCAGCACTACAGTGCAAAGGGCATGTTCAGAGATTTGGTTCCTGGGCTCTCCTGGCTGCTCTAACCAAGAGACTTCAGTATCAGGTAGCCTTGGAAAAACAAGGCTGCCCGGCGAGTACATGGAAAAAAGTACTGCTCGTTTTGCCAAGCAGCCCCCACAGTACAGCAGCTTGGATGCAAGAAGGAACCCTGAAGCCAGGTTTCTCTGGGATTGCCCTCTTGGCTGGCAATAAGACACTCTCTTCTCACACTGTGAGGAACACAATCCCAGCTCCCTCCATGAATCATCACCCCTGACATTGTAATCGCCATTGGTGCATACAGGGAGGTTGGGGCACTGCTTGGTGCAGAGATGTCCTGACCCAGCAATATCTCCTACCACCCTCCAGTGCTTCCAGCCTTGCCTCCCTCCCCATCCAGGGTCTGTCCATCTCAGTCTTGTACAGCTCAAAAAACACAGCAACATGTAAAAAAAGCAAAGTAGCAAAAAATTGAGCTTGGGAGCTGCTTTAGGGCTGCCCCAGCAGGCTGGGGAGCAACAAGCACATAGACATTTAGAAGTAATTCATTCTGCCAGGGGCTACTGACTTCTCAAGTCTGCCTGCGCAGCCACAGGAACAATCTCACCTAAAACCCCTTCTAGCAATATGATTGAAGTTTAAAAACAAGAATCAAACCAACAAACATTTAAACCAAAAAGGATTACATTGCTGACACCGAGAAAAGGCCTGGCAACACCAACAGGTCTCTGTGGGAAGGGGAAAAGAGAAATAAGAAGGATACAAAATGGTCGTGGCAGCCAGAAGGTGCTGCCAGCTCTGTGTGCCCTCACACTGGCTCCAGATCACAGAGTGATGCAACAGAGATGGGCCAGGGAGCACAGTCACTTTTGCTGAGGCACCACCTTCCCACCAGAAAAGGCTGATGCAGCCTCCCAGATGTGTTTGTGAAGCTGGTAACCTCCAAGGGACAGCCAGTGAAACCACAACACTGACAGAAGGAGGAGCTGCCCTGCCACTCCATCCCAGCCCCCAGAACAAGCCCTGCAAAACAGCTGTTTCCCTGTAGCTGTGACTCATAGCAACACAGCAAAATACATCTGAGATTAAAAAGTTGGAACCAGCCCTCCCCACTTCATTAGTCAAAGCCAGAAGTTTAGCTTGGCTTTCAACCGAGTTTTACCTGTGGTTGATCCTGGGGACTGTGGCCTCAGTGTGCTTTGGGGCTGCTGCCAGTTGGATGCTGAGAACTGCTGCCCAGAGGCAAGTGCAGTGCTCCCTCTGTTCCCTCTGCACCCTCAAGATCAGCTCTCCCTAGAAGTACCTTCCTTTTCTCCACCAAACTCCCAAAGGTCATGTTCACTGCCCATTTTACAGCTGGAGAACTGAGTCACAGATGATAAAGGGACAAGCCCAAGGTCATCCTGCCAATCAGGTGCACAGCTGGAAATAAAGCCCACACCTTCTGGGTAAATCTGTACTTGTCAGTCAGGAGATATGGCAAAGATACGCAGGCACGTGGTGAGGCTCAAGAGGAGAGGCCTGGGGTTGTTTTCTAGCAATAACATGGCTTCCACTTGCCATGATTTGCATGCCCTGCCACCACGCGAGGAACACAGGACAGCATTTCCCAGCACATGGCTCTGCCAGAGAAAATGCAGAAGAGAAACCTCCCAGTCACGCTGTCTGACTCCAGACCAGGAGCAGCCAGGCAGACTCAGCACCCTTCCCAAGAAGGGACATTGCTGCTGGGCCATGTCCTGGTGTCCCATGGAGGGGCCACAGCCACCATGGGCCAGCACCATCTCTGCATGCCCATGACACAGAGACAGGTTATCTGTGACTGGCAAGCTCAGGACACTGCTGGAAGTCAGCGCTAGAGAGCTCCTTTTAAAAGGCCTCATGCAGATCTCAGTTCACCATCTCTCCCCTTATCCCTGCTGAAATAAATACACCATAACACCAGGAAGCTGTAGGGCAGCTCCTACACTTTCCATGTTCTGCTGCTATTGGCAATTTATCCTTGCTCTGTTTGCAGCCAGGCAGGCCCTCTGCCTGGATCTGGCAGGCAGAGGGATGGGAGAGCTCCTCTCAGCAGTTGCCTGGTCCAGACACTTTGCTTTAATGATTTTTTTCCCTACTGTTTTTCTCAAAGCACCCTGTCAGGGTTAAACCATGAAAATCAGATGAGCCACTGGTGTGAGACAGATCTGACAAGCTTCTTTTGCATGTTTAAGTGTCCAACACGATGGGCCAAGGACAGCACTTCAGGGAAATTTCCTCCCTGCTCTCTCTCAGAGCCTCCCCACAGTTGCAAGGAAACCTTAGCCCAGGCACATTATGCCATGGCGTCACCAAGGATGCCTTTTCAAAGCTGGAAATCTCTGCCGGGGGAAAAGCACCAGCTGTTTAATACTGGCAACTGCCGACCTTCTCCTGGTTGCATCCAAGCTACCCCAAACAACACTAAGTGAGGAAGGAGCCCATCCAGCAGAACCAAGAGGGCTGCTAGCCTGCCCTCCTTTTATTTGAGGTGCAGTGCAAGAGGCCTGTGAGAAGGGCCGCCTGCATCTTCCTTCCCTGGGGAAGAGACCCCCACCCTCCTCCAGCTCATGCCGCGGACCTGGAGGTTGCTCAGCAGCTGAATCAGCTCATGTGACAGGCAGTTCCAGTTCAGACCAGCTACAACTTTGCAGCAAAACAAGCACAATCTCTTCCGCGGCAGGATGCTAGAGCCTTGCTCCTCTGCACCCAGCTCCTTCTGCCCTGCCGGCTATGCTGGCTGACCATTCCCCGGAGGCACCCCGCGTCCCGAGCGAGCATCCCTGGGGGCACTGGGCACGCACCTGGATGCGGGGTCTCTGCTGTTGGGACCCTGCTTCCCCCTGCGTGTGCTGAGGGACGGGATGGAGCGGCACCCCCGGGGGACCCGTGCCGGGCCTGAGCCGGGCGCAGAGTGCTGGGCTAAGGGCCCGCAGGAGAGCGGGACACGCCGGGGCTCTCGGCCGGGGCTCGGCGGGGATTGGGAGCGGGACGGGGGCCGGGAGCGGGGCGCGGGCGGAGGCGCGGGGTCTGGGGGCGCACCGGGCCGCTCACCTCGGGCTTGGGCCGGTTCTGCAGGAGGTGCTCCAGGTAGAGGTCGGAGAGCGCCGTCCTCATGCTGCCGCCGCCGGCGCTGCGCCCCGACTTGAGCGTCATGCCGCCGGCAGTGCGGCCGGTNCCAGGAGGCGGGGGCGGGCCGGGGCTGGGCCGCGGGCTTGGCAGGGCCGCCCGGCGGCAGCGGGGCAGATGAGCCGGGCAGAGGAGCCGGTGCTGGGAGGGTCGGACCCGGCGTCCCCGCTGCCCTCGGCCTCGCCTCGCCGCGCGCGGGGCCTTTTCCCCCGTGGGAGTGTCCCCATCGCCTCAGGGCTGTGCCAGCCCTCGCCCGTGCCTGCCCCTGGTCGTGCCCAAGCGTTCAGATCACAGAGTGCACCCAAGCTACCCCAAATAGACCCGCGAGGGTCATGGAGGCCAACTCCGGGCCCTGCACAGGACAGCCCAAAATGCCACCCTGTGCCCGAGGCATTATCCAAAGGCTCCCTGGGCTCTGTCACGCTGCTGCTGTGACCACTGCCCTGGGGAGCCTCCTCCAGTGCCCCACCACCCTCTGGGGGAAGAACCTGTCCCTAATGGCAAACCTAAACCTCCCCTGACACAACCTCAGCCATTCCCTCGGGTCCTGTCACGGCTCAGCACAGAGAAGGGATCGGCGTCTGCCCCTCCTCATGAGCAAGCTGTAACTGCAATGAGGTCTGTGCTCAGTCTCTTCTCCAGGCTGGACAGACCAAGTGACCTCAGCTGCTCCTCACATGGCTTCCCCCCAAGGCCCTTCACCATCTTCATTTCCCTCATTTGGACGCTGGGCAGAGGCCCAGCAAGGACATGGGGAGCACCTCTCCATAGTGGCACTGATGAATAGCTGGCTCTCACAAAGCAATGGTCATTCCTGGGCTTTGCCAGTGTGCAGAGCTCCAGGGTGCCTTTCTCTGCACTCTAGCAAGGACAGCCCTCTTCTTGAACTGTTCTGGGTCTTCCACCTCCTTCAGCTTGCATGGATGGGATGGCAAATCCCTGCATTTGTGAGCCGTGCATGGTGCAAAGGGTTTCTGTTGAACATTTCTGCACTTTCTGTAGGTCTTACTGATGAGAGGGTCCAAGTGAAGTCTGCGTTTTATTTGGGGATGGAAAGTTAACTCTGCTGTATTATTCTTTAAGAAAACACTGAAAGGGTTTTTCACACCATTCCTGGCATCCTGGAGATTTAGAGGTTGCCCTGCACCAGACTCCCACACTGCTGCCAGATGAGTTCTCCAGGCTGAGCTGGTCTAAAGTTACCTTAGGAAATACAAGGAGAAGAAGGGTGCAAACTCCTAGAGAAAGGAAACAGGAAAACGGATGGCGGGGGGAGGAGACAGGGGGAAGAAAGAAGGAAAATTCATCTCGTTCTGACAGCAAGTTTCTCCTCACTCATGGGAACAAAATGGTTCCTGACTGGGCTATAAGAAAGCCCAGAATGCTGTGAGATGCAGGGAAAAGGAGGTGTGGGAGCTGCAGGCACTGATGTGACTGACTCCAGCAAGCTGCTCTCACACTACCAGGAGCAAGGAGTCCCAAAGCACAGCCTGGACTGGGAGTGCTCTTCCCAACAGTCCCGTTCCTGTGGCAGCTGTTGTGCACTTTTGATTCGTGTGGCAGCTGTTGTGCACTTTTGCGGAATCTGCCTGGAGTCCTGCATTATCCAGATGTAACTCCCCTTCTTGCCCTACCCTCAGCCCCACACTGCTCATCTGGGGCCTTGGGCTTTGTTGAAGGAATGACCCCACCTGCCAGGAGTTATGCCACCATCAACAGGGCTTAGGTCTGCTTGAAGAAGACAAGTTGCCAATACACTGAGTAAATGGGTTGTTTATTTATCTGACATGTAGAGCAGTGTGAGCTGGGTACCTCCAAAGAGGAATCCCAATCAAAGAAATCCTTGGGCAATTCTATCCTTACAATGTGAGTTCCTCACCCTTCACATGGCAGTTCTGACCACTAGTAATATTAGGATCTGGGGTATTCCTGTTCTCTCTTGGGTCCCCTCACTGTCTCCAGGGGGGCTGTTCCTTCTCTTATCTCTAAGACTGCTGTGTCAGCTGACCTAATGATGGTAGTAGCCTTCCCTGCTTCCTTATCTTCCAGTTCAAACCAGCTCTGGGGCCCCCTCTTAGTTAACTTGGTAAAAGTTCAGCCTATCTGGGTGGAAATTCACAACTTGTGGTATAAGGCTTAATCAAATTTAGCTCCTGATGTTAAGCAAGTTCTGTGTACCAAGCACGTGACAGGGTTGCAGTGTTAGTAGGAGATCAGGGGAGTCAATACCAGGAGCAGAAGAAAGACAGCTAAGAGGGCCATGTTTTGCAGCTGCACTTGGTGGAACCTGTGGCCCAGACTTTGTCTGCAGGATTCCCTGATTAGGATGAGAAAATAATGGACTAGAAAAGTCAAAGGGTGCCTGGCTGCCTTCAGCCCCAGCAGGTGTGCCCACCAGGCAGGAGAATGCTGCTGGGAGCCTCATCTCCCCATCCCTGCCCAGCTGACCAAGAAGGCTCTGCAGACCACTTTGTAGCATCCTTACCAGCAGCTGAAACGACCGTGAGGAGGTGGACACACACTGGGGTTGGTGGGGCATGGCTTTGAGACGTGCTGGAGGCAGGACCCCTTGGTGCAGGGCTTCTTTTGCACTCATGGGCCAGAAACAGGCTGGCAGAAATGTGGAGTAGGAGGCAAGAGATACAGAGAGCGGAGACAAGCCCTGAAGTTAATCATGGAATGTGCAGTAGGAGGGAGAAATGTGACAAGAGACACCTGACAGACAGAAAAATGATGTCTAAGTCTGTTCATTCCCTCTTGGTTGCATATGGGAAAACTGAGGTGGAGGAGGTGGTGAGCAGCTTGGCCATAGCTCCGTGGCTGAGCTTGCATTTAAGCTGTGATTGCCCAAATCTGCTTTTCTCCCCATTGGCCATGGTCCCTGCTCAGGTGCTCTTTTCAGCCTGTTTCTGTTATGTGCTGGCCACTTTTTCAGAGAATGGTGCCCACCTGCACAGCTGCAATAGCTGCAAACACTCCCCACATCTGACACCAAGAGCTCTTCATCCAGCATGAGGGAAGGGAGATTCAGAAACCTCCCTGGCCCATGGCTTATCTGGCTGGGGCTCAGCACTGAAACCACACACACTCTGGCTTACAAATTAATCTCTGCTTGGGCTGTAATAGAAAGAGACAGCCAGGATGTGTTTTGTCTTCCTGGAGACACCAGAAAGCTGTGTGAGCACCAGATCACCCAGCCCAGGCAACCCTGGCAGCTGAGCCATGAAGGACAGAAGATCCCTGGGGTCCAGGAGGATTCAGCCAGGCAGTCCATGCTGCAGCAGGGCTATTTGCAGGGTCATGACAAGGCAGGAGATCTCCTGGCTGAGAGTGCTTCATGCTGGTCAAGCCCTTCTCCTGCACAGAAACGTCTGTGGCTGGAGGAGGATGTGATGCATCTCAGATCTGCATCGTGCTGTGAGGAAACAGCGTCTGGTCTCCATTCCTCACAAGATAAATGTCAAGACATGCTTCCAGTAATGGATGCCAGAACTTACAGGCTCAGACACATCTGCCTGCCTGCCCACTACAGCTCTGGCTCAGCACAGTCCCTTCCTTGCTGCCTGGCTGGCTGGAGAACATCCTGAAACTGCTCAGGGCTGGTGGGTGAATGCTGCTGGGACGCCTGCAGAGATTTCAGCTGTGCTTCCTCTTTGAAAATAACCCAGAGTGGGCTCTGGTGCACAGAGCTTTTGCTCTGAGCTAACCCTGTGTCACCAGACAAATGTGCCACAACATGGCAGCCTCTTTCTGGAGGGAAGATGAGCCTGAGCATCCACTGGTAGAGACCCTGAAGGGTAGAGATGGAGTTGCCTTGTGGCTGAGGAAGGATGCCCTTTGTCCTTCCAGGCTGAGGGCTACTCTGCCTCAGGCAGGGGTGTTCCCTTTGAGAAGCTCATGGCTCCTACCCCTCTCTTCAGGCCAGTGCTTGCCAGGCAGCCTCTCCTCACCTCTGTGCCTGGTTATTGTCAGAATGCAAGTAAGCCAAAGGGTGATTGCATCTCCTGCTTGGGCTGTAATGTAATCACTGCCAGGGCCACAGCAAAGGCTCCCTGTGGAAGGTGGCAGACACATGAGGCTTTTTCAAGCTTTTGCTTGAAACACCGGTTTCTGATCTCCCCTAGGTGTGCATTCCCAGACAGGTCACACCACTGGGGTGGTCTGCAGCACATGTTCCTGCTTCCTCCAGACACAGGCCATGGAGGGGAGCATCCCAGTGCAGCTGATGGCAGGCAGGAGCTGGGTGCCCCAGAGCAGCCATCCCTCACACAACCACCCTGCTCATGGCACAGCCCTGGTGTCCCCACCACAGCTGTCCCCTGTGCTGCTGGCAGAGCTGTTCTTAGACCTGCTGCAGGCCACGGCTCTGATGGGGCACCCTGGAAGTTCACAAAGCAATCAATGGATGTTGCTGGGTTGCTGCCCATCTCACTGTAACAGCACCCAGCTGACTCCTGCTGTTCTCCAAAGGCCCCTCATAACCCTGCTTTCCCTGCCACACCAGCTGCCAGGGGCTTTGTGGGCCACCCAGCTCCTCCATCACAGATGGAGGACTCACTGCCCTGGGGGTGGGATGGCAGAGGTTCTGGCAAGCTGCTGGAGGAGACGTGCTGCCCAACAAGGATGACCCCACACCTTCCCCACCGCCCTCCAGGTGCTCCCCACCCTTGTGAGGTGGCCGTTGTTCTGGAAGGTCCCCACCCCACGAGAGGAATGAGGCGGGAGCCAGTGTCACCCTGCTCATCGTCATTCCTGGGAGGGGAAACTTCTGCCCCTGTGTGGGGAGGGTGCCAGGGAGGGGGAAAGCCACAGGTGTCAGGAAGATGGCTCTGGCCCATGGCACACCTTGCTGGGTTATGTCAAGGTGGCAGCTCATCCACCAGGGTCCCTGGAAGCCACAGGCACCCACAGAACTCCTGTGGAGAACAAGGAGGGCTTGCTCAAGGCAGCAACAGAAAGGAGGGTGAGGGCACCCAGCCAGAGCAGCAGGAGCACTGTGGAAAGGAGACAAAGGGAAGTGCAGGGCCAAAGCCCAGTGCTGAGTCAGGCTGAGCAAGAGCTGCCTCCCTCCAGCCTCTCATCCCCATCGATTGTGAAATGGACACTGAGATCTGGAGCAGGGCCTCCACCCCCCATCCTTATCTTTGCTCTTCCTCCTCCAGGACTGTGCCCAGCACAGCAGGAGTTTGTGCAAAATGAGGCTGAGAAGCTCTGGGGCTAATTAATTTGTAGCTGCTGGTAATGTTGACTGGGCCCCTGGGGAATCCACGGCTAAAGCAGAGGAGAAAGTGCAGAGACATACTGGAAAATTACTGTTTAATTCTTCATCATTACATCTGAGTATATGGCATCTGGTAGACACAGGAAAAGGCAGATAATGACCCAGGCACTGCAAAGCTCTGCAGCCCTTCTCTTCCCCAGCAGCAGGGGCAGCCAGGCCCCTGGAGGGATGGCTCCAGCCTTGGGGAGGGCTCAGTGCCTAGTGGCATGTGTGTCCTTGGGCTGGCACTGCCTCTTCCTGGCCCTGCAGCCATCAGTACTCCTGCTGAGTGTCACAGCCAAGGAACTCTAACCGCAGGGCAATGTGGTTGTGCCACTGGCGGGGGTGTATCCTCACATAGCGGGCAAAGAGAGGGGACTCCAGGGTATTCCTCACTGTGCTCTGATGGTCTTGGTTTGCCTTGAAAATCTGGAAGGAGAGAGAAACCAGGGTTGCACTTTCCTCTGCTGGCATAGTGAGGACAGGATCAACCCAGACAAACACCCCTGGGAATGCTTTAAGGAAGGAGGAAGCACAGCCTGGCTCACTGCTCTTGGAGAGCAATCCTGTGAGCATGTTTGCTGCCAAGGGCTGTGCTCGCTGCCCTGGGGATGGCCATGGGCCCTGGCCACAGAGCAGCTCTGCCTACCTTCTCCTTGCCATCTTGCAGGACTGGGCTCCAGTGCACGCCATCCTGGCTGATGGAGACAGCAAACTCCTTCACAAACATCTGGGTGAAGAGAGCTTTGGCACCTTGGGTTATGATTGCAGTCACCTTCTTGGTTACTTGGAAGTCCACCTGCAGCCACTCTCTGGGGCTGTTGCTCTGGGGAAGAACAGGGATGCCTTCAACCCTCAGCAGCAATGAGAAAGACACACTCATTGCAGCTGAAGCCAAGCTGGGCCTGCAGTTCCCTCTGCTTCACCTGCCCTACCAGGCATCTGCTTGGAGCTGCTGGGTGCTAAATCAGTGTGGCAGTGAGCGTGCAGCTTGCACGGTGCATGTGGCTGCACACACTTCCCACATAGCCCTGGCTAGAAGACCCTGCTGGGATTCCAGCTGCCTGCTGGTTTCTCCTCACACAGGCTACCTTTGGCCTCCAGGCATTGGTCCTGCCCTGAAGGTTCAGGCGGGCCAGGGCAGGTGTCCATCTGGAGAAGACGTTGGCGCTGTAGGAGGACGCGGAGATGTGCTCATCAGAGATCCCTCTGTTCTCCATTCCTAAGGGCATGGAGCAGCCTGGAAGAGAGGAGCAATGCTTGTCAGGGGCTAGGACAGAGCCATCATGGAGATGCCTTCTGGCTGCTCGCTGCTCCAGCTGCCCTGCATGCCTTTGCGCTGGTTACAAGTTCTTCTGTGCCTTGCTGCAGTGCCATGGTCCCTGCACTGCTTGGGGCCACTGTGTGCAGCATAGCTCTGGCCAGACTACTCCCACTTTCTTTTCTCCCTGGAGATTTTATCTAAGAGGAATGTGAAGAATTTTTGGTGTGAGGAAACATAAGGAGAACCTGTCTCCAGGGGGAGGACAAGAATACCTGGCAGGGAGACACCCTGAATGTGTGTGATCAGGTGTGCTTGTGCACAGCTGCTTCAGAGCCAGCTGCCAGGTTTGGGGCATAGGCTGACAGCATAGCCACTGCTGCTTTTAGCTGCTGCAGAGCAGGTCTGCAAAGCCAAAGAAAGGATCCCAGGGCACCATTTCCCCAGGCTGCACTGTTGATCAGAGCCACCTCACCTTCAACTGGCAAAACCAGAGTAAAAGCCAACAGCATCTGTCTCTGCTTGTTTCCTGCTCCCCCATACTGAGGCAGCAGCTCCCCATCTACCAGCTTAGCTGCTGCTGGAAGTTTCCTGTGCTTCAGTAAAAAAGCTGGTGAGAGCTGGCCTCAGGCTCTCCCTCTGGTATTTTTATCTCTAAGACCACAATGAGACTTTCCAGCTTTGTTCCCTCAACACCTCGGTGCCATCTGCAGCTCCCTCCTCCCTCCTCCATGAGTGCCTGGGAGTCCTGGCACAGTGGCACTGGTGCTCAGCAGCCCAGCAGGGCAGGGCAGAGCCCGGTTTTGGTGGCTGTGGCTGTATCACTCACTGTTGAGGTCGCAGCCCAGGAGCTCCATGCGCAGCGTGGCCCGGACGTTGTAGTGGGTGGGGTGGATGCGGAGGTACCGCGCTACCACTGGGGGGTCAAACCAGTTCTCTTTCACTCCAGTTCCATCCACGTTCCCAAAGAACAGCTGCAGGGAAAGGGAGGAAAAGGATTGTTGCAACGGTGGAAAGAGAGATGGACAGGACAAGGATCGCTGGGGAGAAGAACGTTCAAGTCTGGCACTTCTGTATCTTATCACCATCCTTGCAAAAATGACAACTCAGGAAAATTATTTGAGATGAGGTTCAGGCCAAAGAAGTGTGAGTGGGCCACTGAGAAAGAAAAGGAGAAGAACCTGCAAGTCTGTGCAAATTAACTTGGTTCTATATTTTCACCAAACAAGGGTGAGAAAAAGAAGGAAAAAAGTCCTCAAACATTTGAACCTGGGAAAAGTTGTAGCCACAGATGGTGCACACAATGGAGGCTTTTCTGGCTACTCTTCTCCCAGTGGATTG
Source organism: Irena cyanogastra (assembly GCA_013397155.1). NCBI lineage: Eukaryota > Metazoa > Chordata > Aves > Passeriformes > Irenidae > Irena > Irena cyanogastra. The sequence goes on along the minus strand of VWZV01009597.1, from coordinate 55,774 downwards.
ATCACCTTATGCATATTGAGGTTGTGGGTTTTTTCTAGCGACTATAGATTCTCCAAATCATCTGCACCTGCACAATATTTTTAGAAAGGCAAATTTGCCTTTGAGGTAAAAAAAGATACTCAGGTAAAATCTTATGCCTAGCTCTAAGTAAAATGCAACATAACATTCAGACGTGGATCTCACACAGCCACCTGGGATGGTGGAAAGAGGTAGCTCAGACAATTTAAAATCAGACAGATGGACACAGACAGCAAGTGCCTTGCAGATCTGTGATTCAGTCACCATTAAGTGTGAATGGTTTCTGTTCCTGCCCTAATCTCAGGGGCTCAGGAGATACCTGCTTTGTGGACAGGGCTCCCCAGCCCTCCTTACCACAGGACACCCCATCTGGGGAAAGCACTCCACTCAAGACCTTTCACCTTACCATCTGTGTGCTCGTGGCATTCCCCTTGTATGTCTTCCACCTTCGCCCATCAAGGCTGTAGAACACAACAAACTGGGAGATGTAGAAGCTGGAGAACTTTTGTCGGGCCCCTTGGGTTTTTATGCCATGAATAATGGTGGGATGCAAAAGATCCACCTGAGAATGAAAGACAGGGATTCAATTCTGATGGAAAACCCAAGCCATGTTTAGGCAGTGCCTGGTAAACCTGAAAACGTGTTTCCTCCTGACATAACTGAGCATTGGTTATCAAAGTAACTAAAACAGTTGTTCATAAGGGCACAAGTCAGCCAGCAGCTGGGTGTGAGCAGGGGAGAGCTGTTTGGAGAGGTGAGCTGTTCTGCCTTGGTCTTTGGGGGTTTTTGCACAATCCAGTGCTGCAGCTGGACCATTAAGTGATTCTTCTGCTGCTCTGAGGATGGATATGGGGGTCAGGCCAGCAGCAACCTGACCAGAGCAGCTGCCATTAGGATCATGGCATGGGCATGAGCCCTTCTGCAGGAGCATGGCCTTGCAATCCTCTCAGTGGTGCCTCCAGCCACGAGGCCCCTCTTACCTGGATCCAGGCATTGCTGCGGTCGGTGCTCCAAGCATTGATGGAGCCGCTGTTGTCCAGCCTGGCCAGGTAAGGAGCCCACTGCCCTGCAAGGAGAGAGCACAGACACAAGGGTGCTGCTGGGCCTTGGTGCTGGTAGGAGGTCCATCCACAGGACTGGGCCTGAGGGTCACCCTGGGGTTTAGTAGCCACACACAGGGTGGCAGAGCACTGGCACAATGGGCCAGCCATGTGGGAAGGCTCCAGGTGCTGACTGGGATGCTGACATGGGCACGGATGGAGGAAGGACTCCACTACCAGGGACTCAGTGCAGCAGAACTTGGGGCAGACAAACACATGAGTTATGCTGGCTGAAGCTGCCCTGACCCCACCTGCCCTCCAGCTACTCACCATACTGCCCCGAGGCTGTGATCTGAGAGTCTGCAATGGCACCTGAGGCCAAACCCAGGGCATTCCGACAGTCTGCAGGGAACAGGAGGGCAGAAACCAGGGACAGTTGGTTAGACAACAAAAGCCTAGGCTGGGTAGCAGCCTTCCGGCTCAGGGAGGTTTGCAAGCCTCCAGGAGCTCCCAGGCTTGTTTCTCTCACACCAAGGGATAGGTTTCAGAGGCTTCCACATCAATTCCTGGATTTTAGGATAGCTGGAAAGTTCTTGCTCACACCCCCCATGTCAAGAGCAGAGAGTTTCCAGCATCAGACACAGCAGCCTTTTGCCAAACTCCTTTCCCAGAGTCCATGACCTCTCATTCCCATGTCCTAATGTCCCAGCAGTGCTGACAAGTGTCTCTTCCTTATACCCACATCTTGCTCCTGGGCCTTTTTGTTGCTAGGCAGCATCTTTTGAAAACAAATATCACATTGCTAAAGGAAAGTCTACGTGACACCCCTGTCTTTCTCTGTCTCTCTTCTGGTCTCTGAGCACAAGGATGTTTGTCTCTTATAATAACCATTATTATTAGTGACTTGTCACACCTTGGCATCTCCACTGCATGTCAAATGCTCCTGGGGAAAACGCAAATTTGAAATCTTAAGTGGATTTTTAACTTATGGTAACGTTTTCTGGCTGACATTTAATATTCTTTTATAAACAGGAGAGAGACTGTCACAGTGTGATAAAATACTGCTCTCCCACAGCACTTCCCCAGTCCTTACTTATGGTGAGTTAGAAACATGTTGTTCTAGGGTGGAATCAGAAGTTTACTGTGGATTTTGCAGTTGCTCTTGGAGCTATTTCTATCAGATCAACCTGCAGTCAGGCAGCATCACTCATTGCCCCTTGTCATTGCTCTGTGCCTCAGTTTACCTCTTGATATATGGCCAGGCACTGCTGTACCTTACTGACAGCATGGGCAGGGACCAGCCCTTGCATGCACTTCCTTGGGTAAGTGCATTTTATGGAAGCTGCACAGACCCTCAGATCTGCAAAACGAGAGCTCTTGGAGTAAATATTTGCAGGCCAATGAAGCTGGTCTCCCAGCCTTCACCCCAGCTGTGTCCCTGAATCTGCTCTCTGCTGGGCTGTGCAGGCTGGCAAGGGCTGAAGTAGTGACTTTTTTCAGAGTGAAAGCACAGAAGGTGTTTTCACAGAAGGTCCCACTTGGGTCACCCCAAGAGAAATGCTGAGAGATCTGTGGGAGGAAGCTCAAATACACGCTGGTCATGGCTGTGTGTGTGCCCAGGTGGGTCAGGGCACAAAGAAATCACTCACTCAGGTCATACACGAGGAAGAGGGCACTCATTCCGGCTTGTTGGTGCTCTCCCACTTTGCACTCCACCCTCCAGATCCCAGCATGTGAGGGCCACATCTCCACTGTCCCAAAGACACCTGGCCAGGAATGGAGAGCAGAGCAGAGTTACTGCCTGTAATGGGATACCACTGTGCCAAGTGCTGTGCAAGCACAGGGACACAATAGTCCAGATCCACTCCCCCTCCTTGGTATTCCCCCACAGAAACTTCCTAAGGGCACAAACATGAAGCCCTGGCAGAGGGGGTGCAGAGTGCCCGTGCTACATCTCACCAGGATAAAGGTTGTAGACTCCCATGCGATACTCCTGGCTAGTCCTGACGTTGAACAGCTGCCCGTGGAAGTGAACAGAGTGGATGTCCTCAGTGCTGCCCATGTTCAGGAGGTGCCATCGGACCCGTTGCTGCTGGGCCATCACCAGCCCAGGCAGGGTGTCACTCACATAGCCGTTGATGGCTGGGAAAGGTAGCAGTCAGGAGGGGCTCAAGGCTCTGGGGCATTTCCATCCTGATATAGGTTGTGGGATGGAAAGGGCAAGGATCCTCACCATGGAAGGAATGGTTTCTCTTGAAGTCAGGGCTGTCCTGCTGGATCTGGCAGGGAGGGCGGCAGTTTCTGGCCACGTTCTCCGGGAAGTACCAGCTTTTGGTCTCGTCAAAGATGGTGAAGAGCAGGGAGAACTCCTGCACAGCCAGCTGCCTCTTGGAAACGTAGCTCAGCACGCCATGGTTGCAGATGATCAGTGGCCCGATGAGGCCTGAGTGCAGGTCCTTCTCCTGCCAGGGAGCCAGGAATAAGGGTCTGCCTCCAAGCAGGAGGCAGCACTGAGGCCAGCAAGAGGTACAGCTGAGAGGAAAGCCCTGAACCCATCCGCATCCCTGGCCTGGCTCCCACGCTGGGCCACGTGCAGGGAGGGAAGGACATGTGAGGTTCACTGAGGCAAGAAAGGCTGAGCAGCAAGTGTTTGCATGTGCTTTCAAGAGACATGGTGTCTGTCTGTCCAGCTGTCCAACAGTCCCTACTGCATTAGACCCAGGGGCCAAATTCAGGAAGATTTGGCATAGGGGAAAGGAACTGCAGAATGCTGGTTTCTTGCAAGTCTTATAAGCTGGAACAATTGAGGAAAGGGAGAAGGGAAGGGAAGGGAAGGGAAGGGAAGGGAAGGGACGGGACGGGACGGGACGGGACGGGACGGGACGGGACGGGACGGGACGAGACGAGACGAGACGAGACGAGACGAGACGAGACGAGACGAGACGAGACGAGAAGAGAAGAGAAGAGAAGAGAAGAGAAGAGAAGAGAAGAGAAGAGAAGAGAAGAGAAGAGAAGAGAGAAGAGCACCAGCATGTATTCCTCATTGTATTAGACACCTGAGAATCTCCACAGCCCCAGGCTGCTTTCAGCACAGCCCCATAGGAAATTCCTTGACCTCACAGCCAGGACCCAGGCATGCTGCCCTCCTCCCCTTCCTGGGGTGCCCCAGGGAGACTCCCACCTACCAGGTCCACATTGGAGAAGTAAGCCCAGGCCTTGCAGTCGAACTCCTGTGTGGTTGGTGCCATCTGGGGCAGGACTTTCCAGGAGTATTTCCAGTGGCCACCAGGCTGCACCACCCCACCCTGCTGTGTTGTGCCCTCATAGGCTGTCAGTGTGGAGTGGAAGGAGAAGGGCCGTGAGGCCAGGTTCTTGAATGTCACCTGCACCAGAGGGAAGGCAGAGCAGTGGAATGTGTGAGGGAGCAATGCTGACAGTGCTCTGGTAAGAAAAGTGCTCTGGGAAAGACCAAGGTGTCCCTGGTTCCCAGACCTCCCTTCAGCTGGTCTCCATGCAGTGGCCAACCCCTGCTGAACCACAAACTGTAGCTGTGCAGTGCAATCTGTGGTGGAAGGCACATCCTGGGTTCACATCAGCAGGATGAGGCCCTTTGCCTGCTCAGTGGAAGCAAGGTCAGCTACACTACTGTTTCTGGAGCCCAAAGGTGCTGCATCCATCCTGGTGAAGATTTCCCTGAAAACTGGGCAACTTCTCCAGGGACACAAGTCCTGAGCCTTTCACCTTTTTCTCAGGTAGGTGTTGAAGGACCTTTGATAGTGTGGGAAGCCCAAGCCTGCCCTCATACAGACCACCTAAAATAGTTGCACTGAGCCCTGCTTAGCTCACTACCCTTTTTGCAACCCCTTCACCCAAAAGGCTCCCATGGAACCCAGGAGCTGAGCAGGCAATGCTGTTGCAGGGGTTGGGTCTGTCTCAGGTCCAGGGCTTTGCATCTGAACATTCTGAGGTTCATGCTGGCCCATTCCTCCAGCCACTGAGGTCCCTCTGAATGGTGGCTCTGCCTCCCAGTCTGGTGCCATTCACATGCCAACAGGGCAGCTCCTGTCCCCAAGCCCTGCAGGTTAACCCCTGGGCAGTGCAGAGCCTGCAGGCCCACCTCAGCTCTCCTCTGGCTGAACGCCAACAACAACGGGGGGATTTATGGTTTTATAGGAAATGGGAACTTTCTACTCACCATGATGACATCTTGAACTTCTGCCCTGATGTAGGGCCCGAGGATGCCCAGGTGTTCATCCAGCTCTCTCCGCTGCACCGGCTGCGTGAAAGAATCATCCAAGTACTCCCGGAAAACCACCTTGCGGTACTGCCAGGAGTGCTTCCTCCTGCTTCTGCGGGGGTCCCTGCAGGGGCATGCCGGTCAGGTAAGTCAGGTGACACTGCCCACAGGGAGGACAGCATGGCAGGGCTGTTACAGCTCAGGGGGGTACAGAGCCAGAGCATCCCTGACCCACTTGCAAGGAAGTTTCTGGACATTTAAACCCCCCTGGGTAGAGGGGAGATGCCTGGAGCATCCTTCCTGTGGGCTGCTTGGCTGGGTTGTACTGGTACACAACTGTGATCCTGCCTGCCAGGACATGCCATCTCATGCATCATGCTGTGCCATGCAGTGCAGGAGGAACACATGCAGAAAAATCACACTTACGTTGCTTTTAGGAAGTGCTGGGGTCTCTGGTCCCCGTATTCCCACATCACCTCCACTGCTGCAATGAAGTATTGCCGGATCTGCCCCTGGAAGGAGCGCGGGTCATGCTCCTCTTCCCCATACATGTCAAAATCCTCCATGGTCTGCTCTGTGTCACTGTACTCATCATAGTCTGTCTTGGCAGTCTTTGAGGGGCTGGAACGTGTCCCGTTGTTCAGGGCTGGTTCCTCCCTGTGTCCTGGGATGTGGCTCCTCTCCCCAGCTGTGCTGTTGCTTTCCCCATCCTCCTCAGGCTCTCCTAGGCCCTGGCCCTCTGTCTTCCCTGTCTCTCTGAGGACATCTTCCCTGTCGAGCACCTGACATCCATGAGGAGTGTCTTGCACATACTCTGCTGGCTTTTTGGTGCTGTTGTTGGGAGGGGGACTGCTTGGAGACAGTGAACAGTTCTCTCTGATGGCTGAATTCAGAGACATTCTTTCTGGGCTTTGCCTAGACATTCTCCCAGGCACATGGTCCTCTGTGGCATTGGCCTTGAGCTGCTGAGGCCCAGGACTGGACCGACCCAGCTGCTCCACAGAGTTTGTCTCCTCCTCCATCTGGCTTCTCACCTGAGCTTGCTCGTTCCCAGGAGCCCTCCACACCTCAGCTCTGCCTGGCTGCAGCTCGGCCAAAGCTGGGCTCTGCAAGTCCCCCATGTTCACCACAGCCTCTGGGGAGACTGGGTCCCAGTTTGAGGCCAGGTCTGCAGCCTCAGCAGCGACCTGTCTTTCTGAGCTGCTCGCTGCCACTGCTGGTCCTGTCCCCAGTGCTCCCCGTGAGGGCAGGGAGCGCGTGCTGCGCTGAGCCCCGTCACTGCTGCCCTGCACTCCCCTGTCTGCGCTCAGCCTCCCCTCAGCATACATCTCATCAGCCCCTACAGCACCCCTGCCTGGGTGTAGCCTCCTCTCAACCACGCTGGATTTTTCTTCCAGGCTTTGCGGGGCCCCCATCACCTCAGCCATGGTGTCACTTGATACCAAGGACCTCTTCTTGAAGCGAGTGATGCAAAATGGGGAATGAGGTCCACATGCCTTTGGGGCTTCCTTATTCACTGCTGTCTCAGGGGGCTGGCTGGCCACATCCTGCTCTGCTGTCTCACCATCAGAGAGGTGCTTTCTGCTGCTGGTGTGGGGAAGACCCAAACCTCTGCTCTCCAGTGACCTGACTTGTTTAGGTCTCCAGTCAGGGCCACTTGTGCTTCTGGCTGTAACTCTGTGTCTCAGAAACTGCTCAGAGCTCTTTAAGAAACCACTTGGGAGTGGCCTGGTGTCATTGGTCACAACATTTGATTCAGAAAAGGCAATACTGTCCAGCTCTGCTAATTCCTTAGCATCCTGAAACACTTCTTTCAAAATTACTTCATCCCTCTCTTCTGTCATTACATAGCTGGATGGCTCGAGGTCATTGGTGTCTGCAAAGGTGGTGTCTAGAAGGCTGGTGCCTTTGGCAAGTCCACTGGCCTTTTCTGTGCCACTTTTCACAGGCAAGGAGTTGCTCTCACCTGTGAAGATTTCTCCTGGTACAGGTTTGTCTGACAAAGAAATATTTTGTTCCTCAAAAGTTTCATAAAAGCCTTGTGAAACCACTTTGTGAGGCCTTTTTTCCAGCCTAGCATCTAGGTAATTTGATGAATAATTGCTTTCTATGGTGTGACTGTGAACCACAGCATGAGAAATCCTGTTATCTTCTATCTCATCTGGAGATTCAGGATTGTTCAATGTGGAGGAAGAGTTGTGATCAATACTTAAAGATGTTGCTGTACTGAGTGTCTCCTCTGAGTCATGCAGGTTAAAGGATATTTTATCAGCCATTTTTAGCAGCTTGTCCTCATTACCCTGTGAAGACACATCTTGAAGTGTCAGGTTGTGCTCCAGATCATTCTGGTGAATTGAGCTCCTGATCTCCTGAAGAGAGGCTTTGCCAGCAGCATAAGCAATGGAGTCCCACAAGCTTGTTGAGTGAGCAGTTGTCTTTTGAGGCTCTGCTTCCAGGTTCTCTATCCTACCACCAGACTGGACTGTTGTTCCTTTTACTGGCTCCTGCAGCTCTGGGATTTTTGTCACTTTCATTCTTGCCAGAGCATCTCCTGGAGCTGTCGTGGCTTGGTGCAGCCACTGCTGATCTTCCTCTGAGCTCACAGTACCATGGACCCTTCCACTGACACTCGCCAAGTGTTCTCCAGGTGGGATTGCTCCAAACCCTTCATCCTGGCTGATGATTTTTGACAATTCTTCGTCTTCCAGGAAGGACTCATAGGACACTGGGTCATCGTTTGTCTCCGGCAGAGAAGACATGGAAATATCATGTGGATTTGGCATTGTGCCATTGGTAGAGGGATCAGAAATCCTGCCATTGCTCGGGAGGGCCCCATGTTCTGTCAGGCACAATCTTGTCTTCTCAGTCTCATTTCTGGAAGAGGTGATGTTGTTCAGTTGCTCATTCACACATGACTTCTTTCTCTTAGAGAAGCCCCTGGGTTGGAATTCGAAGGCAGCCTCCTCCCCGTCGGGATACACATAATCTTCCCCGTCAGTGTACTGCTCGTACTGGCACTGCGAGACCGCGAACTTGGCGTGCATCCCTCGGTCTCTGAAATCAGGATTTAGGCACCCCAGCGTCCAGACACCTGTCTCAAGAGAGGCCAAAAGGACACCATCAGCCCATTCCAGTGGGAAACTGGAAGAGATGCCATTCCCATGCTGCTCCCTTGCTAGTGCAACCTATATTTTCAGGCAGCCTCTGGCTCATGGTGGTGATCCCATGCTTTCATAGTCCCTAGAGTGTCTTACAGCCAGACCCACAGCTTTACTGGCAACATCAGAGCCTGACAATCACCATCAGCAGGGCTGGTGTTTCCTGGCAGAGCTTAGTGAGCTACACACACCTGTGAGGACCCAAGTACTGCAGTGAGAACCCACAGAGCCTCCAGCAGCAGCAGTCACCATAACCCACCCCCAAAGACCTCCTGGTGCTGTCAAACACACTTCTCTCCCAAAGACAGCCACCACAGCTCTCCCACTGAAAGAGAAAGACATGAAAGCTGCCTCTCACTCACATCCCCAGCCAGTGTATTTGCTGGCAGCAGGGAGGGTGAGATGTGTGATTTCTGGGCTCTGCTGCTGGAGAGAGCTGCCACCTGCTGCCGGCTGAGCAGCTGCTCTGCGTCTGAGGAAGCAGAGGAATCCGAGCTCAAACGGATGTGAGGCTTGGCTGGGTTGTAGAAAGCTTCCTGGGGTGTCTACAAACCCTGACAGCTCGGCTCAGGATGCAGTGCTCATGACCTTCATATCAGTGTTGCAACCACATGGTAAATCCTGTGTGTTCTCTGGGAGTGAGGAAATGGTTTGACAGCACTGCTTTTGCCAGCACTGAGAGAAGAGTGCTGAGTGGGGGGAAATACAACTGAACTCTGAAGCAAATCTTTTCTTGGATTTCTACGTGGCTGTTTCTGTCCTTGCAGAAGCGTGGAGAAAAATGGCATGACCAGCAGCTGAACCCACAGTAGGGAGAGAGCACTGCCACTCCCCTTGACCTCCAAGCTCGGAGCCAGGATTGCAAATGTCCACCAGCTCGTGTTACTGCAGCCAGCTTACTGGTTTGGCAGCATGTGTGACCTTAACACACCCTACCTATTAAGTAAAATACCATAATTCAATTTATTTGATTTAAGCTTTGAAAGATTTAATCACTGCCTCTCACTTTGCTGTTCTATCAGGCTGTGGATCCCTTTGCTCTCAGAGCTGTCAAAAGGAACTGGGCACCAGAGAACTGGCTGGGAGTGCTCACTGATCTCTGCAGGGGTGCCAAACCTGTGGCTGACAGAATAGCCCATGTTACTAACCTGGCTTTTCCAAACTCATGATGACTGTTTCTCCAGAAAATGGGAAGAGGGTAAGCACGTCCTCGAAGACCATGTTGCGCTTGAAGGTGTTTCCAGAGAAGAAGATGGAGAGGAAATCTGTTTGGGCCCCAACACTCAGGACATACCAGTACACAACATCGTTCAGGCAGAGTTTTGTTTGCAGGTTGTCAAATACAAAGCCATTAATAGCTGGAAGAGGGCAGGGGTGAAACATTTCAAGACCAAATTTCCTCAGTGGCTGCTGAGCTGCTGTGTATTCCCTGCTTATTCCCTGGGGCAGGGATGAGCCTGTGTCTGTGGGGGCTTTGCAGGGACCCCCTGGCTGAGTACTCACTGTGCATCACATTGGAGGCATAAAACTGGGGGTCCTGGGTATCCACGTGGGCTGCATCAGAGCAGAACCTCTTGATGTTCTCCTCCAGGTACCAGCTGTGGTTCTCATCAAAGACTGAAAACAGCACCAACTTCATGTTGTCTGACATTATCTGGAAAAAAGAGGGAAGAAATTATTCCTGGTCTGATCAGAGCACCCCTGGTGCCCAGTGTAGCTGTCAGGTCTCAGACTGGGTGCATGGAGGAGTTTACTGCTATTTCACAGGAGTTAGGGTGCAGATTTGGGGAAAAGAGAGCATGCAATAGAGGATGGGGAAGGCAGAGGCATTAGGACTGCTGGTAGGGTTGAAGAAAACAGGACAGACAAATTTGGGTATACTTAAATATTCACCCACCACAGTTATTCCAGCCTTCCAGCCTAGAAGTTGAGACAACAAAGGAGAGGCCCACCTGATTTCCCCTCTGATCCATGGACTTCTTGGAGCAGATGAGGAGGGGCCCAATCAGGCCTGAGGCTGTGTCTCGGACGGGGTCGATGGAGCTGTAGTAGAAACGGGTGAGGCAGCGAGGATCTGCCTCTGTGGGGCCATCCTCAGTGGTGAGAGTCCAGCTGTAGGTGAACGACTGCCCAGGGCCAATTGGAATATCCTTCACATCTTTCTCTGCCAACACACAACCCAAGAACAGACAGTTACGTGTAGGCTGCTCCTGCAAGGGGTGATCCCACTCTTTAAAAGAGCTCAGAAAGGTTTCCTGACCACACAAGCTGCAGAGGGAACCACCCATGCCCATCCTAGGATCCTGGTGGGATGTGGGATGGCCCTGCACAAGTCGTGGTCCTGGGAGCACAACAACAAGGGGTGAAAGCAGTTCTGGGAATGAAAACTGGAGAAAAAAACAACCCCAGAGCAAAAACTACAAAGCTGCAAGAGGGAGAATCTAAATCATGGTGAACCCCCACACAAATGCAGGTCAGAGGGAGCCCAGGGAATGAGGGCTGTAAATAAACTGCAAACACAGGCAGGATCACCAGGATGGTTCCTCCCTCGTCAGGAAGTGGAGGCCTCCAGGATGGACCAATTAACATGGTCCCAGCTCCCTGGTGGAGAATGCCCCTTCTCCCACTCCTCATTGAAGCCCTCCTTAAAGCTAGGGTTACATGACACCAATGGGAACATGAACCTAGAATCACCATAATCCCTGGGACTGGAGAGCTTAGGTACTTGGATGAATGGACAACCAGTCTTACCACAAGCTTCAGGAAACTCTCCTGGCCCCAAAAAATGGCAGTGGCCAGGTGACATCCCAAGTCCCCACGGCCTGCCTTACCTTGTGAGGGTCTCATGGCGTAGTAGGGCCTGACGCTGGTGAGGCCATGGGGGTAGATGTTGTAGGGTCGCCTGGCTAGGTTCCTGAACACAATCTGAAATGAGGACAGGCAGCAGGAATGTTTGGTGTTTTCTGATCACTGTGAGCCCTTGAAGCTGCTCTCAGTGTCCTTGCAGAGAGGGAAACACTGGACAGCACTGCCCAGGAGCTGACTACCTGCCAGTGATCAACACGAGGGACCCAGACATGTCTGGGGTCACAAAGTCAGAATACAAGAAACCACAATTTCTCTATGATGAGCCTATACTGTCCATTGTTCTTGGAGGTGTCTGTTTTAAGGAGGGCATGAAAATATCAGATTTATTAAAGAGAAAGTTGCTGTCTTTAGTCTTACTTTACACATGAGTCAGAAGAGGGCCATCAATCCAGGCCCCAGAGGACCAGGATATTAAGTATGCACAGCAGTCAAGAGCTTTAAAGTGCTCCCCACTTCAGTGCATGAAGCTCTTCCTTTATTTCTCTAAATTGCCCTGTCACATGCCCACAACTGCACAGGGAACCCCGGGGAGGGAGCAGAAATGTGAAGCTGCTGGAAACCATCCCATTCCTCCCAGCTGCAAACAAGTCAAGTGCTCAGGAGAGGCACTTCAGGAGACAAAAGTGACAGTCTCCAGTGCTATGAGGTAATAGCAAAAAGATGGAGAAGAGCGGAGGATGAGAGGACACTCCTGCCTCAGGGGAAGGTGCTGGATGTCATGTGTCAGGTATTAATTCACACAGTTCCTAAGACACCTGCAATGAAGTCAAATCAGAGGGACTGGGCCATATCCTGTGCATCTTACTGAGAGTATTTACCTTAAGCTGCCAGTAACATCTGCCTTTCTAGTGAACTTTGAACATGGAGAGATTTGAAACATGAGAGAGCACCTGAATGACTTGAGTCAGACCTTAGCCACAAGCCAAGAGCTATTAGTAGGAACAGCATCAAGCTCTGAAATTTCCCCTTACAGTGGAAAGCTGCGTTTCTCTTACCTTAAACTGATCTCCCACCTCCCCCTTGATGACAGGCCCCAGAATTCCCTTGTCCTGTTGGCTGGACACCTTGCGCTTCTTGAAGGTGGCATCCTCATACTCCACAAACACCACTTTCTTATACTTTGAACCGACCCGCTGTGGGCCAGGCTCCAGGTACAGCCTTGCCATGTTTCTGCAGGAAAAGGCAGAGAGAGAGCAAATGGCCACATGCAGGACACTCTCAGAAACAGAGCAAGACCTTCCATCACCCAAGGGCTTGGCAGATGGCTGAGAAGGTCACCAGGAGTTGTTGTCTGCTCAGAAGGGACTGATTCCACAGGCCTTGGTGACAGAGAGACAAATGCCCTGGAGACAAATGTCTCTGCAGGGCATTTGGTAAAATGGAGCAAAGCAGGTCCTGCCTTCCCATGGCCTCCCCAAGACCATTCTTGTCCTGCATCCATACTGTTAGTGTTAATAAAGAAGAACAAAACTGTCCAGGTTGGGCAGAATGAAAAGTAATTTCTGGGGAAAAGGGGAAGAGCTGGCAGGGCTGCCTTGAGGAGCAGCCTCATGAGCACACATGCTCACTCTCACCTGTCCAGAGACGCTGGCTTCACAGGGGCATAGTCCCAGTCCATTTCCTCAGCTGCAATGTAATAAGTCCAGGTCATGGGCCTGTCTTTGGCAAAAGAGCGCACTTGGATCACATGGTAAGTTTCCTCGTCTTCCTCAGGGTAATCCAGGTCCTCTGGCTCGTTTAGCAGGTTCCCCATCTTCAGCAGGCGTTCCTCAGGACACTCCTCCACCTTCACAAAGGCCTCCATGCCAACTGGGCTCAGACAAGGCAGGCAGAAAGGGTCACACTGATGTGCCAATACAGGCAGGCACTCACCCAAGCCCTGCCTGGGAGAAATCTTCTCCACTACTGTTCCCATCAAATGGGCCAGCACGGATCAACCCATGCCATCTGCTATGGTGGATGTAACACTAGGGAGCAGGAGGGGCCTTGGAGCTGCAGCACTGCACAGAACCCTGAGCCCAGGCCATGCCCTCACCTGCTCTTCCCCCGAGCTCTTGGAAAACAAAGTTACCTTGCTGATGGGACGGTATCTGGCAGAACATCCGAAACCAGCCAGCTGTTCCTGGCATGATCTTGGCTGTGAGATATGTGGCAGGGGAGATTTCTAGGCTGCTGAGACGGTGGCTTCTCACCAGGAATGTGTGGCCTTCAAAGAAGATGGAGTGGACTTCTGGCCCAGAGCCCAGCCCGATCACGTGCCAGTGGACCTGCTTCTTGAGGCACAGTGTGAGACCTGCCAGGAGACAAGGAAAGCAGCCAGGAGTCAGCATGGTGCCCAGCCCTTGTCCCCACTCTTGGTACCATAGACTCAGAGTCTGACACACGCTGATAGAGTCCCCTGCTCCTGTGCTGGCGTCCAGCTGGAGAAATCACACATGAATGTAGACTGTCTGAGCAAAACAGAGGCATGGGTCACATCATCCCTCTGAGATAAGACTAGATTTACAGGCTGGGGGACTTTGGGAGGGTTGCTGGTAGGAGCTCACAGTAGGATGCAGTGGTGAAAGAGAGAGATGTGCTCCTTGACTCTATAAATAGGGAAATTTGGCACTGGACAGGAGAGTCATTTGTTTGATCACAACACTGGCAAGCCTCATACTAAAACATTCATCTGGAGCACATCCTCAGCAGTAGCTGAAATACCACAAAGGGCAGAGAGGAGTCACCAGGATTATTTGAGTGCTGGAGAAAATTCCTTCCTCAGAGACACTCAGAGAGCTCAGTGTGCTTAGGAAATGGGAAAGAACTTGACTGCGTTGTAAAAATACTTTCCTGGGGAGAAACTGATGTGTGCTGAAGGGCTCTGTAATCTAGCAGGGAAGTGAATAACAAGTTCCTGGAAGTTCAAGCCAAACAAAGTCAAATACAGCATCAAGCGCTTGCCTTTGGCAGATTGCAGAGGTGACTGGAACAGATCCCAAGGGCCTGGGAGGAAACTGGGTGGAGGTTCCATCCTGAGGCCCTCAGCTCTCCATTTCCAGCTCTCCATCAGACACCTCTCAGGCCAGGTCCTGCATCCAGGGAGGGGGATGCTGAGTGGAGGTGGATAACTTCTCCAGGAAAACCCACTGTGCAGAGACAGTGCTTGAGCATGAGGCTTCCTGAGCTCTTAGCCTCTATGAACCCATCAAGACAGGGAATTTAGGGGAGTTTTGATTTTTTTTTTTCCCTGGAGAATGGCCAGACCTAAGTAGGAGGTTTTAGGATGTGGTTCACCAAAGCTGCTGGTGGTAATGACCCTCCTGACAGTGTTTCCCAGTTTGCCTTGGAGATTCCTCACTCTCGGGCAGCTCTGGATCTTTTCCCAGGAGAACACCAGAAAACAGCAACTTTTGTGTTCAGAGATCAAACCCAGCCTTTTCTTTTGCTCTTCTGAAGAAGAGGAGTCTGAGAGAAGATCTTATCACTCTAGCTACACCAGGGATGTTTATGTCAGATATTGGGAAAAATTTCTTTACTGAAAGTTGCCAAACACTGGAACAGGCTGGCCAGGTATTTAAAAGACTCGTATATGTGACACTTAGGGACATGGTTTAGTGGTAGACTTGGCAGTGTTAAGTTTACAGTAGGACTTGATGATCTTAAGGGTCTTTTCCAACCTAAATGATTCCATGGTTCTATTCCCAAAATCCTATGAAGGTGATTTAATGAGAGCTAAATGCTACCTCCAGCCTTGTTCACAGGGCTACAAAAGACAAAACTCTGCTACCAGCATTATTCTTGGAGAGCTCCAAGGAAGTCAGCTGCACTTGGCAACACAGACAGCTGGACACAGCTCCTGCCCTGCTGTAAATGGAAAAGGCAGATCAAGGAGCTGAAATATAAGGTCCCCTCTGAGGTGAACACAGCCTAACAGATCCATCACCTGGAAACTCCTCTTGATCTCTTTTCTTACATCCTTTCCCAAGCTACCTCAGGTTTACAGACCTGGCTCCACCTCTGCTCCTAGCAGCTCCCACGCCCCCCACCCTGTCTCTGTCCCACCAGGACTCACCAGGCAGTGAGCCATTGATGTAGCCATTGATGGTGTGCAGCTCTGTCCTGTTGTGAGCCTGGGGCTGAGCAGCTGCTGGGGAACCCTGCTCAGAGTACCAGCTTTTCCCTGGAGAGAGAGGAGGGTGCAGTCAGCTTTCACTTGAGAGCATTTCAAAGCAAAAGTAAACCTTCTCAGAGAGCTGGGATGTGTGGTGCCTGTGGAAATCCACAGCGCACCTGGCCATGGGTGTGGGAATGACCACTACACGTGACAGGGAATAACTCCCCACTTAACCTGTGTGATGGGAACAGGGCCAGGGCATGGGATGGGTGAGCTGGGGGGCTGCAAGCTCCCTGCACATGGGGAAGAGAAGGAGGGGCAGTACTGCACCAGGAGCACACTGGCTGGGGGGACTGCACAGGCTTAAACCCTTGGAAGGGGGTGTGGGTGCTGAGAGGTTGTGCTCACATTGATTGAACACACATGGCAAAGCAAATGCCCCAGAGCTGGCTGAGTGCAGGGTCTGACAGCACTCAGTCAGCAATTACCTTCATCAAACACTGCGAAGAGCAGCACAAACTCTTTCTGCAGGCTCTCATTCCCATCACTCACCAGGGTCCCTGCAAGATGCAATGAGATGGATTCCTTTAAAGGTCAGCAAACACCACCCAGGGAATTCCCTTTGTGCTCTTCAAGAACTGGTAAACCAAGGCCAGGCTGTGGTTTGCTTTTGTCATGTCTCACAATTACAACAGCCCTGCTTCCAGTCTTGCAGTCCCCAAAAGTCCATGGTTGAGAGGCAGCTGCCCTCAGAAGGCATCAAAAGGTCAATTTGCACTGCCTCCTTTTAGACCTTTGCTCAGTGAGAAACCACTCCTGGTGAGTCACTGGAGCCTGCAGACAGCGCCCAGTCATTTCCAGTGACTACAGAGGGTCTGGACAACTACCTCCAGGATATGTCTCAGCCAGAGATGACAAATCTCACTCCAGGCACATCTTCTTGTACCTTGTGCCGTCAGGATTTCAAGACCGAACCCCAGGAGCACTTCTGTTGAGCAGAGCTCACTGACTGCACTGCCATGCTCAGCCTCAGGAAGGCATCTGTGATTATTCTGCTTTTCAGTGAATGGCTGCGCGTGGCCTGTCCCCACCCTGTGCTGTCCTTACCAGGCCGGCACACGAGCAGGGCTCCAATCAGACCAGAGTTGATGTCCTTCACGCTGTTGGTGTTGGAGGAGTAGGAGTGGGTCAGGCACGCTGAGTCGTCATCAGTCGGGCCCTGGTTTTCCTGGATTTCCCAGACATACGTGTGTGTCTTCCCAGGATCCACCCTGTCCCCCTCCTTCTCTGGCTGGCTGGTCTCATCCTCATACCCTGCTCCTAAAACCAAAGAAATGGCCAGGTGTCACTGAAGGCTCATCCCCAGCACACCGTGGTGACAGAAATGCCCCTTCCTCCAGCCCAGAACAGCAACCCAGCCCCTCTCCATCCCAGGGGAGTGAGTCCTACAAGCAGTGACAGCTCTCAGGGCAGTAGCAGAGCTGTGCCAGACTCAAATGTTGGGCTCTGCACCCACCACCTGCCCTGAGGCTGGACAGCACAGTCTTCCTTGCCCTAAGCATCCAACCTTAGGTTTAACCCATGTATTACCTCTGTACCTGACACAGGTTTGTTCTGCACTGTTTGCTCAGCTCATTTCTGGGCTGGCCATGGTCATGTTGCTCCCCCAAGCTAGGCCATCTCTGTGACCATCTGTCCTTGCAGAGGGACATGAATGGCAGCGTGAGGGAGGCATGCAGACCTGGCAGGCAGGTGGCAGAGCAGGAGGTGCTACACAAGGACTTGCAGCAGCTGACGTTGGCAGCTCACCTTCCGACGCCTTCCAGTAGGACACCCCGACAGCATGGAGGTTGTAGGGGCGGGAGGCCAGGTTTTTAAACGTGATGACCACTGTGTCATAGACTTCTGCTCGGATGGTGGGGCCTAGAAGGCCTGAAGGGGATAAGACAATAAGGTCAGGCAGCTGGGGTCAGGCAGCTCACAGCCTGCCAGAAGCCCCAAAGGGTCCTGACTTTCCACAAGCCCAGTTAGTGGCTGTCCCTTGTGCAGCATGGCAGCACCAACTGCATCAGCTCCAGCAAGGCCCTCTGCACCCCCAAGGCTCTGCCATACCGGGGTCCACGCAGCTGCTTTCCTGCTCCTGGCTGAAGAGCAGCCAGCACCCAGCCCAGGATGAGTTTGGTGGCTGTCAAGGATTGCTGGAGTTCCCCACACTGCAAGTGCTTCTTACCCATCCAGGCTGGCTTGAGCTTGGGCTGTGTGAATGAGCCATCAGGGTACTCCACAAAAACAGCTTTCCTGTACCGGGGAGGGACACCGGCTGGGGGAGGACGTGGGCCCGCATGCCCCAAAATGCTGCAGGAGGAAGGAAAAGCCAAGGCTGATTGCACAGACCCGTCCATGCATGGGCAGCAGCCATCCTCTTCCTTCCCTTGCCAGCAGTTTGTTTGCTGGAACCCCAGGGATTGCTCACCCTGCTGTGTCCTTTGGATTTCCTGACAGCTCCCAGGTATGATTGGAAATGTTTGGCTCAGCATACAAATGACAACAGGGCAGTGATTAGTGTTGTGGTGTTAGTCATGATGGAAGAAGACACAAGGCCATACCCAGATGCAGCTGGGACAGGGCACAGCAGCAGGCACTGCTGCCAGTCTCCTGCCTCATGCCTTGTCCAGCTTCATGTTTCCTTGACAGCAGAGACTCAGAGCCCTGGCAGTGCCATGGTGACCTCTGCCCTGCAGCCACCCCCACCCCAACCCCAGCACCTTCAGGTGTGACAAACAGATCACATCACCTGTAACTCACATCCTCCCCAGCTCCTCCCCAGGAAAGAGACTGGCAGGTAGGGGCAGTTTGCTTTGTGTCTGAGTAATGTCCCCACATTTGTTTCTTTTCTGCCCAAAATGGGATTTACACTTCACAGCAGGAAGATAAAGGAGCCTTGAATGTATTTCACACCCCACTTATCTCTGCTGGCCTCTTTGTAAGAAGCTTAACAAATTCATTTTCCAGAAGGAATCTAGTTTATCAGGATAACAAAGGCATGAATTTCTTCAAGAATTTCAGAGGCTGACTTATCAGCCCTAGGACTAAGACCATTTCCAGTAACCAGACAGACCTTTCCAGTCTTGTTTTGTTTGGAGCAAAAGCCAGGTGGTATTTTCTTCCCACTTAAGGAGCAGGGAAGGTTTGCTGTCCTGCTCTGACTAAGTCTTCATTGGAGCAGCGTTCCCTTTTGCGACTCTTCCTCAAGCGGAAGAGGAAGGAGACAGAGTGACTCAAATTTAGGAAAGGCAATGCACACTCACCCCCACAACACTGGCTGGAAGCCACCTGCAGCTGGGGGATGCTGAGGGGAGAGCAGGGTCCACTCTCCTCAGGGGCAGAGCAGGATGGGAGCCCATGAAGACCCCAAGGCCCCCAGCTCCTATAACCCCATGTCCAGGCTGGCAGGAGGCCCCCAGGAAGCAGGCACGGCCCCAGGGAGCAGTGCCACAGCATTCAGCTGACTTTGCCCATCAACCATTATCATTCCTGGCTTGATGGCAGTGGGGTCTAGCCCCAGCTTTGCTCTCCAGCGTGTCTCCACACTGGGAGGTAGCTGAGCTGCAGGGCTGCTGACACTCAGATGTCCACTCTCAGGAAGCTGTGCCTTAATCTCTAGCTCACAGAAAGCCCAAATTTGAGAATGCAGCCCTGAGATATGATGGTCTGGTCCTGCTAATTCTGCAGTAAACAAGGCAGAAATCCCCTGGAGCCAGGGGGATTTTGCTGGCATGCAGGGGCATGGCTGGGAGGGCTCTTAGTGACAACAGGGCTTAGTGCTGGGTCCCAGTCCTGGCAGAGCAGAGCCCACAGGAGACAAGCAGGCGGAGTTCAGCCCAGGCATGTCTGATCAAAGTTCTTCTGGCCAGTCCTCTGTGACTGGGGTTCCCGTGAACTTCCTTCCCCAATGGCAGCTGAAGCTGAGGCAGGCTGATAAGTTTCTGGCACCTTGGATCAGCATTGTTAGCCACACTATCTGTTCATCTCTTGGAGCTGGGAGACATCCTGCACTGCCAAAACACTCAGACATGGGCTGCTGCTACGTGTCCACCAGCTCCGTGTCTGAGCTGAGATCTCTGGAGCCACTGCAGGATGTGCTGGTCCTGGCTCTGACCCTGCTGGTGGGGTTGTGTTTGAGAAGAAGAGAAACTGAAATCATGGGGAAGGTGTGAGCAGCTCTGGCCTGGTGTGTTGTAGCCCATTAATTTGACAGAGCTTTCTACAAATATGCCAGAGAAACCCCTGGATACATACAAGGGATTTGGAGGTCCTTTGGGAGCTGCCATGAGATGCTGGTACACTGAGGGAGAACGTGGGGAGCAGAAGGCAGCACACACAGAGCTCAGGGACAGCCCAGCTCCAGGGGCAGCTCTGCCTGCCATGCATTCCTGGCTCACTCCTGCATGTCCCTCATATCCAGCCTGGCTGTTTTCCTGTGCCCTCCTCTGTTGCAGGGAACTGGGCTGAGGTTGCAGGGCCAGGGAAAAGGCACCATCATTCAGCTGGGAACAGCCACGACAAGCAAGCCCTGGTTCCCATCACAGCTTCCCCAGGAGCTGCACTGCCCAGGAGTTCTCTGCCTCTCCAGGCTGGAGCACACCAGCAAGTCCCTCTGAGACAGACCATGTTGTCTTCCCCCTTTTCAGAGAAGGGCAAGGGATCTGCCTGCCAATGCCCCACTCATCCCGAGGCAGGGCAAGGTCCCTGAGTCACTCCAGGATCAGAAATAGTGCCTGAGTGCATCATAAAGGCAGTGCTGAAGTGGAAAGCCACAGGGCTAAATTAACAGTGTGAGTAAAGTCATCATCTCTAGCATAGCCTAATGGATCTGAGAGCAACATCAGTGAAAGCAGGGCAGGGGGTAAAATGGGGCGTGCTGGATGCAATTTTCCTACTGAAGTAATCAAAATAGGAAAAACCAACGTACAGTGACTACAGCAGCTAGTCAGGCTGCCCTGGGTCATCCCTAGAGCCTGGCTTCCAGTGCCTGGCCACAGCTCCTCACTGCTCAGGCCACTGTGGATCTGAGATGGGCCATGGGCTGATACTGCCTCAGCAGAGTCTGGGGAAGGGGATATGGAAACAGGGCAGAGGGAATGAGCACATCTTCATCCACAGGGGCTGTAGCCATCCAGCTCCATTCTCCATGCCAACCTCACAACCATGCATGTCCAAGACAGCTGTGTCTTCAGACAACACCATCCTGATGCTTGAGCAATGCAACTCCCATTTTTCCCTTCCTACTTCAAAGAACAGGCAAAACCACCATGTCTTCCTCCTTCTTGCCACTGTGCATGAATACCATGCTTTGCCCACAAACTACAAATGATTTTCATTTCCTTAAGGAAAGATTTCAGCCCCAGCAATGTAATGTACACAAAGATATAAATAACTAAAGCTGGATTTTACCAGGGGCAGACACAGTGGAAAGCCTTTGCTGCTCAGAGTTATGTCAGGGGGGCACAGCCAACCTTTCTCTGCAGGGAGTCACAGGTGCCCATCTTCCCTCACACTTCCCCAAAGCCCCCAGGATGCAGAGCAGAAAAGAAAGCACAAGCTGTAAAATCAGTTCATGGCTTCTAGCACAGACTTTAAAGGCTCCTAGGCAAATAGCATCAAGATAAAACAGTGCAGAACAGTGATGCAGAGCAGGTTTGCATTGTTCTCTCTCAATTCCACCTGTCCCTCATGTGTTAGTGACTCCCTATCACACCACCCCTTCCCAGCTGTGCCAGCAGCTCAGTGCACCCACCTTGCCAGGTTGCCCCTAGGTACCTGCCTGCCTGGAGCCAAGCTCACAGTGCCACATGCCAGGGTGGGAGCACACCCAGGGCAGGGCTCTAGAATTGCAAAAGGAAGAGCTTTACCCTGCAGGCGCTTGCAGCACGGACAGCAGGTCGCTGTGTGTGTAGTCCCAGGTGGTTTCCACGGCAGCAATGTAGTATCTTCTCACTTTGCTGATGCCCTCCTCAACCAGGCAGAGGAGCAGGAGGCTGCACAGGGCTCCCACCAGCACCATGCCTCCTGGCTGGGAACTGCTCTGACTTCAGGAGGAAAAGTGAAAAGGAAGGAATGAGAAAGGAAAGAGGAGAGAAAAGCCTTTTATCTGCTCATCCAGCTGTTGTAATCCACCGGAGATGATGATTTAAAGCCAGCACCCACAGACTCACACTCGGAGCACCAAAGAGTTTCTCAAAGATGTCAGAAGGGGAATCCCTTGAGCAGGTTTGTGCAAAGAGCAGCGTGTGACTGATGGACTCTCCTGCTCTTCCTCTGGCAGTGGCAGGAGGAGAGGAAAAAACAAAAGGAAAGGGAGGGCAAGCACAGCGGTAAGTTCCGCTGGCTCAGTGTCCTGGCTCCTGTCTGGGAGCAAGATGAGGAAAGGGAGGGTTGCGGAGGCAGCAGAATTTAGGTGTGGTCTTTGCCTGGTCTCACCTTCTCTGTCACCCCTGAACAGAAGGAGAGCGGGTTGCCAGGGGTGCAGAAGCACGCATGTGACTTATCCCTGTCTCTGGGATGCCTGCACCCAAACAGTGATGATGATTTGGCCACACAACCTTGCCTCAGACCACATAGGAGGGAGTGGGTTGGGATGATCTCTGGAGTTCCCTTCCCACCAGCTGCTCCTCTTCTCCCAGGGTCCTGCAGTAGAGCTCAGAGAAGATGCTCTGAAATGTTTTTACAAATTTCTTTCATTTTACTCACAAATTCTCAATCTCTCTTTTTAAAAGCCCATTAAATCCCCCTCCCCTCATCAATGCACACACGTGTGTTCAGGCACACACGCTACCACGTGCTTGTCCCTTGGCTCATGAAGGCAGGAAGATGAGGAGGAACGCCCTGCATGGTCCCAGCATCCCCTGGATGAGCGAGGTGGGGAAATGTCCCATAAATCATGTCACAGGGCAGCAGGAGTGCAACGAGGGCAGTGACCCCTTTGGTGACAGTCCCAGTGTGTGCAGAAGCATCCATGTGACAGGTCTTGGTGGCTGGGAAACAGAGGGACACAGTGGAGATGGTGGAAGGATGGGCTTTGGGGGGTGTCTGACATGAATCCTCAGCACAGGGCAGAAATTGATTCCCCCACATCACCCACCTTGCTCCTGGGGAGGCAAAGAGTGAGTGAGAAATATTTTCTCCAGCTTGTACATGCACAATTGCCTCCATGACTAGCCTAGGACTCCTCTTCTTTGTGAACAACAACTCACTCCACTTTTTCCAGAAAGTATTTTGGGGCAAAGCAAGTGGTGTATCACATTTGGAGATGCCCCAAGGTGCTCTGCATCCTGCCCCACTGCAGTGAAGCAGAAGAGAGGGAAGAGAGTTTTCTAGGAGAGATATGGGAGATCTGGGCTGTGCCTCAGGCACCAGTGTCCCCTGCTATGGATGTGACTTTATTTTAGTCATCCCATCTGGGAATCTCCTGGTGCAGTGAGACCCATCTGGAAAGGCTTCTAGAAACAAGCAGATGGGGGAAACATCACCAAGCAGACAACATGACCACAAAGAGGGCAGCTCAGGGGTGGCAGCATGGGATGGGCATGTGGGAGGGTTGGGATAGGCTGTCAGGAGGGGTGCTCCATCGCTGAGTGCCAGAGTTCTGCATGGGGCAACACAGAAGCTTCTTGATTCTAACCCTGGCAGGGATGCTCTGGGCACCATGGGATGACAACATCTAGAGATCACAGAGGACAGTCAGGAAAAGCATCCTTTGGAGGCTGCAGTGGCAGGAGCCTGGACACAGTCAGAAATTAATGGTTGTGACACTGACAAGTGCTGAATTAGCCATTTTCAGCTACGGGGAGGCAGCTCCAGGCTCCTGGCCCAGAGAAATAAGAGTAAACCTGAGAGACCAGGTCTAGCCCAGGAGGCCAGAAAGAAAATGCTATCAAGAGATGATATCAAGATATCAAGTATCTACTCAAGGCTGTGGGAAAGGGAATCCAGGTATGAAAATTGGAAGTAACTTTGGGAGGGGGCTCAGATCCTGGCCTTAACTGCACACAGCAGCAGCTTTGTGCAGGAACACGAGAGCCAGTGTGCAGCAAATCAGGCCAAGGACAGCTGGACATCCAGAGGGAGCCCAGCTCCTCCTTGGCCCAGGAGGCCAAGCTGGACCCCACATGCCCCAGCAAGAGCAAGCATGGTCCCAGCCAGTGGGTGCCATTAACAGCTGTGGAACTTCCGAGGGCTCTGAAAACCCATGTGAGAGCCTCTGCAAACTGTCAGCATCACCCATGGCTGGGCCAGGCAGCAGCTCCAGAGAGGCATTGGCATTCCAGTCCTGCCTGGAGCTCATCTGCCCATCCCCAAGGGCACTGTCCTCCTGTGCAAATGTGATGGAAAAGCCACGACAGGCTCCTGCCATGGAGACTCCCAGAGAACATCTTTTGCCAGAGCCAAGGACCCACACGCACGCAGAAAGCGCTGGTTGTTTCCCTGAAATGTGCAGTTCTCAGAACAGTAACAGACCGGAGCAGATAAAAATTACTCAGAATCATTTGAACTGTGTCTAATCTCTTCTGGAACTTTTTATGTGTGTGTGAGAGAGAACAAGTGATTCGTGACAGCTTCTCAGGAACACTGAGAACGCTTCTCAGAAGCAGCAGCCATGCACAGGGCACTCGCCCTTCCTGGCGCCAGGAAAACGGCTGTGCCACATGGCACAGATTTGTCTGGAGGACCAGGCAGGGCCTGTCATATCAGCACTGCCAACTTGCTGCACCCCAGCAGTGATGGAGCAAAGAGGGGCTGCAGCCCAGTGCAGTTCTTGGACGGGCAAACACACAGGCACAGGGACCCCCAGGGAACAGCAGTGCAGCAGGGCTGATGCCATCAACACCCCTGAGCATCCAGAAAATCCATCCCTGATGGATCTACCCTAGCATCAGAGTAGAAATACTGACATGGAGGAGATCCCAAAACTAAGCCCTGCAGTAAGAGGGTAAGTGGAGCATTTCTGCTTTCTCTCTAGTTCCTCACATGAGAGGTGTCTGTGAACGAGTCAGGCAGCAGAAGCACCCGCTGGAAGCTCCCAGGGCTGGTGAGCTCAGCCTGGCCATGGAGGCTGGAAGGCTGTGGTGGTGCCAGGAGGGAGAGAAAGCCTTTGAGATGGGGAATGGTGTTTCATGCCTGTGCCTCCAAAGCTGAGCAACAGGAAGGCACCAGGCAGGGAGCTGCAGTGGCTCTGGGCTGCTGAGGTTCAACTGCTGGGTTCTGTCCTTGCACCCACTGCACCAGGCTGTGCCTGACCCCACCACACAGCAGCCCCCAACCCTGAAGCACCTCCACCTTGTCAGCCCAGACCCTTCTCTCCTGCTGGAGGAAGCTGAGCACCTGCACCAGATGAAGGTGCACATGTGCTAGGAAAGATGAGGCCATGCTGCAGATGCCCAGGCCATCAGATGCCCCTAGGATTATGTGTGCAGGAGAGCCCACAGCTGGAGATACCAATGGAGACCTGCCTGGCCCAGGGCATGAGGGCATCCCTTTGCTCAAGGCAGGAGAGACAAAACCAGGGACATGTTTCCACAGGGATAGGAGCCTGTCCTGCACCAGACACGCAGGAGACCCCAGTGCCACCTGACACTGGTGTTTGGATTGGATTTCTAGGGGCCAACTTGCCTCCAGCCATCCCTTCCCCAGCCACATCTTTTCCTTCCGTGCCCAGGGAAGTGCTGTCCTATCACTTTGGTCTGAACGCGCACACACTGCTCCAGCAGTTCCCCTAATCAGGACAGCGCAGGAAACACGTGGGATATTGCTGCAGTTTCCAACACGACCTACGTGCAAGGGCTAACGAGGTGCTGGGATGTTTACTAGTGAGGTCACCAGTGCAGATGAGTGCTGCTGTTAGTCCCCAGAAGCGTGTTTAGTTCCTAGAAGAGTGTTTGTTCCCCTACGTGTCCCACGCCGCCTGCGCTTCTGCTCCCACTCACATGCTGCTTTCCATTAACCCCAAACGAGGGTCAAGTCTCCTCTGTCACAATCTCTCCATGAGAATTTTTTTTTTTTTTTTTTGCTTGCTGTGTCTCAGGATTTCCATCTTTGCTACACCCTGGGCAGCTGCATCCCCAGCTGGGAAGTAGGTGGCATTTGTTCCACAGGAGCTCAAGTGAGTAATAGGTCAGAAATCAGAGGTGTCACTATTTCAGGGGAAACAGTAAAATCCGTTCCTACCAGGCAGCATGCCCAAGCTGCCCAAATCGGCCCCGGGGCAGAGGCACCACCGGCTGTAGCTGGGCGTGCTGGCTGAATGCACTGCAGCAGGAAGCCCCGCTGCTCCCAACACACCTGGGCTCGGTGCCAGGGTGCTCAGCTGCCCAGAACGCTGCTGGGTTTGAGGTCCTTTTAGCGAACGGCACAGAGCGCTGTTCCTGCGCTGCGACAGCCCCCAGCCAAGCAAGGGCTCCCATGTCAGAGGAAGCAAACGACCACGGCCTTAGGAACCCCTTTGTCCCTCCCTGGATGCCGCTGGCGCAGTGCTGCTCCTCACACCCGACCCGGTCGGGCGGAAGCACCGACGGCCCCAGGGGCGCCGGGCCCGAGGGGCCCCGAGGAGACGCTCCGGGGCGGGCGATGCTGCTGCAGCACCGGACACCTCGCACAGGGGAGCACCGAGGGCACCGCCGGGACACAGCCGGGGCCCCGGCGCGCCCCCGTGCACGACCACGGCCGCGCTGCAGCCACTGCCGCTCCCGTTCCTCCCCTTGCGCCTCTTTCCCCTGCCCATCCCCGCCCCTCTCCTCCCGCCCCTGTCCCCGTGTGTGCCCATCTCTCCGCCCCCGTCCCCGCCCGTCTCTCCTGCAGTCCCTCTCCCCTCGGTTCCTCGCCCCTCGCGCCGCTGTCGCGCGCTCCCGGTGACGCGCGCCGTGCCCGCGCCTGCGCGGAGCGCAGCGGCGTTATGGCGGTGCCGGGCGGAGGTGGGCCGGGCCGGGCCGGGCTGGCCGGGGATGGCTCGGGGCGCGGGTCCCCCCACCTCTCTCCCCCTGGCAGCGGGTCCCCGGCTCCCCCAGCTCGGCCTCCCCGCTGCAAAGCGCGGTGTCGTTCCCTTTGCACCGCACGGCGGCTGCTGCCGGGGCCTGGCCCCGCTTGAGGGCCCGAGGGGGCGGCTCTGGGCACAGGCCGGCAGCTCCGGCCGCTCTGCGAGGGGCGTCCCTGAGGGGGTGAGCGGTCCCGGGCACGGGGTCCCGGAGGCCCTGGGAGGGGGCTGAGGGACCTGGAAATTCCCGGAGACCTGGGGGAATCGTGCCAGTCCCCGTGAGCTGTGTGTCTGGGCAGGGCTCCTGTGCCCCGGGGCAGGCACCGGGCAGCCGCAGGGGGCTGTGGTCCGGTAGTCCCAGCACTGAGCCTCTCCAGGTGCCTGCAGGTGCGAAGGACGACACGTTCAGCGTGCTGGACCTGACGGAGTACACCAAGAACCGGCCCTGGTGGCGCAAGATGTTCAACCCCAGCTCGGGGTCGAGCGCTGAGAAGTACAATGTGGCCACGCAGCTGGTGATCGGAGGGGTCACGGGATGGTAAGATGGGCCGGGGTTGCCCTTGCTGCTGATGGCAGGCGCTGGCCGGGTCTTTGGGATCACACTGACAGGTGCTGGGTGATCATGTGGCAGTCATTCCGAGAAGGCGGGTGCGCAGCCTGCTGTCCCCTGGCATGGTCTGCTGAGCTCTGGAACGCCTTAAATACTGTCTATAACTTGAAGAACTGAGACTGTCTCAAAGGGAAGAAAATTGCACCAGTCTGGCATTATTTTTAACTTTTAACAAAAAGTGGTGCTGTTGATTTAAGACAGGCAAATATGAACCTCTTGAAACAGGGATGCCTTCTGCCCCGGAGGTGGATGTGCTTCAGGCATCTGCGTTAAAAACCTCCTGAGTTTGCAGTTCCTGGGGTTTTCTGTCATTTGTAGCTGAGACCAAGTGTGTCTCTATTTGTAACTTCATTCCCACAGCATCGTTTGAGTTGAAGATTTTGTGTAATCACTGCTTTGCCTCTTACTGTGTTCTTCATCTTCACCTGGCAAAAGGGTGATTATTTAACAGTGTATGACAGAGCTTTGTCTTATAGAAGTGCGACCTGGCCACCTGTCTCTTGTATCTTCCCTAAGAGTATTCAGAAATGGGTAAAGGCAGGTTGCTGTGTTGTTTGCAATGCTCATAAGGAAGCCGTGTTCCAAGGAAAGAGTGGTTTGGGTGGCACAGCACAGCAGCCCGTGGCTGCATGACTGGGCAGTGGGGTGGTGCTGGCTGCAGTTCTGGTGGCTGCAGGAATGTTTTTCATGTTGAAAGCAGGTAACCGATTTTGGAGACCAGTATAGCCTTAGATCACTGCTGTGTGCTTGTTCCATCATTTTTCTCTTCTGAGAAATGAAAAGGTAAAGTAGTTGTTTACTGCTTACTTCACAAATAAGTAAGAAAGAGACTTGTGAGTTGCTCCCCATGCTCTATCATGGAGCAGTACATGTGCTCCCTAATTTCCTCTCAGAGATGATACCAATTAAAAAATAACCAAGATCAAAATATAAAATCACTTGTTGATTTTGGTGAAATCACGGGTTTCTGGTTACTCTTTTGGGAGAAGGATGAGATTGAAGAGATAAGAATCAAACTGAAAAAGGCTGGAATGTGACAGCACAAAGTGAAAAGCTATAAAGCATCAATTTTGTCTGAGTGCAAATCCTTTTCTCTGGTTCCACATGGGTTTCTTCTGCTGTTTGTCAGGCTGTCTCCAGTCTTGGGTAACTCCTGCCAAAGACAGCCTTGCCTATGGGAAGCATAATGAGTAGTGTGTGTGGTGTTTCATTCTCCTGACTGAATGCTGGTTGATTTGTAGGTGTACTGGATTCATCTTCCAGAAAGTTGGAAAGCTGGCAGCGACAGCAGTGGGAGGAGGCTTTTTCCTACTTCAGGTGTGTATGAACAGCAGCCCAGGCTTTCTGAGAACTGTGCTGCTGGGGACAAAGGTCTCTCTAGGAACCACTGCCTGTTGGGACATGTGGGATCGGTCCCCCACTCTGCCAGAGGCTTTGTGTGGCTGTGAATGTCAAAGGTGTGTGTTCTCCAGGACACATGGAGAACAGCAAAGCAGGGTCAGTGTGCATAAACCAACCTGGCTTCCCAAGGAGTCCAGCCAGCACAGTTGGGGCTCACTGTAAGCACTGGGGAAGAGGAGAGAAAGGACATCTCCCTCTGTCCTCTACCAGTTCTGCTGGTTTCCAAGAGCCCTGGCATTGAGGGAAGCTGCTTGGATGTGTTCACGCAGCTGTTGCATCCTGGAGCAGGTAGAGCAGCTCTCAGGCTTTGTTCAGCTCTCACCTGTTTGCTCCTCAGGCAGACAGGTCTTGTGTGTGACTCATTCTCCCTCACTCTCCTGGTTCTGCTTGTTCTGCTGAAAGTCAAAAGCTTGCTCTGGGGAGAGGGAGTTCCACAGCTGAATCACCCTGAGCAGATAAAGTAGTTTGAGAGGAATGGGCTATTAATAGCTGTGTCCACCCACAGCAGCAGGAGAACTGTGGGGAGTCCCAGCAATATCCATGGCAGTTGTGAAGGGGGAGGTGATGCCAGCTTTACACTGGAAAAGAGAGGCTGAAGCAGGCTAAGCTGCAGTGTGTGCCCAGCTGTTGGGGGATTACTGTGGGAGACAGATGTTGCAGAACACTTGACACAGCTCCAGAGGTGGTGGTCTGTCCAATTTTTAAGCCAGTGTGCCCACTGGCCCAGTGACTGGGAGGTGGCTGTGGTCAGGGAAGGTAAGTGAGCAAGGGGTCTGTTTAGCCATGGTCATGCAGGACTTCAGGAACGTTTTTCTAATCCTTAAAACTCTAGATTGCAAACCACACAGGATACATCAAGGTGGACTGGAACCTAGTACAACGGGACATGAACAAAGCCAAGCAGCAGCTGAAATTTCACAGCAGTGGTAATAAAATGCCTCCAGAAGTGAAAAGCAGAGTGGATGAGGTGAGACAGCTCTCCCAGGGCACGTGCTGGAGGGACAGCAGAAAACAGGATTGATTCTTGAGCTGTTACGGATGTTCAGTTGTGCAAATACAAGGAGGGAATTCTTGCATGCAGCAAAATGGGAGAGATGGCAAAAGCTGTGGATGTTGCCTACCTAGTTTAGGAAGACATCATTTCCCACAGCATTCTCCTGGAGGAGCTGGCTGCTCATGGCTGAGCAGGGTGAAGATCTGGGTGTGTGCTGGTGCAGTTAGGGAGGGGAGAGGGGAGGTTGTTAGGTAGGACATTTTCCCAAATCTGAGCATCTCTGTAAGCATCACTTGCCTCATGAACAGCCTGAGGGATTTCTTCTTAGCGGGAGGGTCAGTGGGTGGCCTGATGTTGTTGAACACTGTTGTCTGTTCTCAACCTGCTTAGGTGGTCATATTTCTGAAGAAGAATGTTATCCTGACTGGAGGGTTCGCTGGAGGATTCCTGCTTGGAATGGCATCCTAGAAGCTGCACTCTCCTCTCATGCCCAACCTCCCCTCCCCTCCTCTACTGCTGTTACCTCTCACTTAGAAGTCAAAGGATGTTGCCAACAGACTCAGTCCCATCTGCTCACAGGTTCCAGCCCTTATTTCTTACAACACTGCTTCTGATTTCCACCTTTTTCTTCTGTCTGGCTGTTAGTGTGCTGGGGTTGATCTGGAAGCTTACAACTCCCAGTGTATCATGATTTCCCACCAAATGCGACCAGTCTCAAATTTTCTGATGAGTTTCAACTTCATAAAGATGTAGTGGCAGAGAAACTTCTTAAATGTGCTTCTTCCAGGTTCTCAGGACAGTTATGTGTACCTTTGTCTGCCAGTATATGTGTCAAACTCTTCACCACTCCCTAGATGTCAGCTCTTCACCACAATTTAGCTTTCAGTATTCCTGCCCTGGCACCTGGAAAACCTCTGCTTCCCTCTGCACAGAGGCGGTCTGTGCAACACAAAATGTGGTTGACTGTCCTGGGGTAGATGCAGAAGTGTCAAAGGACAGCCTGAGCTGTGTCCAGGACAGGGGAATATGGATTTTCCTGCCCTCCCCCTGCTGTTTCACTGCACATAGATGGCCATTTGGCTTTGTGTCTGCTGGTATCCTTCCCCATACTGAATTTGCAGCACTGGCACTGCTGATAGAAACTGAGCACTGAGGCTGGCTCTCCAGGCCCTTTCCTTATCTGTGTTCTGGAAGTTACCAAGTTCTGTGCTGGAGAGCCACCTGACTGCTCAGCCTTTGAGGCTCTTTCCTGCTTCCAGCAGGCCCCACCTGGTTGTGTCAGATGGGGGCATTTCAGCTGTGCCACTTACTGTAAATCACTCTGGGCCTCTGACTGGGGTTTCCATGTCTGCCACAACCTTCTCTGGTCACTTTGGCATTGGTGATGCTCCTTGAGCTGTAACCATGTGGGACAGGATTGTAGTCACGAAATGCATCCCTGCTTAGGATACACTGTACTGGTCCAGGTCCCTGTTGCCAGCTGTACTGGAGAAAGGGGGATGATGTGAAATCTGGAGTGCAGTCCTTTACTTGCCTCTGAAGAGCACAAATTCCTTCTCCCTGGTCTCTGCAAGCAACTTCGTGAAAACCAGACCGTGCTCTTGTGAGAGGGGTTCATTTGCATATTTCTGCCTCAGTTATGTTCCTTCTTTGTTTGCCATTTCCACAAGAAAAGGGTGGAAGCTCAATTAAGGTGTTTGCTTAATTACATCAGCTGCAGCCCTTCTCCTGCAGGAGATGAGGCAGCCCAGGTACAGAGCTCAGCTATTTTTGGACAGTCTGACTCAGTGCAGTTCAAACAAACATCCCCCAGAGGTATTCTGCAAGCATAGAGACTCATCTGACAATGTGGTGATGTCCTCCAGCAGGTATAGGTAGGAGTTCTTGCCCAGAATGTGGGGTTTTATGTGAAAGTCAGCTCATCCTTCAATGGAAAATGTGTTAGAGAACAATGACACTCTTGGGTGGGTGGTTTGCAGCACCTGGCTCAGCAGCTGCACCCTATTTCCAGTGCTGTGCAATGGCTTTGTTGCTCTCAGTATGGCTGGAGAGGGGATCTTCCCCTTAGAGCTGAAATGGTGGGTTCTTCCACCAGAGAGTTTGGAATGAGCACTTGGAGTTGGTCATTTTGTGTTAGTTCTGCTGATTGAAGTGTCCGTATAGCACCACCTTGATTCAGCTCAGGTTTTCTCACCTTCAGGATCTGAAAAGAGGCTGCAGGTAATCAGGAGATAGAAGTTGCTGTCTTTGCTCCTGTCCTGCCATACATGGCCAAGGAGAATGAAGGAGAAGCTGGGCTCTCATCCTTTAACAATGGCCTTCCTAAAGGCCATCCTGGATTGCAGGAGTAATGGGATGCAGCAAATAGGTCTTCAATAAATTGATGTTTAGCAGTGGAGTGACAGATGGTGGTGGGGTTTTTTGGGATTTGGTTTGTTTTTCTGTAGGATCTGCAGACGTGAACATGTATAAATAGATAGATTGGTCTTGCAGGATATCTCTTGTTCTTCTAGGACAACAGCATTGCTGCTCTTTGGCTGGGTGGGCTGCAGAACACAGCTTCTTCTGAGATGCACTGATCTCCACAAAGCTGTCTCCAACGACAAAGCTCAAAGCAGCTCATTAACAGACCTTAGGGATGTTTTTCAGGCTCAAGTCAGTCACTACTTCTGCCCAGCCCTAGGTGGGGTGAGTTCTGCTCTAGGCCCAGTTTGCTGCTACGGAGAGAAATGGCCCAGAGAGGGAGCTAAAGTGCTGCTGAACGGGGAAACAACAGATGTATGCTGAGTTTGATGTGAAAGTAGGCAGGGAATGGACAAGGACATCAGGATGTGGCAAATCTTTATGATGTGCTGGTGTTGGGCTCATGGCTGGCACTGTTTGATGCTGTGGGTCAACACTGGAAGCTTTGATGCTGACTCGGTCTCTGTGGGGACACATTTTCATTGCTGCAGGTGCCAAGGTGAGGTGTCCCTTCCCCTCCCCACGCCTGCTCCTTTTAGTCTTGTTTCAACAACTTCTGATATCTGTTACACTATGAGAAGATTTCAAACACATTGGGCTTTTAAAGTGGTTTTATATATTGTATGTAAATGCTTGTTGAAGTGATATTTTATTAAACAGTTTTGCTCTAAATGCTTCTCTGTGTGAGGTCTGTTGGTTTCCTGGGAATCAGCATGTTCCTGTCTCACTGAGTGAGGGGAGCACCTACAGCCAGACCAGCAGCAGGAGTGTAGCAGGTAGCACTTGGGGACATGGGTTAGTGCTCAGCTTGTGCTGGGGGAATGATTGGACTTGATCTTAAAGGTCTTTTCCAACATAAATGAGTCTATGAGGGCACCAGCCTCCCCTCATCCATGCAGGTAACCTGAGCTACATTAATAAATCCCTCTCCCTGATCATCCTGGCACCAATCACCCATATTCCCAAGAAGTGGGATGCTGCTAGGGCAGGAGGTGGGTCTGTAGCCAGCCTGGGTTGCCTCTGCTGAGCAAATTTGTTCCACCCAACTTCAAATGGGCATGGAGACAAGGCTATTTCTTTTCACAGGTGCAACGGAAACCTAAATATATCTACTTTATCATGTATTAGTGACACCCTTTCCACTGTTCCTGCTTAGATAGGGCAAAAGAGAAAAATGGCCTACTTGTCAGTGTTTGAGGTGGTTCACAACATTGTCATCACTTTTCCCTACTTTTCAGGGACACTAAACTCCCTGTTTTGTCTTAAGGGTATTTTCTTGTGGGGGAGGCCAGTGGGAGGGGAAGACAAGCCCTAAATTATTCTGATCTTCAGCCCCAGTTATAAAAATATCAAGCAGCCTCTATTTAAACATGATCTCACATGGCTCTGGGTTGTGAATGGCAGCCAAGCTGCCCAGCTTGCAGCTCAACAAACAACCAGAGACCACAATTTGTTCCAGTCGTTTATTTTGTACCATGGTATTTCAGAGCAGTGAATACAGATGGTTTGCTCTTCTAGGCTTCAGTACACACAGCTATTGTGCCTAGACTTCAGTGGTTTATAGAAGCTCTATTTCATAAGTAAGTTGTACTTGATCACAGCACAAAAGTCCTTTACGGCTAGATCTAATACAGAGTTAGGGCTAGTGGGTTGGGAGCCTGATATTTGGGTGCCTGGACTCCTGCTACAGGGGACAGCGAGACAGGCAGCTCTGAAGGGTGGTGCAGGAACCTGTCTATGAGCTCTTCCTACAGGTCACAGGAAATTCTGCTGCATGGCCAAGAACTTCTGGAAAGCCATCTCTCCTGGGGTCCAGACACAGCTGGCTTGGGAGTGAGTCTGGAATGCTGTGTGGAAAATAACTGCCTACAACTGCTTGTTCAGTAAGCAGCACCTAAGTCAGTTCTTGGATCTAGCCCAGGGCTCTGTGACAGGCCTTTGGGTATCAGCAGTTTTAACTAGACTTGGTTTCAAAGCATATTGCTTAAAGGTGTTCAATTAGACATAAATTTATAAATTTTGTATCAACAGTCAAATTTTTCAAATGACTATTGCTTTTTTAAAAAAATAACCTATCCCTGTAGCAATCCCTGAAATAATATTCCTGTAACATCTTTATCATGCAAATAGCAGCGTGTAGTCAATTCAAATACAAAATAAACCACTCTGTCCAGTGGCAAAGTGAGGCACTTAGGCAAAGTGACTTGTAGTCACTCATGATCTATACAAGACTTAGGAACAATCATCAGACCTGATTCCCATTCTTGAGTTTGAACCACTGGACAGGCAAATGTTGTCTGGAACTACTGCATGGTGGCAGCAATACCTTTGCTGTGTCAAGATGGGTTTGTTTCATGTTTAAACTCACTCTTCTGAGCTCATTTCCTGTACCTCTCACTCCAGAAGCCAGAATAACTCGGTTCCAATTCTCCATTTTTAGAGCAAGGATGGATTAGAGTAAGGTAAGCATCCTAAAAACATCAAGTTGACATTTAACAGGTGTGATGCAGAGGCAACATAGATTATGTTTTCGTACAGAAAATAAAGTTTGTTAACCAGGCCATATGTTGGTACTGTGTAATGCTTTTTGGTGTGCTGAACGGTGTGTTCCAGGAGCAGTCTGGCTTTTCTGAAAGTCTAAAGAAGGCTTGAAAAAACACACACGAGCTCTTCAAGTGAGTCCATGCTCCAGCACCTGCTGGAGCTGCATTGTGTTACTGAGGTGGTGGGGAAATTCCTTCTGAAGTCAACTTAACCTTTTCTCTCTCCCTTTCTTCTCTCTCAAACCCTGAACAACAGACGGACCTGCCCTTGGTGTACCGAGCGCAGCATTTCCGCATCTCCTGAAGTGCAGCTTCACACTTGGACTCCAGGTAGTTGTTCGCTGGAAAATAAGAAGGAGACACCAGGTCTGCAGAGAGGAACAGGCTTTGTTCCCTGAGGGAGCACAGCTAGCCCAGCTCTTCAGCTGCTTACAAGCATTCCCTCATTTTCTTGCTCATAAAAACCTCTCTTTAGCTGCAGCTATCTAAAGCTGTGGCCAAAGGCTCTCAGAGAGGAGTCCTGCAGGAAGAGACTGAGTCTGGTTTGAGTTAAGCACCACCTGCCTGTCTGCCCAGAAACACAGGGCATGCACAGCCACCTGCTCTGCCTTGGATGAGTTCTGCAACCACTACACAGCTGCACCGTGACTTTTAAAAGATTAAAAGAAGCAGCAGCAGCATGATGTGAGACACACAGCACCCATGGAGAGTCCAGAAAGCAGCCATGAACACCTTCTGGTTAATGAGCAAACCACACTGCTGTGATCACTGGGCTATGAATTCCCTGACTGGGTTGGTGAGTAAGCTGTAATACAAACACAGAGATCACTCCTGAGAAAAAGGTGGTGGTGATTTCTGCAAGCTGGCAGCCCAGGAGGCATGGCAGGCCCTTGGAGAGGAGATCTGATCTGTCTCTGCCATAAACTGCAGTTGATGAGTGCTCCAAGGCTCTCCTAACTGTCCCTCTGCCTTTGCAGCTCTGTTTCTAAAACTGTAGCTATGTACAGGCACACTGTTATCTGTCAAGGATGCATTCCTGAAAGTCACACACAGATAGGAAAACACAAAAGAGATTTACAGCAGGCATTCAGTCTCACAGAGGAAGCAGCAAGATCTTTTGGAACAATGACTTTTGAGAAGTCAGCATCTCCCAAAGGTCCAGCTCCCACCCTCCATCTCACGCACTGGGTACAGTGACTGCACCTTCCTCAGTTAAGGCTCTGTACTTTAATTTTTATAGGGGAAAATTGCTTTGCTCTCTGTCAACTCAGCTGCTTCATCTGTGCACATCAGACAACCCCACAGCACAATACATGAACAGCAGCAGTGACAGTGAAGTGTACATGCAGCAAAGAGCTTCTCTGCCAACACTTAACCATTCAGATCACCACTGTACACAAACCTACACAGGCAAAACACTTGGAATAACTTCCACAAATGCTACAAAAAGAACATTGCCACAGATGGGACCAAAACAGGGTCAAACATCAGCTTTTAAGTGCAGTAATACATGAAGAGAAGGTAGTCCTTCCTGGGAGAATGCTCCAAACCAGAAGGACAGTAAAAGGTAGTCTCTAGACAAATGCTGGGGACATGAAGACCATCTCATACCTCAAGGACAGATAACCTGTTCCTGACAGAATTGTGTCTCACCTGCTCTTGAAACACCCCTGGAGCAGCTCTGCAGTCTTCTCATACAATCCACCTACTCCCTCACTAACCACACTGTAAGAGAGCTTATTATAATGTCTAGCTCTCCCTGCCCACAGCTGAGTCCCAGAAATACACCTGGGATCTCACTGCCAGCATGGAGAACACTACAAGCACATTACTGTTACTAATGCTCTGCTTTGTACTAATGATGTCTCATTATTTACAATTAAGCACAAAGCAATTCTATTAAAATCAGACATTATAATTTTGTCCATTTTGCAACCAGGCAATGCTAATGTGCTTTGTTCCTTCTCCAGGTGAAAGGACAAGGTTAAGTTAAAAGAATTAAGTTCCACCAAAAATCAAGACACTAAAGACAAAATGATACTTGGTACCTTGCAGGCATTTCTGTATTTCACAGGCTTGTTTCTGGCAGGGATCCTTCCGCGACATGTTCAGGAACTAAAATGATAGGAAAATGTTACTGTAGATCAGGGTTCTTTTCAGGGGCTGGGGGAAAGACAATGTCCTACAGCCACATCTTTCAGGAGCTCCCCATTTCCCCCACTGTCATCATTCAGAAAACATCTACTGCTGCTTCCAGGTGCCTGCCAACATACACAAGAACGCTGTGTCTGGCTAAAAGATGATGATGGGGACAATGAAGAGAGGAAGTTTCATGTCACTAAGTTTAAAAGCCTTTTCCTTTTCTCTAGTTAAAATGTGTCCTTTTCCACTTGGATGTACAAAAGTTCCAGAACATACTCAAATTAACACAGCTGACTAAACTTTAAGAGTTTTCTATCTCTAGACCTTATACTGAGACACATATTTATGTGAAATCCACCACTGTGAGCTTTACACAACCAAGGACTTGGTGGCAAGTCATGGAACCACAGCTGGAGAAGGCATTTAAAAAAACAGTCAAACAAATAACTCAGTTGTGTATATGCCATAAAGTCAACAAGAAGGGTTCTTTTCATTTTGTTTCAGGAGAAAGTCTCTTGGAAATCCTCTCCCTCTGTCCAAAGAACCCCTCAACTTGATTGGAGGACAGCTCCATCTTGTTGAAATCCATCAGAAAAGGATTTCAAACACTGAAGTTGATTTTCTGCAGCTGTGACACCTGCAACTGTGTCAGTGTAAGATCAAAAGCCAAGCAAAAGCTGGTGGTAGCAGTAGTTGAACAGGAGACCTCTAAGGAAAGCACCAGTGTCACTGAAAGTGGTGATGAGACTGAACCCTCTGAGCCACAGTTCAGCCTCTGCTCACAGCTGGAGCTGCTGCCTTTCCAGTTTCTGACAAGTCACAGCCCACTGCAGTTTCCAGTATCACTAGGGCATTACTTGCAGCATCCTGGCCAAATTCCATTTGGGGCAATTACATTCTGCCTACCTAGAACTCCCCTTGATGTTTCACTTGGTCACAATACTCCTCTTCACTGCCTGTCCTAAACTCTTGTGTGATGTTGCTGTGTGTTGTTTAACTGCTTCCACCTCAAAGGTGGCTGCATTTCAGTGGAGAGAGAACCTTTTATTGTACAAAACAGACAATGGCATCTTCCTAGAGCCACTGCTCCTGAAAGACAAAAATTCATATTGAAGAAAGACTGGGAGTAAACAGTGCACAGTACAAAGCAGGGGTAATGTCTGCACATACCAGATTAATCCCCAGGCACGAGTTTAAGCAGCAGTTCTTCAACACCATCAAGCTGTAAGTGACAAGGAAAAGTTCAATACGTCTACAGTTACGTGGTTGAGCTAATGGACTTCAACAAAGTAACAGTCCTTTGCCGTCCCTCAAGGATCTCAAATGACTTCACAAACAGGCATGACTATGGTCTATTGTTGCCACCATCCTTACCATGAGATGGTGCTCTATCTCCCAAACGCGAGAGTTACTATCCCTGTACTGCTCACCCTGGGACAGCTGCCACATGTGAGGCAGCCGGGATGGGGGGAGCTGGCTGGGTCGCAGCGCCTCACCCAGGGGAACCTGAACTCTTTGGATCCGAGCCCTCAGCATACCTTCCTCCTGGGGGAGAGTAACAAACAGAGCAGGCAGTTACTGGCAGAGGCACCTGAAACAGCAATGCTACAACCACGGGGAAGCTCAAAGCGCACACTTGCCTCTTCAGCAGCCACGAGCCAGGTTTTGCGGTGCTCATCGCAGTAAACCCCCACGCGCCGCACCCAGAGCCGCACGGGAGGAGCGCCTGCCTCCCCTCCCTGTGCCATCCCTCGGGCGCTTCCGCAGCTCAGGTGGACGGCATCGGCCCGCGGGGTGCACACGTGGTCTCTTTAGCTCTGAGCACATTCACGGAGAGAGCTCCCGGACCCGGCAGACAGGTGGTGTCTGACTCGTTGGATGAGATGCTACGTGCGGAAATGTCCCTAAAAGTCAGCTCGGGAGGATGAGGTGGTGCCTAAGCCAGCGGAAACGTCAGGCCAAGTCGTACACTGGGATACGCGTGCTGGGTGGCATTGGTAAGGCATTCTGGGGCAAAAGGTGCTATTGGTACAAAGTTAAACCCTGTGAGTATTGGCTTTGCTCATTCCACTAACAGTCCTATTAACAGTCTTTGTGTAAAACGAGGGGGAAAAAGAGGTGGTCTAAATCCCAAAAGCAAAACTCGTGACCAGCAGTGAGGTGAGCTTAACAGGAACGAAGATCACTCTGGAGACAAAGCACAGAACTCGGTGTGCAGGACTCTCATCTTTGGAGCTCGCTGAGCTGTCGGGCTGCGGGGTCCTTTGTCTCATCTCTCAGGGGTGGCAGCACTGTCCATTCACACCCAAACTCCTCGGGAGCAGCACTCAGGACTGCGTCACTTGGCTTTTGGCTGGTCACAGAGAGCCACCAACGCGGGCAGAGGAACTTGGGGCATTGAGGTGGTTCCTGCTACTGTAACTTTTGTTTAACAGCACGATTATCTGTGTGCCAGTTAGGTCAAGCTGAGCCATTAGCAAATGGAGGTCAAGGGAAATGGTTCTCTTTGAACCCTAGAAGAGGTAATCAAAATGGTACTGACAGTCTTCATCCTTTATCTAGGTGTAAAGTAGAACAAAGTTAAGCTGTAACACATACAACATCCTCCTGCTATGAAGCAGATGCAATATTTCTTATCCCAGTGAAACACAGTGGTCTTCTGAAAACTTGTAAGGTTATAAGGCATATTTCAAACAGGAGCAAGAAAATCTGGGTACAAAATAAAGGAGGGAAAGTCAAGGAGAGAAAAAGAAATTGTTATACATTGGGATGCATATATAACAGAAAACACTCTTCCATGATGCCTTCCATATCTCACATCAGTGGTTCTCTACCTTTTTGAGCCAAAAGAGCACTCAGCCTTTTTGAGAACAAAACACCAACCACGGATCAGCCTGAACAGCACCATCACAAAGAAAACTTTGAGTGTTCTTTTATTACTTTTTTTTTTCACCCATTCTGTTTGTTTCCTTGCTCGATGTGTGGGGATGTGTATGTGCCCTACACAAAGCACCTCTGTTCTGACTGCCACCCTGTGATGAGGGACAGGCATTCCAAGGAATGCCCCACCAGCTGGATCACTGGCATTTAGAGGAATGTGACTGCAGTATGACAAGCCTCACAAGGCCTTCAGGAATTTGGGTTAAAGGGACATTTCTGTTAATTCTTTTCCTTTCCGCTTTAACCTAAGCCACATAACAAATTTAAACCCCTCTGTGGAACTCTGCCCAAGAGTGAAATGCAGCAATTGCCACTGATCATTTTCAGTCAGCTGAACATAATCACCCCAGGTGGAATTCGGCCAGGATACTCTCCTACTCTGCAGTAAACTGCAAAAAGTTCCATCATGATCAGAAATACCCAAGAACTTGTTTTATTCCATTCAAAGTTGGAATTTCTACAGGTCATCATCCCCAGAACCAGAAGGCTCAAGACTGGCTCCAGTAACAGAAAAATATGTCTCAGTAAGTGAACTGTGTTTCCTACTGTAGGGAAGGTCTCCTATCCAAATACTGACCTGGTTCAGCCTGGCTGAACTACAGGAGCAGGACTAAAGCACAACATGCACGTTTGTGTTCATGGTGAGTGGAGATGGCAGCGATGACACATCCAGGACAACAGAACAAGGTCTCATGCAGAGGACACTGTGCAGAATGGGCAGAGGTTAAAGTGTGTTTTCGCCCTTTGCCGCACTGATTTGCCCCAAGCCTCCCCAGAACTGCAAAGCTGAAAGGCTCAGTCTGGCCTGTGGAGGTGCCCAGGTAGTGCCACATGGAAAATCATGAGGTCAGGCAAAACCGTCGATTGGGTTTGGGGTGGGACAGGAATGGGGTTTGGGGTGGGACAGGAATTGGGGTGGGACAGGTGTCTGCAGCACCCAAACACACCAAAGAAACTGGAGATTCCACAAGCACACGCTCAGACAGTCCACCTGAAAACATACACAGTGACTATTTCTGCAGGTTTGATCAGAAAGCAAAAACAAAGCCTGAAGGAAGACATGGGTGGAAGGAAAAAAGAGCTTACTTATATTTTAAACCCAAGTTCTTACACTGCTTGCTTCATAACCTATCAAAAAACCCATCACAACCAACAAAAACTCCTGCAGCTTAAATTTGCAGAATTGCAGCATGATCCTTTGAGACTTTAACATTCCCATCAACATAGCTGTAGAAGGCTGAGCTGTTCAAAGTCTTGTTTTGGGGAGATTCAAACCCCAATCCCCACAGACAGGAATCATATTGGCAGATGTTCTGTCCATCCTAGCATCGGTCTTAGAAGTTTAATGCTGTTCTGGGACCTGGATGGATTTCTGAGCCATAATATATGGATAAATGTCAAAATGGCCAGGAGGAGGAATGCAGCTTGTAGCAACAACAATTTATTTGGTTTTAATTTGGGTACATTAAAGTATTTTATGGAAACAGTGACAAAAATTGCTCCAGATGCTGCTTGGACCACCCCAGAGCTGGAGGTCAGTGTGCTGAACAAACTCCACCCTTTATCACTTTCTGTTCTAAAAAGCAACTGAGAGTTCAGCTGTCATTTAGGCACCCAGGAAAAGCACTGCTGAGGCTCAGCAGTGCTGTGCTGACACAGCCCCCAAAGCACAGCTGGCCAGCTCGGCCTTCTGTTGGGGCATGAGAGCTGCCTGCACGCCTCAGGGCTACAAGGGTGCTGAGCCTTCCCGAAAAACCCAGCCCGGCTCTGGCAACAACTCGGGGATCTGATCATCTGGTGACTTAAGGACATGTGGAGACACTCTAAAGCTTCTTCTTGGGGTTTGGACTCTACTCTGCCTGGAGCAAGGCCCTGTGACTCCACGCTCCGCTCTGCCCGACCTACTGAGGGGTAGCAGATGCTCACCGACCAGCCGGGCTGTCCAGCAGCGTGGGGAGGGCAGGCCGAGCTTTGGTGGGATCTAAAGAAACAGGAAGACAAAAAGATGGACATAATGCGGGGGGAGCCACGCAGAGGGGCGGGG
This sequence comes from Irena cyanogastra, assembly GCA_013397155.1. NCBI lineage: Eukaryota > Metazoa > Chordata > Aves > Passeriformes > Irenidae > Irena > Irena cyanogastra. Next base: position 14,194 of record VWZV01009597.1, on the reverse strand, counting down.
AGGGCGAGGGAAGGGGTGCAAGAGCCGGGCCGAGGAGCGGGAGCGGGGGACAGTGTGGCCAAGCCGGGCAGGGNCGAGCCGAGTCGGGTTAAGCCGGATCGGGCCGGGCCGTCCCGTTCAGGCCCGGCCCTGCCATCCCCCGCCGGTCCGCCGCGGGCGTCGGCCGCCGGGCGGAACCCGACCGGAACCCCGGCGCTGCCGCTCCCGTGGGCGGCACGGCCCTTCCGCCGCGACGCACCGCTCGCCTCGCCCGGAGGCTGCGCCGATTGGCTCGCAGGGCCCGCGAGCGTCGCTGCTATTGGTCCATCCGCCGAGGGGGCGGGGCGAGGGGCAGGCGGGGCGGGGAAGGCAAGATGGCGGTGCAGGCGGTGCACCTGGAGGCGGACGCGTTCCTGGTGTGCCTGAACCACGCGCTGAGCACCGAGAAGGAGGAGGTCATGGGGCTCTGCATCGGAGAGGTACCGCCCGCGGAGGGGCGGCCCCGGGGAGGGGCGGGTGGCGGCGCTGCTTATGCGGGTCGTGGCCTGCGCGGGGCCGTGGGACGGCGGGGCGCGGGCTGTGACCGCCGGCATCGCGCTCGGAGCGACCCCGGCCCCCTCTCGTCTGCGGCCCTGGCAGCCGGCAGCGCGTAGGTCAGCTCCTGGGAGAGTCGAAGCTCAGAGTCAGGAGAGCTTGCCATGGCCATCCCCCTGCGTTCTGTGGTGCCACCCGTGCCCTGCGGTGCTCCGAGCAGCCGGCCGCGCCCGCGGGTTGTTGTTTCTCTAGCAGAGCAGGCACTGATTTCCCCTCTGTGGCGTTAGGTGGACACCAGCCGGATCGTCCACATCCATTCTGTGATAATCCTGCGGCGCTCTGACAAGAGGAAAGACCGTGTGGAGATCTCACCGGAGCAGCTTTCAGCTGCTTCCACTGAAGCAGAGATATCCTTCAGCAGAGACAGCAGCAGGCTCGCCAGTGAAGTGCTTTACCTCAGGGCTCTTCTCATGGGCTGTGTTTTAGGCTTGCAGGTGGCTTGAAGCCCTCACCTGCTCCCTCCTGCTCTGCTCAGCTGGGAGGGCTGTGCTGGCAGTTGCCTTTCCCTGGAGTCTTTGTTGGTTCCAGCACTTGCAGTGGGATTGTGTTACACATTTTTTATCGTTGTTTTGTATTTGGTCACAGGTAAAACTGCAGTGTGTTTGTGGAGGGGGTGGCAGTTCAGCAGGGAGGCTGAGTGGAAGAGGAGAGGTCAGCAAGGCTCCAGTGCTGCACTGGGGAATGCTGGTTTGGACAGCTGCTGAAATGTTGTTTGCTGCCACATGCAAACAGAATCCAGTTTGCTTCTGCAGCAGTGACTCTTGGTGGTACTGGGGAAGAGGCTCCCATCATCTCCCTGCACTCTTTCTTATCCCTCCTCCAAAGGGATCTGGAATCCTGTTGGAAACCCTGTTAAAACTCTGCTGTTTTCCCTTGTACATACAGCCCTTCCCTTTGTCTGTTGGCTCCAAAAGCTCCTTGACCCGCACACAGGTTGGCTGAGATGACAGGCCGTCCCATGAGGGTGGTGGGCTGGTACCACTCCCACCCCCACATCACCGTGTGGCCCTCACACGTCGGTAAGAGCAGCCCTGGGCTGGGCTTGGGGGCAACTCCCAGCTGCTGAGCCTGGGGCTCACTCACTGGGGCTCCAGAGCTGCACATTCCAACAGCTCTGAGCCTGAAACATTTCCTGATTGCCTGGGTGGGCTGCAGGGGCCCCTGCCAGTGTGGCCCCATTCCTGTGTGTGCTCTCCAGGGGCTCAAATGTGGCCCAGGAGTCACAGATCAGCTACTGCTGCTACTGCTGTTCTTCCAGATAAAAAAAACCAGACCTTGGGTGTGGGGAATAGCAAAAAAAAGCTGTGGGGATCCTGGGCCTGCCATGATGATTTCTGATATCTGTGCTACTGCATAGCTGAAAACTTTCCTAAAAGAAGTACCTGAGTACCTTACATGTGTTGGACTTCATGGAGACCTGTGGCAGCAGGCTGGCTGTGAGATAATTTCTTGGTTTTGTGGGGTCATTTTCTATTTTTAAGATTTGCTATTTAATTCCCTTTTAAATTGGATCAAGTTCATTATTTAGACTCAAGTTCACCCAGAGTGATGATGTAAACATAAAGTCTGTGACATTTGTTACCAAATCCCAGCCCACCCCTCAGAAGGTGGCACATCATTTCCCAGTCCTGCAGGCGAGCAGGGCAGCTCTCACTCTCCCTCCTGTCCCTGCAGATGTCCGCACACAGGCCATGTACCAGATGATGGACCAAGGCTTTGTAGGGCTGATCTTTTCCTGCTTCATTGAGGACAAGAACACCAAAGTAAGCAACTTAAAAATGGCATCAAACCCTCCAGGGGCTCATGAGGAGTATCAGGGCAGAGCTGAAGTCCTTGGGTGCAGCCTGCAAGAAGGGCAGAGCTGTGCTGGGAGCACGTGGAAAGCACAGTGGGAATGGTTTGGATTGTGATCCCAGGGGCAGGAGAACAAGTGATGATCGCTTGGAGCTGCCCAGGGGGGCTGCAGCAGCAGCTGCAGAGTGTGCTCTGAAATGGGCCAGGGCTCTTCCCTCAGGTGTCCAGCCCAGCACACACCCTGCCCCTCTTCCAGCCTCCCCAGGGGGTGTGGCTGTCATGTGAGATAAGCTGACAGTCAGGTCTAGGCTGTCCAGGCAGCTGCTGCTTAAGAGCTTTTTCATCATTAAAGCGTTTATCAATGTATGCTTTAAGCACCTCCAGCAAGCAAATCACAGCAAAACATCTGGAATTCTATAGAAAGCTTCCTAGAGGAACATGTCTTTGCCTTTTAGATGTTTTTTTGCCTTTGGAATCTGACTTTCTGCTGTCTCTCTTAGACAGGCAGAATTCTCTATACCTGTTTCCAGTCTGTTCAGGCCCAGAAGAGCTCAGAGTGAGTACAGAAGAATGTTATGTCTGATTGTATTTTGTCTTGTCTCCCTTTCTCTGGCTTGTCTCTATTAAGTGGCTTCTCAGCCTGTTGTGAGGAGCAAAAGTACAGAGATGCCTGCACAGGGTCTCCTGACTTCTGCTCCTGCAGGCTGCTGGAAGAGAATCTAAATATTAGGAGTGATTATTTTAGCCTAGATAATTTATTCTCTTAAGATTTGAGGTCAGGGTGGAGATTTGTGCTGCAATTTGTTATGTAGCAGCACCACCTTTTTGCTTCCAGCTCTAGAGGTCAAGCCCTCAGGTTTGCACCTTACAATTAAATTCAAGACAGGCATGTGGATACAAAATGCTTCCCTTTGCCTGTCAGCTCAGGCATGTCTTCCCAAAAGTGGATGTGCAGCACTGCCAGGCCTTGGACAGACTGTTGCAAGGTTGTAGAAGTCAGTGTTTTGTTTGCTGCTTTTAATTATACCTCATACCCTTCTAGATACGAAAGGATTGAAATTCCCATTCATGTTGTGCCCCATGAAACCATTGGGAAGGTGTGTCTGGAATCAGCTGTGGAGCTGCCCAAGATCCTTTGCCAAGAAGAGCAGGATGCCTACAGGAGAATTCACAGGTAACAGCCCTGGGGCTCTGACCTTCTCCAAGGCTGTCTTTGCTGGCATGTTCTGCTGTTGCTGTACTTAAGACTACCAAAGCCTTAGCAAAGCTGTAGAAATTGAAGGATTAGCAGCTCCTGTGCCTCTGTAGAACTTACTGAAGTCTGTAGAACTGAGCCTGGGGTTAGCAGCAGAATTTTGAGGTTTTGTGATTATGGGTTGTTATCCCTGTCAGTGTGCAGGGTTTCAGGAGGTGAAGAGGTTTAGGTGTATCTGTGGTCTGGCTAGTGATTCATGGGCAGCTGGTTTTACAGCCTGGATGTAATACACAATACCCTGCTGTCTTGTCTCTAACCTGCTCTCTTTTCCTTCCCTTAGCCTCACCCATCTCGACTCTGTGACCAAGATCCATAATGGCTCAGGTGAGGATTCTTTTCATGACAATCCAGGGTGCTGCTCCCAGAATCAAAATGGTGGGCTCTTGTTACACAGGAACAGAATTATAATTAGAAACTTAAAATAAAAACTTGAAAGGCTGTAAAACACCCTAATCTTGAGGTTCATGCATATTGTATCCTTCAGGCTTTGTAGAATTGGTTAAAATGACAGAAGACTTTGGGATTGTTTTGGGGTTTTGGGGCTTGGTTTGTTTAGGTTATTTTTTCTGTTGGAACAGGAAAGGAGATTTGAGATTTGTTGAGTGTTAAAGTAGTGTCTGGCTGATCTGTATGCACACTTCCATCTCCTGGCACTTTATAGGTGTTACATGGGTGTGACATCTTTCCTTTTGCCACTGTGATGGGGTGAATCCTAATCCCACTTCTGTTCCAAGTTTATCACCCCATTGTCCATTCTAACACGTTTAGGAAATGAGGCATTCTGTGATGCCTCTAAATTTAGACATTAATTAGCATGAGTGATTAGCTGTGTGCAGATTTTCATAGTAGGTCTGTCATCTCTCCTGGGTCACACTGAAATGGTGTTTCCTGTTAGAAGGTGCTGGTTCTGACGTTCCTGTGCAGATGTGTGGTTGCCATGGCCAGGATGCTGGAAGGTTTCCTTGGCTGTCTGTTGGCTTTTGGGGTGTTGTAGCACACTGAGTCTTTTGTGTGTTGTCCTGGCATGATGTGTTGTTGCTCTTTGCAGTGTTCACAAAGAACCTCTGCAGCCAAATGTCTGCCATCAGTGGGCCCCTGCTGCAGTGGCTGGAGGACAGACTGGAGCAGAACAAACAGCGCATGCAGGAGCTGCAGCAGGAGAAGGAGCAGCTGCTGGAGGAACTTGCTGCTTTAGAGTGAGGAGGAAATGCAGGCCCTTCAGGAAAGTGACATGAAAAAATCTTCAAGAACTACTCCAGGCTGAAGGGTGGCCCTGCATTGCCTCAGTGAAGGTACTGGCTGTGCCTCTTCTCTTGCAGCAAAGAGCACAGCTCCAGGATCAGGACTTTACCTGCCCCAGCTTGGTGCAAAGCAATGCTGTGTCTGCAGTTGCTGCACTTCTGGCTCAGTGGTGAGGCTGGGCAGCACCTAAAGACTCCTGTTCTGGAGAGCACACACTTAGGGAACCTGTTGTTTCTCCCTCTGTATTTTGACAGAAGTCCTACTGCTTTACATGTATTCCAGAAGCCTGGAACAGGAGGGTTAGAGGGGAAAAGTGTGTCCCTGCTGTCATATCTGATGCTGGCAACTTCTGCCTTCTCTTAGTAGCTTCAGTTGGCCATGATCTTATGTCTAGTAATGTTCTGGATCACTGGTCATTCACCCAGGCAGGTAAGAGGTAGGAGGGAAGCTTGGGAACAGACCTGGAAAATATTTGACATAGATCTGTGTTCAGCATATGTCAAACCAAATAAAGAATTCCAAAGCTAGAGCTGTTGGGAGTAAAAACTAAATGAATGCTGCAAAGTGCCAGTGCCTGCATTTTTTGGTCAGTCTGTATTCTCTTATTCCACATAGTGCTGGTGTGTGCCCAGCACTGAGGTTCTCTAGAAAATGAACTGTTTCTGCTGGCTCAGTGAAAGGACGGTGGTTCTTTCCCAGAGGGAAGAAGGTTAAGATGCTGGGCAGAGAACTCATAGATATACTAGTCTGACATTCTTCCATGCTGAACTTAACTGCAGACATTTCCTTAGATGGGAATGAAATAGCTGTTGTTGAATTAATCCCTTTAAATGTTCTTGCTGTTGCATTTCAGAATGTCCCCCATCATGTACATCCTAATCTGTGTTCTGTCTTGTGCATCTGTCTCATGTGAGCAAAGGATGAGACAATTACAGTGACAGGGCTGAGAAAGAGGCACTCCCTGCCAGTGACAGTATTGATTAGCAGCTGTAAAGTGCTGTCAGATGTGGAAGTCCCATAACCCCATTGCTTTGTCAGACTTACTTTTCAATCTTTCTACATTTCTACTGGAAAATCCCCTAAGAGTAGAATTTCCTTGAAGTATATTGTTCACTACTGTTTTCTTTGTCCTTAGAAGTGCTGTGAATAGTAATCAGTTTTTGAATGGTCAGTGGTTTTGTGCTGTTGTTTTTGCTGTTGGTTTCTAGTTCCAATGCTTCCAATGCTCCTTACCTTCATCGTCTCTAGAGAAGAGAGGGTGGTGCCTCAGGCTTCATGAGGGCTCCTGGGAGATAACCCAGCAGCCCTGGGCCTCCTGGAATGGGGATCTTTGGATTGTAATCCCAGTGACCAAAGGATGTTAATGACTGTGCTGATCCACAGCTGAGAGAGCTGAGCTGGGTACTAATTTTCTACACAGCCATGACTAAATTGAAACAAAGCAGCCTGGTTCATTGCAAGAGTTTGTATCAAATTGGCATTTATTGATTATCAAAATTATTAAGCCCCTGACCAATTTGCTTACAGAAGACACAAACATTAACACACATTCAGTTGCATTTTATATGAAAGACTTAAGCCATCATAAGGACCTCCTCATTCTTGGGGAAAGTGTTTGAATCTGCTTTCCCCAACCTGACCTTCTGCATCTATTTTAGTGTCTATGAAATCTCAATGATAGAAGTAGACTACTTACTGAGGGCTAAAGGGCTTTGGAGAAACTCACATATTCTGTTAATGGATTTAAGGCATCATCTACCTACCACTTAATTTTAAAAAAAACAGCCAAGGATCACTCAGGAAAGTCTACATGGGAGAATATCTGAACCCATGCTGAAGCCCAACTCAGGTATGCCCCTTTTCCTGCCTTGGAGTCATTCAGAGTCAGAGGACCTGGGCTGGTGGGCCTGGACTTTCTTGCCTCTGGCAGTCTGAGCCAGATGCGCATGGAGCAGTTCTTCAGCACACACACACAGAAGTCTACAGCCTATCAACTGCCCAGATGAAACAGTAAAGCCCTTACTCACTGGAGTCATGCTATGTGTAAGTGCTGCTCTGAACTTTGACTACTCTATACAAAATTTAAGTGGCACCAAGAAAGGAGACGTATTGAGATATTAAAAGGAATCTTCCAGTTTGGTTTTCAAAGCAAAATCAGCACTGAGTTTCTTCATGACCTCTGCATGACTCAGCCCATGCTGCTCTCTCTTAGCAAGTCCATAGTTTTCCTTCACATACTTGGCAAAGGGCGTGAGCTGTGTCCTGGCAGGGGTGCCCCCCTTGCCCGGGGGCTGCCTGAGGGCCAGCTGCCCCCCGCAGAAGGCGCACACAAACCGCGCCGTGTCCAGGGACCGCGAGTGCCGCCCGATCCTGAAAGGCAAAAATGAGGACTTGGATTCCACAGGACTCATGGGAAAGGGATCCTTTCTCTGCTGCTCCTAAGGGTCACATTTCTAAGGCAGTATTTTAGAACACTGCACAGTGGTACAATCAAATCCGTGTTACTCTTCCCTACCCTGGTACTTTTTCCGCTGCTTTTTCAGCTTGGTTCCTTCCTCTGTCTCTTCTACTCTCAGCCTACAAGTGTGAAGTGCTATAACATTTCCAAATACCTCCACAACCCAGGTATCAACTGTCTCTTGGAGTTTCTCCTCAAAGACATCACTAAAAAAAAATCTCAATGTTCTGGTGCATCTAAGCAACTACTGCACTGCATAGTCCTAATAAAGACTTCAGGGTAGGTGATGTGCTTCCTTCTGAGAGAACTTCTGAGAGTCACACATACAATCCTAAGGTAAAAAAAAGCCATAAATGGTGTCATTATTACAGGTTGTGTCCCAGTGTCAATCCTTCCCATCACAGAGCTGCTCACATCTGTGAGGTTGCAGTTATAATTTAAAGTCATCAGGACTTTAAACTGGAAGCTTCCTCTGGTAGTTTTATCCAGTATCTAATCACTGTCAAATATTCTGTGCCCAGTTTTTATGGGGATTTGTTCCTTCAAAGCTTAGGTATGTATCTCTTACTGCTTCCCAAAGACCTTCCCTCATCACCTTAGATGTCATTTGTGTAAAGACACCTCATGTCCTTAGATGACATTTCTGCCTGTCCTGACCTCTGAACTAGAACTGAAACTACCTGGAAACAAATGTGGAATCACATACTGAGGTTCTGCGGGCTCTGGAAAACAACAGAGTATCCAAACTGCTTTACTATTTCAGAGAACCCTGATTTTTAGACACAGGAGACCGACAAGTTAGAAAGTTAATAAGCAAGATGAAAACATTACTCACGTAGCTTTGCACTGAACGCACTCGTAGGTGAATTTGTAATTAATCTCATAGCTGTGGCATCGTGTCACCACTGGCAGTTCTGGATGAATTACAGCTGATTTGTTGGCATAGAACCTCCAGAATCGCCCGTGTCCGTCCCGAACGCCGTTGATGAGCCAGGTGGCTGCGTGGCAAACCTCGTGGATCAGCGTGTCCCGAAGGCGATCTTGAGGTACAGCAAAGACAAAGATCAGCCAGGTGTGGGGAAGAACAAGCTCACCTTTGGTTACTGCTTTAGGCCTCTGACGCTCATTCTGTATTGAGATGCAAGTATTATTTTGAAGGTTAAAACTACCAATGTCTTGGTAAGATAAAACGCTCCAAAACAAGGTTTTACTTGGTGCATTTCCAGTTTTATGATCAGCCCCAATTCTGCATCCTAGTTACTCCCCCACACACCTAATCTGGGGTTTTTTGTTTGGTTGGTAAAGCTGCCCCATCCCTGCAAGTGTTTAAGGCCAGGCTGGGCAGGGCTTGGAGAAACGTGTTCTAGTGGAAGGTGTCCCTGCCCATGGCAGGGAGTTGGTACAAGATGGTTTTTAAGATCCCTTTCAAACCAAACCATTTTATGATTCACTTTTCCCATACTGGGAGGGGATGAGGGAGAAATAACAATCACAGTACCACATAACAAAACTTAATTTGGCACTGACCTGTCTTTATTCCAGCTTTAAATACTACCAACAAGGTGTCTTGCTGTGATGGAAGAAGTCAGATTTTAGACTGCCATTATAATGCAGAATTAGAGCCTTAACACCTAGCCTGTAGGTCTTCAAATCATTAAGAAATATAAACAACACTGCAGTTAGTGTGACTACATCCCTGTTCTCACATTTTGTACATTTGCCCAGCCTCTCAGAAGAGCTGTGGAATGTGGATAAATCCATACATGTATTGATTTATTTATACAAGATAATATAAAATTTCAAAGCAGGCTCCAGTTCCAGATCTCTTAAGCATCAGATCTATGTGTTTATCTCTAAAACTTGCTTCCTCCAAGAAGAATCAACACATTCTTTCTTTGACCTACCTGCAGAGTCACAGACTTTCTCAGAGAGTTCAATGCGAGCGTAACGCTTCCCTTCAGGGCCTTCCCTCTGCCCTGTTACACAATACCCTGCTGTTTTCCTCATTTTCTTATTCCAGATTATTACCATGTTCTCTGGTAACTGAAAAACAAAACAGTGCATGTAATTTCACCTCTTCTCCTACCTTGTGGCCCTCTGGCTTCCCCTTGTATTTAGTGCAAAGCCAGTCCAGGATGTCTCTGTTGGTGCCCTTAACACTTTAGATGCCAACTCCCCTCCATGGCCTCTTAGTGCCACCATCAGTTTTTCTGTAACCAACAATGGGAGTTGCACAATGCAGGGTGAGACAGATGTCTTTAGTTCTTCTATTCTACCTCCCAGTACCTCCAGGTACAGGGCTGAAGCACTGGGCAGTAAGATATTCTGCTTCAGCAATAGTGAGTCTGTTCAGCTCAGTTTTATGTGAAATTGTGACCTCAGGCTATCAATAGCTCAACACTATTCTCTCATCTGCATAAAAAACCACTTTTCTTCCTGAGGGAAATCTCATTGGAATTACTGAGGGCAGTACCCTTCCTTTCAAGGTTATTTCTCACCAGAGGAGGGTCCCCAGTATCCCAGATAATGATCCCAGGTCAAGACAGCAGTTCTCTGAAACTGAACCTTAAATTTGCAACACAACTTGTGGCTTTATGCTCACCCTAAACTGTTATTTGAAGGATCACCTTTGTAATCTGTTCTAGAAAGGCAGACATGAACATCCAATAGGAAGGAACACAGATTACATGCAGCATTTCCACTGCAGCTGGGAAAGCAAAGCCAAGCTGAAAGCTGCTGCATCACGGTGCTGACAAACCCCTTTTGAAGAAATTGCCTGGACTAAGTCAAACATAACCCATTGCTATAAAGCTTAACTTCTATAATCTGAAGAGGATAAAAAGCAATCACATCAAAAAGTGAGGAGCAACATATTAACCAGCATTTTAGAATGGTAGTTCTTGTTTTGAAACCAACCTTTTGCTCAAAGATAGTACTATTAAACAGCCTGTAGAGCTTCTGGGCCAGCTCCTCTTTATTTTTCTTGAAATGCTTCACATAGTGGGAGGCTGGATTTGAAAGATCTTGCAAGAAACAGTCAGGCACTGAACATACCCTGAGCCTGCAAGAAAAGCCATTAAGCAGTTTGTACAGAGAAGTACAGAGATACGGAAAAATAATGGCCACCTGAAAGCCAATAAAGATCTCAGGGATGTTTCAAGTGGCATAAACCTCTCCTGACTTTCCACCAGCTTGCCCTCATGAGGCCCATGGCTGTCCCCTTACCCCTCTGAGGGCATGAAGAGGCAGAGCTGTTACAACACTCTTGCAATTACTTCATTAATTCACAAAATTAGATTATGAGGATTCCTAAGTAGGAAAGGAGACTTTGTGACACAGAGAGCCACAATGCAACCAAAATTTAATCAATATATGAACAGCCCTAACATGATCATCACAATAAGGTGTTTTCAGAAACAGACAAAGATAGTCCAGGAATGCTCAGGAATTAGTTCAGGAGAAGCAGATATTCCACCAGGATTACTAACTCCAATGCTGCAGCATTCTGACCTTTTAAAGTCTCACCTTTAAAGATATCATTTAAAGGTTTGGTATTGCATAAACCACTGCAAAATGATTAAAGGAAACAGCACATGGCTAGGAGGCATAATAGGACAACTATTAGAAATGAAAAATACATTCTTTTGAAAAGCCTAAGCTGCATCCACATACAGAAAAAGAAACATGAATTCTCCAAGTTATAAGGATATAGATGAAAAAATCAATACACTTTTGTTTAAAAGGCATGAATTACTAATAGAATCAGTTTTGATATATTTTCAGAGATAAGCAGCTGGGTATATACAATTTGTAGAGCCACCACATACTGTACAAGACAAGGAATAGCAAGAGAGGTAACATTTAAAAAGAAGATTTGACATTTGTCAGATTTATTTGTCATCAATTCCCCTAGGCAGAGATCAGTTTATATCCTCCCTGTCACTGGAGACTGAAAACTGTGTTTTCCAGCTCCCCAACCATTATAAAATGCTGAATTAGTAGAAGTTTCTAGGTAGCAGAGGAATCACATCATTCTATGTAAAATGCTTAGCATCTCTTTGTCTATCTGTAATTGTCCTAGAACACAGAAACAATAGGAAAACACTCACCTTTTCTCTATCTTTGCTGACTGTGAGCAACTGACTGATTCACTCCCAGGAATTCTTGCAGGAGTTGTTATCATGGAAGGTGTTTCTTGAAGTGAAATAGATTTTGGCTTTGGTGTCTTGACTCCCTCCCCTTTCACAGGCTGTGCCCCTTTGCAGGGTGGCTTGATGTTTTCTATTCAACAAGAAGAGTCATAAGATTACAGAGCATACATTAAAAAAAGAAATCACAATCATTAGAAACGACCAGAAGGATCTACCAGACTTGCTTTCAGAATAATTTTTAAAATGTCAAGTGCCTACAATGATAAAAATATGCAATAGTGAAAAATTTACATCTTGATACAAAAGATGACTTTTCTGATTGCTCAGAGTAATTTTTGATTGCACGAAAATCCTTCGCAAGGGGCTGGGCTGCACCTCAGAGGTCAATGCCACACACATGGGAAGAACCAGGTAATTACCACTGCAAGTTAGCTCAGGACTGCTCACCTGTCGTGCTTGGCTGAAAGACAGTTTTACTTGTGCTTAAGACTGGTTTACGGGGTAGACTTCTCTTCTTTATCCGTTCCATTAAAGACCCAAAACTGTCATCTGAGCTATCTGATTCCACCCCTGCACCATGTCCTAGTGCCACAGTTGGCAATTTATTTTCTCTATTTTCACAGCTTCCTTCTTTCCTTCCAACGAGCAAATCTGGACTGCCTTTGAAAACTGACTCTTTCCGATTTTGTGGAGGTGAAAGATTTATGCACTGCTGACTCTCTTTCAAGTCTTTCACTCCCGCTTTTTGGTGGTTTTGCCACGGACTGTCTACAAAGACAGAATCTTCAGTGTCACTCGAAGTGTCTGGATACTGCAGTTCTTGGCAGCAAGTGTTTCTCTTTCCAGGAGTCATCAGCTTTTTCGAGGTCTGAAGATCTTTCTGCGCTGCAATTCAAAAGAAAGAGTTTAAAGTTTTGGGAGTCGCATTTAGGAGACCTGCCTTTGTCTTAGCACAGAAGAAATCCCTTGAAAGATAGGAAAACACAAAGAACAGTAAAGCATCTTATATATTTTTTTATTATAGATGATTGCTTACCACTCTTGGTTGTACTCTTTTTCACCTTCAAGTCCAAGAAGAAATCATCCGAGTCATCAATGAAGTCTTCCAAACTGCAAAGAAAAAAAAGGCAAGCTGTGTGGAATAATGGTAGGAGTAAGCTGAAAAATAGAGCAGTAAGTTTGCCTTACTAAAACAGCAATCCAAAAAAAGCCATCCAATAGAACATTATCAGCTGCCCACAGCAAATGTCACCAACTGCATCCATGAATAGGAATGGCAAGAACACGTGCACCTCCAAATATCCCATTTTACATATGCCCTGAACATGACTGAAGATGTAACAGGTCTGTCTGCACTCTCTCCTAGACTGGCCTGTGAATCAATACAACTTAAGATTGTTTTCCTCTATTCTGATTAAATATGTAAAATGCAAATATGATACAGAACACTAAATTGTGAACACAGAAAATTCAGCACCCACCTTGCATCTGCCTTTTTAGAAATAGATTTGGGAGTTTTCAGTCTAGCTAAAACTGAAACAAAAAAAGATTAATTAAGAACAAGGTTCTGTGTCTCTTGTTATGCATTTTTAGAAGTTTGTGACTAGTAAAAATTTGGTCTAAAGTATTTTCAAAAAAACAAACATAATTATATTTACATATAATTCCAACTCTCAATTCCTCAAAGCTGGCAGCAGCTTTCAAGTCTCTGGAGACTAAAAAGGAAACAAGTGACAGGGAAGAGACAAAACTGAGGCAGTAAGAAAAATATAATGCAAGGCAAAAGGAGTGAAACTTGAGGCAATTCAAGAAGACTCCCTGTGGCACTGACACCAGGACTGCACGGCAAGGAGAGAATTACTGTGCAGCACAAGCAATGAAAGAAAGTAAGGTGTAAAAATGCTTCACTGTAATTAGACAGAAATGTGCCCTTTTCATCTCCTCCATTACACAGACTAACGTGTCATTACTTACACATTTCAAACTCATCATCGCTGCTGGAAGAGAAGTACAGGGCACTGCTGCAAAATGAAATGCACAACTTCAGGTCACAGCAGGATCTGCATCTCCACTGGTCTGAAACACCCGTGAACACTGAGAACCAAATTTACATTGGGAAAAACACTGAAAGTCCCAAATAGGCTGAACTACTTTAACTCTTTATAGAAAGCTGGTTTCTTGTTTTACACATGGTCTATGATCTGTCAGAGACGTGTTTTACAGTAAGCCTGAAACCTCAACCCATGCACTGATGAGTAAGAAGCCACTTTTGCATAAAGTGCACTTTAATAGAGCTGCCATGAATATTTAGCAAAACGCAGCAGCTGTCACACAGCTATTTCAAGAGGAGGATGGAGGCATTACCACCTGGACTGCTATGCCCATGCAAATGTAGAGGCAGCCCACAATACCCTAACCAAGTTATTTACTTCGTTTTATGAGAGCATGAACCGAACATGAACAACTTCAAATATACGTTATGCAGCTGCTTAAAAAACCAGGAAGCTTTTCTAAAATGGATGTTACTTAAACCTTAAAGACTGTAATTCTGAAACACACGAATACCTACCAATCATCATAAAACAAACGAGGGCATAATCTAGAATTATAAATTATTATATAAAATATGCGCTACATGCAACGTAGCATGTTGTATTTATACACACACACCCATTTTACATATATATGTGCATATATAAATACATATATACCTATGTGTGT